>OY829538.1:59672550-60244984 GCA_963691705.1 Viola odorata | reverse complement strand
TTTGGTTTTTATTATTATTATTTTCTTATGTAATATTCCTTTATCTCCTTTTAATTTCTTTTTCCCCCCTTTGTTTTATTTTTCCCTCCTCTCCGCATCCTTTTCAAATTTTGAAAGGATGTTCCTTTCTTTTTGCAGATGGGAATCCGCGTCAGCGTGTCATCCACAGGCGACCAACCACTGCGCGCCACGCGCATCACGCAATCAGCGCGCCTTCTCCTAGCACGCCACGTGGCAACCTTATCCAGAATCAGCTCGCGGCCAACGCCCGAGCGCCACGCGTCCCACAATCCGCGAAGCCCAATCCGCGCTCGCCACGCGTCTTCAACGCCTCATCCAGCCAGTCAACGCATTATCCTCCGCAATCCGCCTCGGCCAATGATGCGTTGACACGTGTCGCGCAATCCGCTCGCCGAATCCCTCAGCGCCACGTGTCCCGCGTCATCCATATCGGAGCAGCCAACCACAACGCGCCACGTCAAGCACGATCCGCACCTCACTGTACTGACGTATCGCGTCGTGCCACGTGGCAAGGACGCCTCCTCTTCCTTCCTCTCACTTGAGTCATTTTTTCTCTATCTTTTTTCTTTTCCTTTCTTTCTTTTTTCTTTTTTTTCCTTTCCTCCCCGACCTCCAGCATTCATCCATGTCCCTTTCACCCTCACTCCATCTTCTTCCCTTAAAACCGTAGCCACACACTTAGCCAAACACCATGTCCTCCAAGAAGCCTACAAAAATTGAAATGGTAGCCCACAAAATCGGGGCCACCAGCTGCCGATTCCGGCCACTCTCACTCCCACTCTCGCCACACCAACCTAGGGCCGGAAAATGAGAAAGCTACCAACGCCGGTGAGCCCTCCAACTCCTAACCGCTGTCTGATGAAGACCTAAAAGTCACCGGATCTAAGCCGGCGACCTCCACTATCACTAGATCCGGCTGATCGGTAATGTATCATCGCCCTAGGGCACTCCACAACATTCTCCTATCCCTTCCCCCTTTTCTTGAACTCCTTTTATGATCTGAACTCTCGTCTGTTTTGTGCATCTCTCTCGCATTGAGGACAATGTGAAGCCTCAGTGTGGGGGAGGATTTGTGTGACATGCTTTGTACATATTTGATTGCATGTTTTGTGCAAAAATTTAAATTTTTTCGGATTTTCACTTTAAAGGATTTTGCTAACTTGTTAGCACTGCCTAGTTTTAAAACCCCCAAGTATGGACACACACTTCTGACTTGTGCACATGAAATAAACTGCCTTTCATGTTGGTCTTGCCCTAGATCTTGCATGCTTTGTCTGCTAGCTCTTATAACCTGCATCTGCACTAAACATCAGCAATCATCTATAGCACCTTGTGAGCATTTGAGACTAAATAGTTCTATTTTTCATGTGTGATTCAATACTTAGCTAGGCATTCAACTAAGTTTGTATGAGACCCCTGGGTATGGGCACCATCAGTCTTGGGAAAGCAGCGAAAAGACGAGAAAAAATGAACTTTGCATCTTTGTTTTCTTTTCCTTTGCTTTCTATCCCTTCTCTCTTTCTTCATCTTGCCCCCGACGTTCTTTTTCATCTTGCCCCAGACATCTTCTCATTTCCTTCTCATTTCTCTCTTCTTTAAACACCTGTTCTAACTTTTATTGATCCTTTTTTCTTGCAGGTGAGTAGTATTTGTCAGAGGTAGCGGGCTAGATGTTTAGCAAAGCCTAAGTGTGGGGGAGACCGACAAGAAGGTGCAGATGCTAAAAAAGGTTTAGGGCAAAGTCATCAAGCCCTAGCCAAAGTATGTTGGCAAAACTCAAGCTAACTCAATCTTCATCAGCCGAAGTTGCCAGATTTTTGTTTGTAAAAATAAATAAATAAATAAATAAATATATATATATTCAAAACCAGAAACAAAGCAAAGAAAAGAAAGTCTTATCTGGTTTAAAGAAAAAAATGAAAGAAGGCAAAGGTGCGAACAAGAAAAATGAAGTATTGTCAGCATGGCTCCCAAGAGAAGAACTCCCCCAGACGAAGAACTTCGTCTAGCCCTCGACTGACTGCCCTTGATGGATACTGCCTCACCGCTTCATCTCCATTCGGTTTTTTTTCGTTCTATTCTCCTCTTTTCCTTCCTCTTTGTGCTCTTTGTATATAATCTATCCTTTTGCTTTTCCTATTTTCTTTCTTTCTTTCTTTACCTTTTCTCTCCATATTCTTCACATTCTCTATACACCTTTCCTTTCAATCCTTTTTTATGGTGCAAAGTTCATTTCTGATTGTTGATTGCCCAAGCATGTGGATTTTAACTCGGGTTGATGTGCAAACTGTGTTGTGTGTCTTGTTAATTTTGCATATTTGAGTGATTACACACCGAGCCTAGTTGAGTGTGAGTGCAAACACTTACCCTGGTGAGGATTGCTGATGCCAAGTTTGATGTGGTAAATTTTGTTCGTTAGGGTCGTTATCCTAATGATTTGATGTAGAGTTATCTAGGCGGAGTATGTCTTGACATGGTTAGGGCTAATTGTTTGGTTTGTGAATTCTTGTGCTATGGTTGGTTGGTGCTTATCTGTGTCTTGGGGTGTGTTTTCCTTTTTGATTGCTCGAGGGCGAGCAATGGGCAGTGTGGGGGAATTTGATATGGTGCCTTTTTATGCATAATTTTCCCTCTTTTAGGTCTAATTTCACACTTGATATTACTAATTTGGCTTGCTTTCCAACCATTTTGTAGATTTGGATTAAAGGGAGAAACTTGCTGAAAAGCGCGCCATTTGGATGCATTTTGTCGTCGAGACTTACCGTCGGGGCCTAGACGAAATCTTATGTTAAGGCCTAGACGAAGCACGTGGATGTTTCTTTTCGGATGACGCCTGACCAAAGATGCTAAAAAGATTCTAACGGGATTCCATGTGCAAATCATCCAGCTCATCAGAGAATATTCCTCTATACCATTTTGTCCCCTAGTGGGGTTGTTAGGCTATATATAGAACCTTAACTTTAGGTTAAAAGGGGCTACTCCTGAATATTAATACATGTTTTGCGCTTCATCTAGCCGAGAGATTGCTAGTGGGCTTGGGCCGCACTTTTGAAGGGCACGTCTGACGCACTGATCCTCATGCAGAACTCCTTTGTAGAATCCTATACCAATTTCTTTTAAGGATTTTAAGTCATTTTATTTTAATAATTATCTAAATCCTATTTTCTAGGGATTTTAGTTGGACTTGGTTTGTTAAATACCGTAGGAAAGAAAGAGATCTCATCTCTTCTTCCTGGGAACATATTCAGCTACTAGTTCTAGGATTTCTATCTATATTATTCTTTTCTTCTTTATTCTTTGATTTTAATTAATTCATGCATCATAATTGTTTGAATTAATTATGTCTTGTTCTAGCTAAGTTATCTATTCTTGGTAAAGACTCTAGGGTTATGATTCGTATGTTGTGAGATCAAATTAAACTTCATAAAATCCAAGTTTGTATTTCTATTCTTTTTAATTGAATGCCAATTTGTTCTTATTCGATTTAAGATTGATCACCTTAGATTTTAATTTGAACGAATGATATGGTGCCTTTTTATGCATATTTTTCCCTCTTTTAGGTCTAATTTCACACTTGATATTACTAATTTGGCTTGCTTTCCAACCATTTTGTAGATTTGGATTAAAGGGAGAAACTTACTGAAAAGCGCGCCATTTGGATGCATTTTTGCTGATCTTTCATCGTCGAGCCCTAGATGCATTTTGTCGTCGAGACTTACCGTCGTGGCCTAGACGGAATCTTATGTCTAGGCCTAGACGAAGCACGTGGATGTTTCTTTTCGGATGACGCTTGACCAAAGATGCTAAAAAGATTCTAGCGGGATTCCATGTGCAAATCATCCAGCTCATCAGAGAATATTCCTTTATACCATTTTGTCCCCTAGTGGGGTTGTTAGGCTATATATAGAACCTTAACTTTAGGTTAAAAGGGGCTACTCTTTAGTATATTTTTCATCTTTTTAGGGTTTTCAATCATTGTAGCCACCTCTCTAACATTGGGATTTGTTCTTCCTTTATTTTTCCAGAAATTGGAGCCCCAAACTCCAATTAGTTTTTAATCTAGATTTTCGTTTTCATCTGCACCTCTTCTCTGTTTATGTTGCTTTCTCTATCTATCTTGTGCATGATTTCCAGCATGAGTGGCTAAATCTCTTAGTCTTGGCAGGGGTGTTTTAAGGATTGCAAGAGGATAGTTGGGAGGTCAAAGTGTTCTTAAAATGTGTTCATTGTTGTATCCGCTTTCTTGCCAGTTTATTGTCATTTCGTGTGAGATTTGTTGGTAGTTTGATCACCTATTTGCATGTTTCTCATGAATATTGTCATTTCCATGGTAATAACTAACGTGAGGCCATGGAATAGAGTAGGCACCTGGTCCAGAGTCACCATGTCGTTTGGTCCAATCTGGCTAGGGCACGAAACCGTTTAGGGCAGACTTCTCAGTGTCTAGCCCTAGACGTGTCTTCTCTCCACTTCACGGGCCTGTGTGTATGACCCATAAGCGTATCTTGGGCACAGTGTCACGGCCACTCCCATAAGCGTACCTTAGGAGTGACTTCTCTTAAGAAGAGAAGTAGGGAATCCACGTGAAAATAGGATTCCTATAGCACGTCTATGGCGTGAACGCAGTCTATCCTTGCACCGATGACCGACTAGACCTCGACGCAATCCGCCGTCTACCCCTGCTAAGATTTCTCCTTTTATCTGATCTATTATCTTCACTTACTTTGTTATTATCTTTATTACACCTGTTAGTCTTAACCATTTCTATTGATATTCTCTTGCTTCATTTTCGTTCCCTTTTTATTTAATTATTTCATTTGCACTTTATTACTTGTTATTTGCATTTTGATTATCTGTCCCAACATCAACTACCATCGTTGGTTAGATTCGTCTACACCAACCAAACCCCCCCCTTTGTGTTACTTTTATGTCTGCTGCATTTTCATCCTCGTCATACATCTAGGGCAATTAAATCTAGTCCTTCATTTTCCCTGTGGTTCGACCCTGACTTGCCGCTATATACATTAATTTGTGCATCTAGCTTATCAGGAATATAAATATTACTTTTGATGCGTGTTTCGAATCCGCATCAACGAATATAGCTTTTCTTAGAAATGTTGGATGCTGCATCGTTGATAGGAATCTGCAGGCAACTAATTAGTGTAAGAGCTAATTAGAAAAGGGTAGAATCCGGTTTATAGGAGTAGAAGAAATTCTCTTCTAGATCGGGAAAGGTCTCTCCCCGTGTTTAATCAATCCTTCAGTTAAACTCTATTAGGAGTACCGCCTTAGAGTTATTGATCGGTTAGGGATGCTAGTAGGAGTACCGCCTTAGGAATCTTGAGTAGGAGGAGAGCAGGAGGCTCAGAGTACCGCTGGTCTCTATAGCCTTTCTATAGAATTGGTTTTGAATATTTATACATCGATGATCAACTATTTGAATCATGGTCTAGATTGAGTCTTTACCGGGAATTAGTCATCATCTGAGTTCATCTAATCATTATTTATTTACTGTCTTTATTCTCTTCGCTTATTAATTTAATTGCAACACAAAATCCCACTCATTGGTTTTTACCACTGTTACAATTTTGGTCTTTTAACAGAAATTATTATTGTCCAGAAATCCCTGTGGTTCGATCCTTTTACAACTTGCTACAGTTTTAATTAATTGTGCATGGTGAATTTTATGATTTATTTTTGTTGGTTTCGGCACCCATCAAATTTTGGCGCCGTTGCCGGGGATTTCTTCGGTACTAATTTTAATTTTCTTGTTTTATGACCAGGTCCTCCCGAATGCCATTACTTCCATACAACCTAGAGTTGACAAAAACAGAAGCTCAGTACAGGAAGCAGCGAGCAGAAAGGCTGAGGACAGAATCTGAAGGAACAGTTTCAGAAAATAGTTTTTCGCAATCAGCAGACTTTTCCACAGGCCTGGGGGAAAGTTCATCTGCAGTAGTAAGAGAAAACCCTCTTTTCGAACGAGAAATGGACCACCACGAAAATAACCAGCCACCTCCTCCTCTAGAGCAGACCTTTAGGCAGCGAAACAGTGAAGGACCACCACCGGACACACACTTTTGTGTCCAATATCCGCCCGTAGAGCATGATTGGAACCTAAAACCAAACATGATCCATAACCTTAAGAAGTTCTACGGTTTGCCTAGCGAAAACCCATTCAAGCACCTGCAATATCTCCATTGGGAATGTGACACTCACAAACCCCCTCGAGTTGACATCGACCGAGCCAAACTCCGAGCTTTTCCATGGACCCTAGAGGATAAAGCTAGGAATTGGTTCCTAAGCTTACCGCATAACTCCATTAACACATGGCAGCAGATGTTGAGCACCTTTCTCAATAAATTTTGGTCCTCTAGTAAGGCTGGAAATGCCAGGAAGAATATAGTGTCCATCAAATAGTCCCCTACAGAGAGTTTTGGGGAGTATTATCAACGCTTCAGGAACCTATTAGAAATCTGCCCAAACCATGGAGTTTCTGATTGGAACCAAGTGCAATACTTCTATGATGGTTTATGTGTTAGAGACAAGTTGGTTGTGGATGGAGCTGCTGGAGGAGCGTTACAAGATTGCACCCTCACGAAGGCGAATCAATTGATCCAGATCTTGGCTGAAAATAGCGAGCTAAATGAGTCAAGCGAAAGGGAAAATCCTACAGGTAATGTTTCCGCACTTGAAACTAAAATGGATGAACTTTCTAATCATTTGGATAAGTTTTGTGTAGGACAATCACAGGTACAGCAGGTACAACCGACCGCGATATGTGGTATGTGCGGGCAACAAGGACACCATACAGATGGATGCATCTTGAACAATGGAACACCCGAAGAGGTTAATTCGGTATTGCAGTATCAGCAGCAGTATGGTAGGTATCCACCCCACAAGCCCGAATACAACCAAACTCAGTATAATAACAATCCTGGTTGGAGAGAAAACACGAATTCCAATGCCACAGTTCAATTCCCAAATAATCAATACCATGCTCAGCAACAACCACCACCTATGAACCTACAAAACTTCGTCCCTAGACCCAATGTACCACAAATCCCAGCCCCACAGCGGCCCCTACTGATTACTGGACCCTCAATGGAAGACATGCTCAAACAATTTATGCAAACCACACAAGCTAGCATATCAACCATACAAAGAGAAGTAGCGGAGCTGAAAAACAACAAACAGGAGCAGGGAGGACGGTTACCATCAACTACTGTGGACAACCCAATACATAATGTCAGTTCCATGACATTAAGGAGTGGAACAAAAATTCCAGACATAGCGGACTTGTCCACAAGCCTGGGGAAGAGTCAACCAGAGGCAGTTCCACCTCCACCAGAATTCGAACCAGAAATGAAGGTAATTCCAGAAAAACCAGTTCCAGAGACGTTGTCAAGAAAGGAAAATCAGGTAATCCCTCTTCCTTTTCCCGAAAGGGCTGAAAAGTCCAAGAAGGCGAAGGAAGAGAAGGCTATTGTAGATATATTTCGAAAAGTAGCCATACATATTCCTTTACTTGATATGATAGCGCAAGTGCCCAAATATGCCAAGTTTCTTAAAGATTTATGCACTAATAAAAAGAAGCTTTCAAGTATAGAAATGGTCAACTTGAATGAGAATGTGTCCGCTGTTTTTCAAAAGAAATTGCCTAACAAATGCAAGGATGGAGGAACCTTTGTGATTCCTTGTAAAATAGGTGACCAGAATATAGAAAAAGCGTTGTGTGATCTTGGCGCTGAGATTAATGTTATGTCATCAACTATTTGTAAGACTCTGAATATCGGTGAATTGAAAGAGACAATGGTTGTAATTCAATTAGCTGATAGATCAATTATATACCCTGTAGGAGTCATTGAGGATGTGCTAGTCCAAGTGAATGATTTTGTTTTTCCAGCTGACTTCTATGTTGTAGATATGGATAATGAGCATTCAACAAAATCTACAGAGATACTGCTGGGTAGACCATTCTTGAGGACAGCAAGGGCAATGATTGATGTGGCTGGAGGGAGTTTGACATTGGAATTTTGTGGTGAACTTATTAAATTTAATATGTATGATGCCATGAGATTTCCTAATGACATGCATAGTGTTAATTGCATAGATATTATTGATCCTGATGCTGATAATATTCATGAATTAATTGCTACTGACCCATTGGATTGTATTCTTAGCAGAATCATTGACAAGCCAAAAATGCTTGAGATGGAGAAAGGTTTGGATATGAACGAGGAGAATAAAGAAGTTGTGACTGAGACTGATGCTTCTAAACCTTGTATTGATGCTCCTAAGATTTTAGAACCACCAGAGACTCACAATAAACTTCTACCTCCAATTTTACAGGCCCCTAACTTGGAGATGAAAATTTTATCAGATTACCCGAAGTACTCTTCCCCAGGCCTGGGAACGAGTCTGCCAATGATAAATTTCAGCAGGCTGACGAAAATGGAGGAAGAAGAGTGTGTGAGAAAAATGAAGGAGTACAAGGAGGCCATTGAATGGAGGATAGCTAACATCAGTGATGCAATCCAGAGCCTACCTACTGGAGACTGAACAAGAACAATGTCTAGTCCAAGACTATAAAAAGGGACGCTTCATGGGAGGCAACCCATGTGTTTTTATTTCCTTTTCTTTTCTTTATTTCTTTCAATAAATTCCTTCTTCTAGTGCTGATGAGAGTCTGATTTCTTTCGACAAGAGTTTTAGGAAAGCAGATTCGACTCTCTCCCAGACCTGGGAGAGAGTCCTTGCGAGATGCGCTCAACATGAAGTTGATCACGATGCTTTACCTACCACAACCATGACTACCCCGGGTACATTCTTTCCTTTTTATTTCTTTTATTTCTGTTTTCGTTGAGTCTTTCTCCTTTCTTACACTTTGAGGACAAAGTGTCGTCTAGTGTGGGGGAGGTATTTTGTGTGCTTTTGTTTGTGTATATATTAGCTAGATTGTTTGGATTGTGGATTGATTGGAATGTTTGAAACCACACTGCCCTTGTTTTTGAAAAACATCCCTCTATTTGAATGAATGGTTTAGGCACTTTAACCAGGAAGCACTCATCTCACTTGCAAATATTCACGCGCACAATCACACTGCTTGTTAGTTCCTATATCCATGCTTAGTCTTAGTCGCTTGTAGTCATTTGTTCACCCGTGTGAGCTCTTTGAACTTTCATACCGTGATTCTTTTCTGAGTGGATGCATGACTTTGTACTGACTGGATTTGCATGAGACCCCTGGGTATAGGCACCATTAGACGTGGGAAAGCGACAACATGATTAAGAACTTTGCATTCTTCTTCTTATCTTTTTTTCTTGCTTTTATATTGCCCCTGCCACTCATTTCACCCTTCTTTTCATCACCCTTCTAATTGTTCGAGACTTTTCTTTCTATTCTTAGTAGGCGAGAGCTCTCTGGCAATGAGCAAGGTGGGGCAAAGAGGAGCAACATCCTTAGTGTGGGGGTATCAAGCTGCGAAACCAGTACTGAAATCCAGGGGATTCAAAAGAAGAGAAACATAGCGATAAACTACAAGATGAGATCTAGAAGCTGAGAATAGAAGCGGACGCCCAGAACAATAGTATGGCATCAACCGCGGATCAGAAACAGAATTCCAGCTGCTCCAATACTCCAGTCAGTCAGCTGAAAAACATTATGCACTCCTCTTTTGCTCAAAGAAAAAAGAAAAAGAAAAAGAAAAAAAAAGAATAAATATTCGTGCAAAAGAGGAGCAAAAACTCAGAACGGAGCAGAGAGTGAAGAATTTCAGAAGAATGAGAGAACTACAAAGAAGAATACCCCCACTGTAAAAATCCGACGCTCTTTGCCTTGCTTTGCTGCTGCCAAACAGGAGACACTCTCGCCACCTCATTTCTTCCAGCTAAGAAACCTTCTATCCTTCCTTCTCTCTTTTGAATCCTCTTCTCTTACACAATACTTTTGCTTTACCTTTGCAAAGTTTTTATGATTGTATGATTGCCTGCGCATGTTATCTCCGTACTCGGATCGATAGTGCAAATATGGTTTTGTGCATTGTTATTTGCATTGATTGAGTGTAAACACCTTGCCATAATTCTTGTTGAGTTTGAGTGCAAATACTATTTCCTGTGTGAGGATTGCTTGCGACTATGCTAGGTTTGGGAAAGTTCCTCCCTTGGTTTCGTTATTCCTTGGGTTTGATGTGGATGCTATCTAGGTAGAAGGTTGTGTCGAATGTTGTGCTTGTGTGCTGAGTGTGCTTCTTCCTGTTTGCCTTTTATTTGTGGGAACCATTTATTCTGATTAGGGGGGCTGTTTTAAGTGTAATGCTCGAGGGCGAGCATAGGTTAGTGTGGGGGATTTGATTGAGTGCTTAATTGTCTTATTTTTCATCCTTTATTCCTACCAATTTGGATGTCGATAATACTAATTATGGGCGCTTTTTATTCCTTTTTGCAGAAAGCATATCTGAAAGGCTGATTATTGGAAAGGATATGAAAAACCCATTGCACAGTAGGAAATTGTGAGGAGAAGTAATTCTGGGCAGTATACAACTCGTTCCAAGTCAGCTGGGCATGGGCTGAATATTAATACATGTTTTGCGCTTCATCTAGCCGAGAGATTGCTAGTGGGCTTGGGCCGCACTCTTGAAGGGCACGTCTGACGCACTGATCCTCATGCAGAACTCCTTTGTAGAATCCTATACCAATTTCTTTTAAGGATTTTAAGTCATTTTATTTTAATAATTATCTAAATCCTATTTTCTAGGGATTTTAGTTGGACTTGGTTTGTTAAATACCGCAGGAAAGAAAGAGATCTCATCTCTTCTTCCCGGGAACATATTCGGCTATTGGTTCTAGGATTTCTATCTATATTATTCTTTTCTTCTTTATTCTTTGATTTTAATTAATTCATGCATCATAATTGTTTGAATTAATTATGTCTTGTTCTAGCTAAGTTATCTATTCTTGGTAAAGACTCTAGGGTTATGATTCGTATGTTGTGAGATCAAATTAAACTTCATAAAATCCAAGTTTGTATTTCTATTCGTTTTAATTGAATGTCAATTTGTTCTTATTCGATTTAAGATTGATCACCTTAGATTTAAATTTGAACGAATATAGCTTTTCTTAGAAACGTTGGATGCTGCATCGTTGATAGGAATCTGCAGGCAACTAATTAGTGTAAGAGCTAATTAGAAAAGGGTAGAATCCGGTTTATAGGAGTAGAAGAAATTCTCTTCTAGATCGGGAAAGGTCTCTCCCCGTGTTTAATCAATCCTTCAGTTAAACTCTATTAGGAGTACCGCCTTAGAGTTATTGATCGGTTAGGGATCCTAGTAGGAGTACCGCCTTAGGAATCTTGAGTAGGAGGAGAGTAGGAGGCTCAGAGTACCGCTGGTCTCTATAGCCTTTCTATAGAATTGGTTTTGAATATTTATGCATCGATGATCAACTATTTGAATCATGGTCTAGATTGAGTCTTTACCGGGAATTAGTCATCATCTGAGTTCATCTAATCATTATTTATTTACTGTCTTTATTCTCTTCGCTTATTAATTTAATTGCAACACAAAATCCCACTCATTGGTTTTTACCATTGTTACAATTTTGGTCTTTTAACAGAAATTATTATTGTCCAGAAATCCCTGTGGTTCGATCCTTTTACCACTTGCTACAGTTTTAATTAATTGTGCATGGTGAATTGTATGATTTATTTTTGTTGGTTTCGGCACCCATCAGAGACCATATCCCAAATATTTAATTTATATTAATTACTAATTGGCCCATCAGCAATTAGTAATTAACTCGGGATTCTGCACAATTACAGATTATGCCCCCACACTGTATTAATTAGACAATTGAACCCCTTAACTTTATTAGATCATTAAATTGGTCCAATAAACCTTATATTAACATTATATTATATGATTAAATATACTCAACATATGCGTCCATATGCTTTAACGGTACTAATGCGCTAATCCCAGTGTCCAAAATCCAACATTCTCTCCAAAACACCAATTCACGAAAACCATCTCCCTCATCATCTCACTCTCATCTCTGCCAAAAAGGATCTCACCCTCATCACTGCAATTTTTTTTATCCACCACTGCAAATTTATTCAAAGTAGCCCTGTAATTAAATTTTCAAACCATCATTGCATCAATTTAATCCATCACTGCATCAATTTCATTTTTATCCATTATTGCAATTAAACCCGACCATCCAAATCAAACCACCAAATCAAACACCAATTCATGAATTCTTTCCCTCTCAATTATCACTCTCACTGCCACTACTCAAAAAACAAGGTTTATTGCTTTTTATCCAACTAATTGCTAGCTTCAATTTATTTAATTTCTTGCTCTTAATTAATTACCTAGGTTTTAATTAATTAATTGCTTATGTTTTATTTACAATTTGTTGTTGCTACCTCTGTTTCGAATTACTTTCCCTGTTTTTTTGCGCTTAATCGCTTGCTGTTTTGAGTTGATTTCCATCGTTGTTTCAATTTAATTTGCTTGCGTTTGTTGGTTAAAATTTCCCACTGTTTTCGCTTAATTGAAATGCTGTGCATTTTTTATTTAATTGCTGCTGTGGTGAGGTCTGTTCTGGTCATTTAATTGCTTGGTTTCGTCGCTTGTCGTTGTCCTTATGACTGTTAGGAGGGAAAAGAGAAACAGGCCGGGCTGGTTTAAATTAAGTTGGTTGGTCATGGGCTTTGGCTATTCTTAGGCCCAAGCGGAGAAAAGAAAGGGAAGTAGCTTGGCCCATCTACTGGGCCTGGCCATTGGGCCTGTACTATGGGCCCAACTATTGGGCCTAATTTTTCGGTCCAGTGGGCCGAGCCCATTTTCGGCCCATCATATTATTTTTCATGTTGATTAATCGCATGTTCGTATTGCCTAATTAATTATTTTTGCAGGCATTCGAATGTTTAAATAATTATTTTGATTGCATTTAATCGATAAATTAATTATTTTGCTTGCGTACACTAATTGCTAAATATTTATTTGTTTATCGATTATCATTTTTTCCGTACTAATAATATCATTTTGTAGGGTAAATCGATCGGTACCTACTCTCAAGTATACATTTCTCACCCTTTCATTTATTTCAACGTTTGTTTTTGCGTATACGCTCGTATGCATGATTATTTAGAAATGTTAGAATTTAATTCGTTTAATGGGCATGATCATTAAACTAGAAATTTTATTTCTGTAAAAGCATGATTTTAAACACCTCTTTTATCCGGTAACCTTTTTGGATCAGACTCGGGTGCCTAACACCTTCCCGAATCCATAAATCGACCTCGAACCACTATTCTCGGGTTTAGACCCTTTTTGCCTTAGTTTTTATTTTGTTTTCTGCCATGTTCTCAAACGATAGGTTTCCCTAAACCTTAGAAAATAAATAGGGTGGCGACTTCATTACATTATGTGAGATAAGTCCGATGTTGTCTCACATCCTGTCCAAACTGCTCGCGTAAATTTTTTGAGGGGGTGCGACAATTAAAAATACCTTGTTTTACCAAAAAAAATGTAGATTTTGACAAAGTATGACTATGTGACTCGATTTTGACTATGTATGCTGATTTTATTATTTAGGTTCAAGTTTGACCATTTAAGCTCAGGTTTGACCATTTAGGCTCGGGTTTTACCATTTAGGCTCGAGTTTGGCCATTTAGGCCCGAGTTTGACCATTTAGGCTCGAGTTTTATCATTTGGCCTTGAGTTTGGCCATTTATGCTCGAGTTTGACCATTTAGCCTTGGGTTTTATCGTTTAGGCTCGGGTTTGGCCATTTAGGCTCGGGTTTGACCATTTAGGCTCGAGTTTTATTGTTTAGGCTCGGGTTTGGCCGTTTAGGCACGAGTTTGGCCATTTAGGCTCGATTTTGACCGTTTAGGCTCGATTTTGGCCATTTAGGCTCGGGTTTGACTACTTAGGCTCTAGTTTGGCCGTTTAGTCTCGGGTTTGGCCATTTAGGCTGAAGTTTGACCATTTAGGTTCGATTCTGGCTGTTTAGACTCGGGTTTGGCCGTTTAGTAGGGTTGGCAATGGAGCGGGTATGGAGCGGGTAAGGCACTATCCATACCCGTACCTGCACCCGTGCGGAGCGGGTAAGAGAAGATAAATTGTACCCGCGGATACCCGCAAATTTCTTAAAATTTAAATTTTCAAGTAATATTATCCATTTCATGTTTAATGTTTTCAAACACCCTTTTGAAGTCATTTAAATTTATGGTTTGTATTATACTTTGGATTGGAAAATAGTTGAAAAATTACTTTAGTGGATATGTAAACTTTAATTTATGGTTTGTGTTTGACTAAGGGATTTACTAAGGTTTACAAATTTTATGATATGTATATATATTTTGTGGGTATCCATACCCGCATTTTGCGGGTATTTAGTGCGGGTATTGGCGCGGGTAAGCACTATCCATACCCGCACTTTGCGGGTGTGGGTAAATCCATACCCGCCAAATACCCACAAAGTGCAGGTAATACCCACCCGCAATTGCGGGTATCCGGCGGATATCCATGTCCGCAGGCGGAAATTTCCAACCCTTTTGGCTCATTTTTTACTGATTTGGCTCATATTTTTACCATTTTGGCTCACTTTTTACTGTTTTGGCTCATTTTTAACCATCTTCGCTCATTTTTCATCATTTTGGCTCATTTTTTACCATCTTGGCTCATTTTTTACCATCTTCGCTCATCTTTTACCATTTTTGCTCATTTTTTTTCATTGATAAAAAATGAGCCAAAATGATGAAAAATAAGCGAAGATGGTAAAAAATGAGCTAAAAGGAGCCAAAACGGTAAAAAAAACCAAAATGGTAAACAATGAGCAAAAATGGTAAAAATAAGCCAAAATAGTAAAATACGAGCCAAGATGGTAAAAAATGAACCAAAATGATGAAAATGAGCGAAGACGGTAAAAAATGAGCCAAAATGGTAAAAAATGAGCTAAAATGGTAAAAAATGAACCAAAATAGTAAAAAATGAACCAAAATAGTAAAAAATGAGCTAAAATGGTTAAAATCGTATCGAAATAGAAAAAACGAACCAAAATAGTAAAAAATTAGCCAAGATGGTAAAAAATGAGCCAAGACGGTAAAAATGAGCAAAAATCGTAAAAAATGAGCCAAAATAGTAAAAAACGAGCCAAGATGGTGAAATATGAGCCAAAATGATGAAAATCGAGCGAAGATGGTAAAAAATGAGCCAAAATGGTAAAAACAATGTGCTAAAAAGAGCCAAAATGGCAAAGAAGGAGTAAAAATGGTAAAAAAATGAGCCAAAATGGTAATAAATGAGCCAAAATGGTAGAAACCTACCTAAAATGGTAAAAATGAGCCAAAACGGTAGAAACCTAGCTAAAACGGTAAAAATGGAGCAAAAATGGTAAAAAATGAGCCAAAACAGTAAAAAAATGAGCCAAAACAGTAAAAAAATGAGCCAAAATGGTAAAAAATGAGCCAAAACAGTAAAAAAATGAGCCAAAATGGTAAAAAAATGAGTCAAAATGATGAAAAATGAGTGAAGACGGGACCGGGCGGGGTCCACGGGTCCCGGGGTTGGGTCGGATGGGCAGGGTCCACGGGTCTCGAGATAATTGACACCCCTATAGATGAGTAGGAGATTAATGGATATACCCATGTCCAAACCCAATTAAACCCATGTATTTTGTTTTAAATGGGTACATACCCATTTCTACCCATTTAAAAATTACATTGACCCATGTAACACTTATACCCACTTAAATTAGTTGGGTATGGGTAGATTTTTGCCACCCCTGGGTATATATAAATTGTTATTTCTTATGTTGAGTATGAATTTATACAATTTTTACTATATGATACGAATATTAACTAAATAGGATTAGACATTTTTTTGCACAAAGCTGAGACCTATTATTAAAAGGTCCTAGAAAGAACTAGCACAAAGCGGGCCTCTAATATTTTTTGTTTGTTTGATTCTTTTTTTTTTTAGTATTTTAAAAGGAAGGCAAGTTGTTGATACCCGAATTTTGACGCCATTTTTATTTAATTTTAGCATTTCTGTTATTTAGTTAATTTACTGGCATTTTCAGTTGATTTACTGTTGCTAGCATTTCTAAATTTTTCGTTGCATTTTTGCATCATTGTTAGCATCGTCAGCTTTCGAAATCGCATT
Source organism: Viola odorata (assembly GCA_963691705.1). Taxonomy (NCBI): domain Eukaryota; kingdom Viridiplantae; phylum Streptophyta; class Magnoliopsida; order Malpighiales; family Violaceae; genus Viola; species Viola odorata. The sequence continues at coordinate 60,228,793 of OY829538.1, read as the reverse complement.
TTTAATTTTTTGGCGTGTATTTTCATTATCATTATCATTAATATTTTTAGCCTCAAAAACCACATTTTTAACTATCCGGCAGTCAGTTGCTAATTTTTTCTTCCTTTTAGGTCATCACATGAATTTTAGGATTTTTTATATTTTAGCGCATTTTTTAGTATTTTTATTATTTTATTATTATTTTTATTCGAGCTTTTATTGGACCCGAGTAAGTCCGCTCGGACAATAACTTGACTTTAAAATGTTTTCCATCAACTAGTTGCTAGATTTTTTTCTGGTCACAACGGTCTACAGCGATTCGTGTAATTTTCGGCATAACGTTATTATTTTTCCGTTCAAACGTTTCACATTTTTGAACGCGAAAATAAACACGTTAAACGAGAAATTCTCGTCATTCGCTGTAGACGGTTAAACCCGTCATATTTTTCTTTACGCGCCGGTACCTTCGGCTCGAAAAGTCAGAACGTTTGGTCGCGGGAACCGGCTCGAGGCCATTTTAATCAGATAAAAGGCCATTTGATCATGGCCATTGATCTGGTCAACCAAGGAAAGTCAACCAGATCAATGGCCCCTGAATTAACATGCATAATGCACGTGAACAGTGCCAAGGGAGTGCAGCAAAGCAGCCCACGCCCGAGCCACCTGCTCCCGTCGCGTCCATAGCCTCCTGTTCCTCCGCCATCATCACCGCTAGCGCCCTAGCTCCGCCACCTCACGCAGCCGTAGACCCGACGTCATGACAGCGACGTCATCACGGCCTCCAAGCGCAGCACCCGCACCTCCTCCTCACGCGATCTTCGGCTATAAATAGCCCTCATCCTCCAATGCATTCGGGGCACCAAATTGGCAAGCTTTCTTGCCCTCTCTCCCTCCTCTGATCAGTTGCTTATTTCAAGCGAAGATCGTCCAAGTTCAAGGCCTTGAGGTGAGCTTTCTCTCTCTAGCCTTTTTTCGATTTTTAAGCCAAAGTTTTGTTTAAATTTTCGTATGCTTAAAATTCATCATTTTTCGCATGCAATCAACCTAGCATTTAAATTCTCGTATGCTTAAAATCCATCATTTTTCGCATGCAATCAACCTAGCATTTAAATTCTCGTATGCTTAAAATTAATCATTTTTTCGCATGCAAACAACCCAGCATTTAATTTTCGTATGCGTAAAATCAATCATTTTTCGCATGCAATCAACGTAGCATTTAAATTCTCGCATGCTTAAAATCCATCATTTTTCGCATGCAAATCAACTCGGCATTTAAATCTCGTATGCGTAAAATCCATCATTTTTCGCATACAATCAACTGTCATCATTTTTATCAAACTCAGCATCTCACTTTCATATGCGTGAAATCCATCATTTCTCGTATGCAATCAAATGTCATTTAAATTTTCGCACTCTTAAAATTGCTTAGTTATTTCTCAAGCTATCACTAACACTCTCGTTTTGTAGGTTAATTTCAAGCTTCGCTCGAAAGTACGCCTCACAAGTCCTTTTTATTTATTCGATGCTTTTCACAAATATCAACTGCATGCATGATATATAGAACTGCTAGAATTAAAATCAACCCACATGAACAACGTGTTTAAAGAGTTGCTTAAAATGCCATGTTCATATGATTTTAAATTCTCGCTTGTATTGACTGCATGTACATGGGGACTTTCGATCCCACTTCAGTTTTTCACTTCCAAAAACCTATCATTTGAATTTGTACTCTGTTAGCAATCCATGTTAGAATCACGTAGTAATTAGGTTAATCATGCATGACCCGATGATGAAATAAGAGGGCGCTCATTCAGTCTTACGAAAAATTCAGTCCCATCACGATCATAAAAAAGACTAAAGTGATGATTCCTCTGAGGGCCCCCCATTTTCAAAACGCATTTTTAAAACACCTTTTTAAACACCTCTCTCATCAACCGGTAACCATTTTCGGATGTGTCTCGGGTGCCTAACACCTTCCCGAGACCATAATACGACCCCGAACCTTTTGTCTGGGGTCCAGACCCCTTTTTTGTGCCTTTAGTTTTTTTTTACTTATTATATTTCCTATGCCATGACGATTAGGGTTCCCTAAGCCTAGCAACCAAATTAGGGTGGCGACTTCATTGCATGCTGCTAGGCGTCCTTTTACGCCGAGCATCTAAAGGTCTCAAATTTCGTTGCACACTCGCGAATTTTTTTTAAATTTTGAGGCGCGACAGTTTGGCGACTTCACTGGGGAATTAGGGTCGGAGCCGGTTTTATCTTTTTAGAGAGGTGTTTTATTTGTTTATTTATTTGCTTTGATCAATTGTTGGCCTGTTTATTTATTTGCTTTATCAATTGTCATATGCATTTCATAGCGCCCTACACCCAGGGGACAATTACCAAATAGGAGGGTAGTAGTGACGCCCTAGGACACATGTCCTGGGTAGTGTTCACCAATCCCAACTCGGATGAACCCCTAAAGCCAGTCGAAAGGTTATACGATTTCGCAAGAAATCGGGCGACTGGACGACACTTTAGGGACCTTTTCATGGTATCATCCGGGAACCATTCAAGCCAGTTAGAAATGTCGGAATCAGAGCCCCAGCACGTGCATCATGATTATACCTGTTTGTCGTAGCATATTGACGTGATTTTTTTCTATTATATGAACTGCAGATTTCTTACACGTGCAGGTTACTTTGCATTTAAAATTTTATTTTTGTCCCATAGGACCCATCTTGCTCATTCGACATGTCGGCACCTACACTACTTTCATTTGATATTTTTGGGGGACGAAGTTTCGACGATCAGGCCGCACAAGGAGATCTGTTGGAACGTGGGTTCGCCCCTGACATCACCACCAAGATCAAAGTAGAAGTTGTGGACTTTGACTTAACTAGGATTCGGATGTTGAGAAATGAGCTGACTGAAGACGAAGAGACACAGTTTGAGGGTATCTATGGAAAGCTACTAACCCTAGTTGACGTAAAGACTGATTGGGGTTGCATCCGAGCAGCCCTAAAATTCTGGGATCCCTATTATCGGTGCTTCTCTTTCGACAAAGAGGTAGAATTGACCCCTACGCTAGAGGAGTACTCAGCTCTGATGTGCTTCACCTCTCCTATATCGGCCATATACCAGAATGTTCGACTCGACTCCTCAAGTGTCAAAATAAGGCTCGATAAGCTGTTAGGAATCACTACTCGTGTCAGAGAGGGGGACTACTTCTGGTGCTGGTCAGATATTGAGGCACGCTTTCGATTGTCCAACGGAAAGAAACGCTTAAGGATTCTGGCCTTCGCCATTGTAGGATTTGTCCTCTTTCCGAAAATGAGGAATGCCATCGACTTTGCAGCAGCCAACATCTTTTACGAGATGGAAACAAATGCCATCAATCCTACAACAGCCATTCTGGCCGAAACCTTTCGCTCCTTGGACTCTTGTCGAAGAAAAGGGAAAGGGAGACTTACTTGTTGCACCCAGTTGTTGACAGTATGGTTGGTCAGCCACTTCAAACAGATTCCTGATCAGACCATTTTCTTCGCAAGCTACATAAGGTCATGTCCTCTTCTCAGGGTTATCAACGCAATGACCACGGATAGATGGGAGATGGAAAATAAGGATGTCTGGATCGGCCGATTCATAAACCTCTCAGAAGAAGACTTCAGTTGGCACACCAAATGGCTGCAGACTTCCAATCCCATCGTCTGTTACGGACCCTTACCTTGGGTTCCTTTGATCGGAGCATGGGGATGCACTCACTATTGCCCTGCCCTCGTCCTCAGACAGTTTTGCATCACCCAAATCATTCCAGTAACTTTCAGCATGACGAAATCAGATCTGCCACACACCGGAGAAAATCAGAACATTCAGCTGTACGCCCAAGACTGGGCCCACCCTTTTTGCCTCAAAGGACATGGCATCCCTGCAACCACAATACCAGAATATCCACAGTGGAGGTCGAGACGAGTTAATGGCAATGTCTTGCCTCGCCCTGAAAATCAAAAACCGATGGAAGAAGAAGGGGAATCTCAAGTGAGCAAAGGAATGGATGTCATGGCTTACGCTCAAGTGGTAGAACAGATGCGAGCAGCGCAAGAAGAACGAGATCTGATGATAGAGGAAAGGGATATGGCCGAAGCACGTCAATGCTACGCAAAAGTCCAGATCAATGAACTAGACAGGCAGTACAAGGATTTCATCCGCGTACAAGCAGTACAAAAGAAGGTGGCCCTCAGGGCCTTTAAGGAACGCTTGAGCAGTGAAACCCGCAAAAGAGAAGCATCAAGTGCCATAATCAAAGACAGGGATTCAACGATAAGGGTTTTGACTACTTGCGCAGACTTGGGAGAAAGGAAAAACCAAGCACTGTAAAACCGAATCACCACCTTAGAGGCTGAGCTAGAGATGCAGAAAGGGGAGTTGGCTTCAATGGAGTACCTTTGGCAGGAGCAAGAAGACTCGGACGCCCAGGAATGACACCTTCAGGGAAAGGCTTGGATATCGGCAGACCTTTTCTTTTTAGCTAGGACCCCTGATTTCATCTATCTTAGCCATTTTTGATGAATTTAGGAAGTTGGCAAGTTTACTATATTTTGTAAACGCTTTTTAATAAAGTCGTACTCTTTCGGATATTTATTAAATCGCCTCATCTTTTCCATATCAACTATCCCTCCAATACAAACTCAAAAAACCATCGCAAAAAGAGAAAATCCCTCCGGGATAAAACACAATCGTCTCATCGAAATTCCGAAAAATCAGAACAAGTATTCAAAACCTCCGAGTATCACTCACTCATGGCCATGTCCTCCTAGTGTATCACAAAAAACTAAAAAAAAAGATTGTCGTTTCTCCCCTCGGTTGAGTTCACCAGGCATCAGGCCTTGCATCGTCAAAAGTATAGCGTAAAAAGAGATCTTCCTAGCATGGCGGCATTGGTTGCCCCTGCTGATTTGGGTATAGCTGTTAGCATCTCAGATTTGCTTCATATCGTTGGAATGTATAGAGGCTTCCTTCGTATTTTGTCAACCACTGGGATTCCTCGCCTCTCCGACCGCCCTGAAAATATCAAATGAAAGTACTGCCGGAAAAGCGGATGAGCAAATGTGGAGACCTCAGGATTGCACATCACTTGTGTATCCGCACTTGTACTTACTCTTTTCTGTGTTTTTCCCTTTTTCAGGTTCACGATAGCTCCTCGGAAGCAAGCTACTCCGCACATGCTCCCTTTTACTAGACTTCAAAAACGAAAAATGATTGAACCGGCCAAGACCGATGAAGCACTAATGGTTAGAATAGCCAAATTAGAGGAGCAAGTTAGGATCAGTACAGAAAGGGCCGCCAGGGCCGAAAAGGAAAGAGATGAAGCTGTCACCGAAGTGCCACCGGGTTTTGATCTCCCTCAAACAAACGGACCTTCCTCTTCGCTCGCCGTCGCAGGACCTTCTGTACTCCCGCCACTTTCTGGCCCCGTGGGCCATTGGAGATGGGTTAGTCCCTTCACTGTACCCACCGCTGCAAATCCACCAGTTAAGATGGGTGAAGAGATCTCCCCGTCACTTCAGCACCTTTCAACCAACCCTACAGCTGCAGTAGGTACAACCAGATAGTGTTCCCACCCATCTCAGGTTCGTTCTGCCCAAGTAGCGATTTCGGGACCATCGGAAATTAAACTTCCGGGAAGCAATCCGATACAGCTACAGTCCTCTCGTGAATATTCACCGACCATAGGTTTTGGCGCCATTAGTGCAAAAGGGTCCAGTGTTGATCGATTGATCCCATGAGAGGACGAGCTAAAGGTTATTGAAGGATATGACCCTAGGTATCCCGCTAATAAAAGCATGATACAAGGAACTACGATGCCTCAGAAATTCAAGATTCCACAATTCGAAAGGTACACGGGGATTGAACGCCACAAAACTCGCCTCAAAATCCACCACTGCGAAACATCTGAACGGTACAAGCTCTATGCAGAAATCACACCTAACCGTTCTGATTTGCGAAATCTAGAGAAAAGGGCTGAGGGATTAGTAAAAACTTATGCTCAGAAACGGAAAGAACTAGCCGCGAGGATTTCTTTTCCTTCGAATGATAGGCAACCTTTCCCATCACCCCCAACACAAATATCGCGACTTACACAACGTAGACCATATAACCCACCAAAAAAACCAAGAAATCAAAATAACCGTTGGGATCGAGGGTCACTGCCACCGCTTCCCATTCCTTTAGGAGAGATCTACGAGCGCCTTTTGGCAGCTAAACAAATTGCACCCACCCCAATCCGACCTTTACAGCCTCCTTATCCAAGTTGGTACGATCCTGATGCTAGATGCAAATACCATGCTGAAGCCCTTGGTCACACCATAAAAGACTGCCGCACCTTTAAGAGAAAGGTTTACCGTTTGATCAGACGTGGATGGATCTCTTTCGAGGATTTAACCAAAAGACCCGCACAACCTAAGCCCTTCATCCCACCTAGGGAGCCGAATCGAGAACCGGTACCGCCACTCCCACTCCCCGCAGGGGAAATATACAGGCATCTCATCACAACTGGACAGATCGTGCCAATCCCAGCCCGACTTCAGCAATCTCCAAGCCTAAGTTGGTACAATCCCAACATTGTGTGCGAATATCACGCTAGGGCGTCGGGCCATGCGCTGGACAATTGCTTTGCCTTTAAAATGAAGGTAAAACACCTAATCAAAAGTGGAGGGGTCTCCTTCGAGGGCTTGGCAAAAGGACCTAACACGGCCATCGACCCTCTCCCAAACCGTGCCTCAGGTGGTGAAGGTATGAATGATATTTCGATGGAAACGGTTAAGAAGAAGACTTGTGAGTTAGAGACAGTTGACACCGTCAATAACGGTCCTTCCACTTCTTGTTCCCACAAATATATGCCTCAAGCTGGGCCAGTAACAAGTGAATTTGCTGATATTGGGGGCATGACATGGAAGACAGAATGTATCCCCACATCGGAGCCACATTCTCCCTCACAGTCGAAATCGTCAATATAAATCATACCGTGGTCAGTATAGCTTCAGATTCCTGTATTGATGCTCCGGGAGAAGAAGAATCGTTGTCTGGTTCAGTCATTTTCGTAAAGAAGTCAGGGGAGTCTGTGCGCAACTGGACCATCACCATGCTTCCGGATGTCTCTCCGTAATTTCTCCTTTTGAAAAACATATATATGTTTGCACGCTTTCTTATGAAGCCATTTTGTAGGGACTCATGTTCCCTTTTGTTAGAAATCAATATATATGCAAATTTTCATTTTCATGCATCTCTTTTTTTGCACTTTTAATTTTAGGATGAGTGTTAGTTCGGATTGTCTTGATAAAACCTATGTCTTTACTGGCGAAGAAATCATCGCTACGACCGAAGACAAGGCCGAAGTCTCCGACGAACTGACCCGTTTACTAGAAAGTTCAGAAAAGGAAATAACCCCTCATCGGGAGGAATTGGACGAAGTAAACTTGGGGGCAAGCAATGAGAATCAAAAACTGGTCAAGATCGGAACTACCCTGGATACGACTCAGAGAGAAAGGTTGATTTCTCTCCTCAAAGACTACTCCGATGTATTCGCATGGTCATACGCCGACATGCCAGGTCTTGATCCTGGGATAGTTGACCATCGTATTCCGTTAAAACCTGAGTTTAAGCCTGTCAAGCAAAAACTTCGGAGAATGCATCCAAACATCCTTCTGAAAATCAAAGAAGAAGTTACCAAGCAACTAGACGCGGGTTTTCTGAGAGTTGTGGAGTACCCAGAATGGATCGCCAACATAGTGCCAGTGCCTAAGAAAGATGGGAAGGTTCACATGTGCGTGGACTTTCGGGATCTCAATCGAGCTAGCCCTAAAGACGACTTCCCTCTTCCCCATATCGACATCTTGGTAGATAGTGCCGCCAGAAATGACATGTTCTCTTTCATGGACGGATTCTCGGGGTACAATCAGATCAAGATGGCACCCGAGGACAGTGAAAAGACGACCTTCATCACGCCCTGGGGAACCTTCTGCTACATGGTGATGCCCTTCGGATTAAAAAATGCAGGAGCCACGTACCAACGTGCTGCCGTCACCCTTTTCCACGACATGATTCATAAAGAATTGGAAATATATGTCGACGACATGATAGCCAAGTCTCGCGGCAAGCAAGATCATGTAGACATCCTGAGAAAGGTGTTCGAAAGGTTGAGGCAATTTCGGCTACGGCTAAACCCAGCTAAGTGTACCTTCAGAGTGACTTCCGGGAAGTTATTGGGATTCATCGTCAGCAACAAAGGCATAGAAGTGGATCCTGATAAGATAAAAGCCATTCAGGAGCTACCCGCTCCCAGCACCGAAACGGAAGTATGAAGCTTTTTAGGGCGCATCAACTACATCGCTCGCTTTATCAGCCAGTTAACACTTACTTGCGAGCCGATGTTCAAAATGCTAAGGAAGCACGGAGATGCAGAATGGGACGAAGACTGCCAGGAAGCCTTCGAGAAAATCAAGACATATCTGCAAAACCCACCAGCACTAGTTCCTCCGACGCCAGGACGGCCTTTGCTCATGTATATGACAGTCACGGCTAGTGCCATGGGTTGCGTTTTGGGACAACACGATGAGTCCGGAAAGCGTGAACAAGCCATCTACTACCTCAGCAAAAAATTCAACGAATGTGAGATGCGTTACTCTATGTTGGAACGAACTTGTTGCGCCCTAGCATGGTGCACCCGAAGGCTCCGGCAGTACATGTTGTATTACACGACGTGGTTAATCTCTCGCATGGATCCCATGAAATACATCTTTGAAAAGCCGTACCTGTCAAGTCGTATTTGTAGATGACAAGTCTTATTAGCTGAGCACGAGATCATCTATGTAACCCGTAAAGCGGTTAAAGCAAGCGCCCTCGCCGATCACTTGGCTGATCATGCCTCGGACGAGTATGAGTCGTTGAGCTTCGACTTCCCCGACGAGGACATCATAGTGATTGAAGAGGAAATCGCGGAAGATCTCCGAGAAGATGACTGGTGGACCATGTTCTTCGACGGTGCGGTGAACCTCTCAGGCAAGGGAGTGGGAGCCGTAGTCATAGCCCCAGATGGCCGTAAATTCCCCATAGCATGCAAATTGAACTTCCCATGCACCAATAATATCGCCGAGTATGAAGCGTGCATCAGCGGTCTGACAGCAGCCATCGACTTAAAAGTAAAGAAGCTCCGAATCTTCGGCGATTCAGCACTCGTCATCTATCAAGCCCAGGATTTATGGCAGACACGGGATTCCAAGCTCATCCCTTATCAAAAGTTACTCACCCAACTCACACGAGAATTCGAGGAAACCGAATTCGACCGAGTCAATAGAGAAAAGAACCGCTTCGCAGACGCGTTAGCCACGTTGGCCTCGATGTTTAAGTTAGAATGCGGAGTAATGCTTCAACCATTGAGAGTGGAAGTAAAGGGAACTCTGGCATGTTGTGTTGCCTTGGAAGAGGAACCTGACGGCAAGCCATGGTTCTACGACCTAGTACAGTTCATCAGAAACCGGGAGTACCCACCGGGGGCAAGCCGGGTTAGCAAAAAGACCCTCCAGCGCTTAGCACTAGACTTCTACCTCGACGACGAGGTTCTATATAAAAGGAGAGCTGATGGAGCTTTGCTTCGCTGCGTCACCATGACCGAGGCAAAGAGAATCATAGCAGAGATCCACGAAGGGGTTTGTTTCACACACGCAAGTGGACACATGATGGCCAGACAGATAATGAGACAAGGTTATTTTTGGCTCACCATCGAACGAGATTGCATCAGCTATTTTCGGAAGTGCCACAAATGTCAAATCTACGCGGACCATCTCCACGTCCCTCCAGCCCCTCTCTTCAGCATGACATCGCCTTGGCCTTTTGCAATGTGGGGAATCGACATCATCGGCCAAATTCATCCAACAACCTCTAATGGTCATCGCTTCATCCTCGTAGCAATTGACTACTTCACCAAGTGGGTAGAGGCCGCCTCTTACTCTAGCATTACTCAGAAAGCGACCATGCGATTCATTGAGAGAAATATCATTTGCCGTCATGGGGTCCCAGAAACCATCGTCACGGACAACGGCACCAATCTCAATGGAAAGATGATTGACGATCTTTGCCAACGTTGGAAGGTGAAGCACCGGAACTCGTCACCATATCGACCAAAGATGAATGGTGCAGTCGAAGCAGCAAACAAGAACCTGAAGAGGATCATCCAAAAGATGGTAATCACTCACAAAGACTGGCACGACATGCTTCCCTTCGCACTACATGCTTATCGGATAGCAACCCGTACGTCCACAGGGGCAACTCCCTACTCATTAGTTTACGGCATGGAAGCCGTAATTCCCCTCGAGGTAGAAATTCCTTCTCTCAGAATCCTGGCCGAATCTGATTGGGCGAGAGTGAGGTACGAGCAGCTGAACCTCCTTCCCGAAAAGCGCTTGGCCGCTATCTGCCATGCGCAATTATATCAGCAAAGAATGGTCAACGCTTATAACAAAAAAGTGCGACCTCGCAAATTCGAGGCTGGGAATTTAGTGCTAAAGAAAATTCTCCCTCATCAGGAGGCCAGTCAAGGAAAGTGGGCCCCAAGGTACGAGGGCCCGTACCTGGTCAAAAGTGCATTCTCAGGGGGTGCCCTAATGCTAACCAACATGGATGGAGACGATCTCCCGAAACCGGTAAATGCCGATGCAGTCAAGAAATACTTCGCCTGAAGCATCGTGGACAGGGCGTCCGGTCAGCCAAAGACATAGAATTTTATCATGACAATCTAGCACAAACATTTGTCCTGAAATTAATAAAACAAGTTTTTTTCAGGGGATGCTCATTATTTTAAAATTTTGTTATCCTTTTTTTTCTAACTTGTGAGATGACAAAAGGACGCATGGCATGGATGGCTCCCTAGGAGTAGCTCGGGACGTAAGACGCGTCACTTAGGCTAACGCCACTAATCACTCTTCGGTTTTGCAGAGACGTAAGGTCTCACGCCTCAAATCGTCGTCACGATAAAACCATAGAGTTCCGCTCGCAGGAGCTGTTGAATTGCCGTAGCAGGCCACCTTCAAGAGCGAATCAGGAAAGATTTTAAGACAAACCATCACCATCTAAAGCAAAATTTCTTTTCCTCGCAGTGCTACCGGCGCAGCCGGCATCGCAAATAATCGGTCTCAAAGGACTAAACGTTGGACCAAAGTCACAAAGCCCATCCGATGCAAATCACACCGCAATGACCCACGGATAGCCCGTCTAAAAGGGAGAGCTTAAAACTTATCAATCACATTACTTTTGCTAAAAATTGTCTTGCATTTACTCCTCATTTGTCATCACCTTGTCTTTTTCAGGGACTAGGTCGTCCCAATTCGTTGCCTGCAGAAGAACGGTAAGCATACACCCTTGCGGCCCCGCTGCACATCTCGGAGACAGAGGATTTCCCTTTTACCCCCGAGCAATCACGAAGCCCATCAACGAAGGTCTAACAAGAACCGGTAAGTAAATGGACCAAATGAGTATCTCATCATCCCTTCAACCTGGATCGGCGGTTCCCATGAAGCAGCTGAAAAAGAAACCAATCAGCGCATCTAAGCAAGGCATTCTGGAGCTGGGACTACGTCATAAGCACCCTCGAAAAGCCGAGTTAAAGGAAGGGAGAATCCCTGAACTTATCTTAGTTTTGTTTTCAAATTAATTTCCCTTTCCGTTTTCCCCTCTGCATCTCACAGGGATGGGAAGCATCTCGCTGTCATCCGCATGGAGCTCGTGGAAGACGCCCGCGCAGCCCCGCTGCGCGGTTCAGGGGAGTCCCTCTTTCTTTCCCCTTTATTTAAATTTGTTTTTATTCCTGCTCGCTTTGATTAGCTTTAAGTCGAGTACGGTCATCTGGCCCACTGGGGGGCAACCTTAGGTCCTCGTTAGAACGTTGCAAATAAGTCGTCCCCCACATTCTAGCAATCAAACGTGTAGCAATCAAAACATCTAGCAATCAAACATCTGGCCATCAAACATCCAGCAATCAAACATCTGGCCATCAAACCATCTAGCAATCAAACATCTGGCCATCAAACCATCTAGCAATCAAACATCTGGCCATCAAACCATCTAGCAATCAAACATCCAGCAATCAAACATCTGGCCATCAAACCATCTAGCCATCAAACATCTGGCCATCAAACCATCTAGCAATCAAACATCCAGCAATCAAACGTCTAGCAATCAAACCATCCGGCAATCAAATCATCAATCAATCAAAAATCAAAAATCAATCAAAAATCCCTCTTTAGCCCGACTCAAACAAAAGCATACTACTCTCATAAGCATTTTCATGCACATCATAGGTTAGGAATATTTAATCCCTCTGTTAACTCCAGCATCTATCCAAATTACGTGCCATGCATGATATTACCTGTTTGCTCTTATATCCGCGGTTTGCTCCGACGTAAGCAGTCACAAACAAATCCCGGTAAGCATCTTTGAGCCATCACGTCTTATCCTTCATGAGTGTAAGGGCCTGACTAGATACTAGTTGAGTTCGCATAATATCCAGGGTACATGCGCCATTAGACATGGGATAGCTATAAAATGACGTGGGACTTTTATGATTTTCTCCACTTTTTTCGTTTCTTCCCTCTTTCCACTATATATGTCATCACTCCCCCCAAACCGTCAATATCACTCATACCCCGGGAGCCAAAGAGCAGTTTCAGCTAAAATTGCCAGCCGGAAGTAAAAGCACGCCAAGTTCAAATTCACGATGAAGGAGACGGAAAAGGTCACCAGGAGATCGCTAAGGACTATCACCGAAGAAGCAGCAACGACGAAGGCCGAGGCCTCAAGACAGAAGGGGAAGAGATCAAGACAAAGGCTGTGCTTGCTCTGCTCTGTTGCATTTTCAAATCAAATCAAAAAGGGGAGGGATATAAAAAAAAAAAAAAAAAAGGGAAATGAGTGAAACAAAAAAGGAGAGAGGGGAAAAAGAAGAAGAAGAGAGAAATGCTCAGAGACATTCGAAGAATACAAACAGTTGGAGAGCTAAAGCAAGCACAGCCCGGGGACAACTCAATTCGAGAAATCTCGAAGAAAATTTTCCCCAGTGGACTCGACAAAAAAAGGCCCAAGGCCAACTCGAGAAATCTCAAAACATCCTTCCCTAGTAAATTCAAGCAAAAGAGGCCCAAGGCCAACTCAAGAAACCTCAAAGCAGGCATCCCTAGTGAGAACCCGAGAAGAGAAAGGGGCCCCAGGCCAACTCAAGTAGTGAGTCGCAAAAGGAACAGCGACGACACTCCCCAATGAAGACTCAAGAAAAGGCCCCCTCGCCGAACGAAGAGCACCCCCAGCAAGGATCCTTGAGTTCACGCACTCTGTCCAGAAAGCATCCCCAGCAAAAGGCGAGAGAGCTCGCACCCCTCGCCCTCATCAAGGCCAATCAGCAAAACATCATTCATCAAAAACCTTCCGGCAAAGCAATCTTTTCCAAAACAAACTCATTTCCGGACGTTTCATGTCCTTTCATTCTTTTCCGTAAAAGTCCCATCGATTATTAGAACGCCCATGCATGTGCATCTTCATTCGAAGTCTATTCACTCGGATTGACATTGCGAACTATAAATTATGTATCATGTTAGTTGCATCTTTATGAGTGTAAAACACTTAGCCTTGTTTCAGAGCGTGAGTGCAAACACTAATATCAGGTGAGGACTGCTTACGGCTGCAAATCATGGGAAAGTCTTGTCCTTGGGGTCGTTACCTCCTGAGCAGGATGCAGACGCATTCTAGGTTCGTATCAAGGCCGCTGGCGATAGCTTTCTTCTCCTCCCAGAGTGACAACATTTAGTTTTCAGCATCAGCCTTCTTCTCCTCCCAGAGTGACATCATAGTTTATTCTTCAGCATTAGCATCTCCTCCTCCCAGAGTGACCTTAGTTTAGCTTCCTCATGTCGCGTCTTCTCCTACGGGAATTGACATTGTCTTACTTTTCAGCATTAGCATCTCCTCCTCCCAGAGCGACAACATTTAGCATTCTTCTCCTCCCAGAGCGACAGCATTTAGCATTCTTCTCCTCCCAGAGCGACCTTATTTTAATTTTCGCATCTCGCGCCTTCTCCTACGGGAATCGGCGTTGTTTAAATTTTCTGCCTTAGCATTCTTCTCCTCCCAGAGCGACAGCACTTAGCATTCTTCTCCTCCCAGAGCGACATCACTTAGCATTCTTCTCCTCCCAGAGCGACCCTAGTTTAAATTCCGCATCTCGCGCCTTCTCCTACGGGAATCGGCGTTGTTTAAGTTTTTAGCATTAGCATTCTTCTCCTCCCAGAGCGACCTTAGTTTAATTTCCGCATCTCGCGCCTTCTCCTACGGGAATCGGCGTTGTTTACCTTTTTCAACCTCAGCATTTCTCCTCCTCCCAGAGTGACAACATTTAGTTTCCAGCGTAGCATTTCTTCTCCTCCCAGAGTGATAGCATAGCGTAGCTCTACCTTTTTCAACCTTAGCATTTCTTCCCCTCCCAGAGCAACATCATTCATACAATTCTACATTTCTGCATAATTATTTTCCTCCTCCTAGAGTGACATCATTAGGACAAATCATTCATACTTCTGCGAATCGCGCACTATCTTCCGAAGCAACATCAGTCACATGTCAAGTGATCATCCCCCCAGTGGAGCTGTCGTTTACATTTTCGTAAAATTACTTTCCGTCCCCGGTAGAGTAGTTGTCATTTCCATTTCCTGCAACTTATGTGCCTCTCAATACCCGAGCAGATCTAAGTTTACGTCTTTGCAGGATCAACAACCTATCTCCTCCCAGAGCGACGTCAGCAGATTACCTCCTCTCAGAGTGGCAGCATCACTTTCCTCCTCCCAGATTGACATCAAGCAAGCACCTGGTATCCCCAGTGACAGCATCAATCAATCTCCTCCTCCCAGAGCGACATCAATCAATCTCCTCCTCCCAGAGCGACATCAAGCAACTGCCTCCTCCCAGAGCGACATCATCACTGTAAGTTTGAGGTAAGACCCGCTGTGTCGCCAAAATTCAGATATAGGGGCAACTGTCTTTACTGCTTATCAAATACTTCGATAAGACAGTAAAGAGGGGGCAACTGTTGATACCCGAATTTTGACGCCATTTTTATTTAATTTTAGCATTTCTGTTATTTAGTTAATTTACTGGCATTTTCAGTTGATTTACTGTTGCTAGCATTTCTAAATTTTTCGTTGCATTTTAGCATCATTGTTAGCATCGTCAGCTTTCGAAATCGCATTTTTAATTTTTCGGCGTGTATTTTCATTATCATTATCATTAATATTTTTAGCCTCAAAACCCACATTTTTAACTATCCGGCAGTCAGTTGCTAATTTTTTCTTCGTTTTAGGTCATCACATAAATTTTAGGATTTTTTATATTTTAGCTCATTTTTTAGTATTTTTATTATTTTATTATTATTTTTATTTGAGCTTTTATTGGACCCGAGTAAGTCCGCTCGGACAATAACTTGACTTTAAAATGTTTTCCATCAACTAGTTGCTAGATTTTTTTCTGGTCGCAACGGTCTACAGCGATTCGTGTAATTTTCGGCATAACGTTATTATTTTTCCGTTCAAACGTTTCACGTTTTTGAACGCGAAAATAAACACGTTAAATGAGAAATTCTCGTCATTCGCTGTAGACGGTTAAACCCATCATATTTTTCTTTACGCGCCGGTACCTTCGGCTCGAAAAGTCAGAACGTTTGGTCGCGGGAACCGGCTCGAGGCCATTTTAATCAGATAAAAGGCCATTTGATCATGGCCATTGATCTGGTCAACCAAGGAAAGTCAACCAGATCAATGGCCCCTGAATTAACATGCATAATGCACGTGAACAGTGCCAAGGGAGTGCAGCGAAGCAGCCCACGCCCGAGCCACCTGCTCCCGTCGCGTCCATAGCCTCCTGTTCCTCCGCCATCATCACCGCTAGCGCCCTAGCTCCGCCACCTCATGCAGCCGTAGACCCGACGTCATCACAGCGACGTCATCACGGCCTCCACGCGCAGCACCCACACCTCCTCCTCACGCGATCTTCGGCTATAAATAGCCCTCATCCTCCAACGCATTCGGGGCACCAAATTGGCAAGCTTTCTTGCCCTCTCTCCCTCCTCTGATCAGTTGCTTATTTCAAGCGAAGATCGTCCAAGTTCAAGGCCTTGAGGTGAGCTTTCTCTCTCTAGCCTTTTTTCGGTTTTTAAGCCAAAGTTTTGTTTAAATTCGTTTGCCTCTTGTTTGAGCAATTTAATTGCTTTCTTTTGTGTCATTAATTCACACACATAACATAGATTAAATACACGCTTTCACTTTTAAAAATCGTCGGTTAGTTTGGGCGAATTAATTAGTTTTCGATAATTAACAGTTTTGTCGTTTTTTCGAAATTAAATTTTGTACGAGTCAAACTAAAAATCGGGGTTGGTATGGTCGGGAAGTCGTCGAAGAGATGAACATTTCGGGACGAACGATTTTCAAATCGGCCACTTGTGGCCGGAGCTTTGCCGCCGGCAGTACGCCGGCGACCAAGAAAGGTGACGAATGAACAGTGCCAGGCCAACGGCACTGTTCACGCGGGAATGGGCAAGCCCATTCCCTTTCAAATTCTCATGGGCCAGGCACTATTCCTGGCCCATTTTTCACTTCTTTTCATTCTTCAATTGGGCCCAGCCCATTTTCAATTGTTTTCAAAACTTCGGATCACGTTTTTTAGTAAAATACTCGTATGCTTTGTATGATTATTTGTCGTACTAACACTTTTAATTTTCTGTAATATCAACTGTTTATTTTCTGTAGAAATCAACTGTTTAATTATTCGCACTTTAAATTTCAGTAATTTACTTTCAGCAATTTAAATTCAATACCGCCTACATGGTCGGTCGCAATATCAACTGTTTATTTTCCGCAAAATATCAACTGTTTACTTTTCCGTACTTTACTTTTCTGCACTTTAAATTTCAGCAATTTACTTTCAGCAATTTAATTTCAATACCGCCTACATGGTCGCTCGCAATATCAACTGTTTATTTTTTGCAAATATCAACTGTTTACTTTTCCGCACTCTATTTTTCCGCACTTTACATTTCAGCAATTTACTTTCGGCAATTTAAATTCAATACCGCCTACATGGTCGGTCGCATTTTAATTCTCGTAAACATTCAACTGCTTTAATTTTTCGCAAAATTGCTGGAAGTCATTCCGCAAATTATCAACTGTTTACTTTTCCGCACTTTATTTTTCCGCACTTTAAACTTCAGCAATTTACTTTCAGCAATTTAAATTCAATACCGCCTACATGGTCGGTCGCATTTTAATTCTCGCAAATATTCAACTGCTTTAATTTTTCGAAAACTGCTGGAAATTCTTCCGCAAATATCAACTGTTTATTTTCTGCAAATATCCAACTGTTTATTCTCTGCATTATCAACCTGTTTTATTTTCTGCACATCATCAAACTTTTTTTATTCCCTGTAATCGTCAACTACATTTAATTTTTCTGCCCTCAGCATTTAATTTTTCTGCACTAATCAAAACATCATTTCATTTTCGTATGCTTAAAATTAATCATTTTTCGCATGCAATCAACCTAGCATTTAAATTTTCGTATGCTTAAAATTCATCATTTTTCGCATGCAATCAACCTAGCATTTAAATTTTCGTATGCTTAAAATTCTTCATTTTTCGCATGCAATCAACCTAGCATTTAAATTCTCGTATGCTTAAAATCCATCATTTTTCGCATGCAATCAACCTAGCATTTAAATTCTCGTATGCTTAAAATTAATCATTTTTTCGCATGCAAACAACCCAGCATTTAATTTTCGTATGCGTAAAATCAATCATTTTTCGCATGCAATCAACGTAGCATTTAAATTCTCGCATGCTTAAAATTCATCATTTTTCGCATGCAAATCAACTCGGCATTTAAATCTCGTATGCGTAAAATCCATCATTTTTCGCATACAATCAACTGTCATCATTTTTATCAAACTCAGCATCTCACTTTCATATGCGTGAAATCCATCATTTCTCGTATGCAATCAACTGTCATTTAAATTTTCGCACTCTTAAAATTGCTTAGTTATTTCTCAAGCTATCACTAACACTCTCGTTTTGCAGGTTAATTTCAAGCTTCGCTCGAAAGTACGCCTCACAAGTCCTTTTTATTTATTCGATGCTTTTCACAAATATCAACTGCATGCATGATATATAGAACTGCTAGAATTAAAATCAACCCACATCAACAACGTGTTTAAAGAGTTGCTTAAAATGCCATGTTCATATGATTTTAAATTCTCGCTTGTATTGACTGCATGTACATGGGGACTTTCGATCCCACTTCAGTTTTTCACTTCCAAAAACCTATCATTTGAATTTGTACTCTGTTAGCAATCCATGTTAGAATCACGTAGTAATTAGGTTAATCATGCATGGCCCGATGATGAAATAAGAGGGCGCTCATCCAGTCTTACGGAAAATTCAGTCCCATCACGATCATAAAAAAGACTAAAGTGACGATTCCTCTGAGGGCCCCCATTTTCAAAACGCATTTTTAAAACACCTTTTTAAACACCTCTCTCATCAACCGGTAACCATTTTCGGATGTGTCTCGGGTGCCTAACACCTTCCCGAGACCATAATACGACCCCGAACTTTTTGTCTGGGGTCCAGACCCCTTTTTTGTGCCTTTAGTTTTTTTTACTTATTATATTTCCTATGCCATGACGATTAGGGTTCCCTAAGCCTAGCAACCAAATTAGGGTGGCGACTTCATTGCATGCTGCTAGGCGTCCTTTTACGCCGAGCATCTAAAGGTCTCAAATTTCGTTGCACACTCGCGAATTTTTTTTAAAATTCGAGGCGCGACACAAGCGAGCTGAACGAAAAATTGGAAAAATGCTTAAGAGTATTTGTATCCGTCACTAAATAACAAATATTCAAATAAATTTAACAAAAAGATAAATAAAAAGACAATATAGAAAAAAAATTAATTAAAGCATATGTATGCAAGCAAAGTAATTATTTTAAAACAATTAAACCTGAGCAAAACATTTGAAACTTATGCAAAATAATTATTTAAATATTCGAACGTGAGTGAAATAATTATTTAAATATTTAAAATCGTGCCAAATAATTATTTAAAGCATGCTAAAATAATTTTTTTAATCGTTTGAATTCATGTAAATTAATTAGTTAAACAGTTGAAATCGTGTAAAATAATTAATTAAACATGCAGAAGCATATTCGTGCAAAAGTAAATAAACAGCATGAGCGCAAAAATAAATAAACAGTACAAGCATACACACATACGAGAAATAAATAAACAGTACGAGTGCGGAAATAAATAAACAGTACAAGCATACACGCATACGAAAAACAGTACGAGTGCAGAAATAAATAAACAGTATAAGCACGCGAAAATTAAAACGCGACGGGCCAAATTAAACAGGCTATACCCACCAGATGGGCCCAAAGTCCAGCAGCTAGCTGGGCCAGGAGCCAACCCAACTCTTCCCCTCTTGCTTGGGCTTGAACGCGTTCACCCCTCTCCTCTTCATCTTCTTATTTGGGCTTGGTACAAAACCAAGCCCATGATTAATTAAAAAAAGAAACAGCCTAACCCATAACTCCCTTCTTCTTCCCAAGTCATCTTCAACCTCAAGCCCCTACTAGCACAGCAGCGACGGGGAGCATGGCAGGAGACCAGCAGCGGGGGCGAAGCTAGTACGACCGAGCATGGACCCAAATTTTTTTTCTTCTCATCTAGTCCAGGGGGGCGGCAGCCCACCCTGGCCCTGGGCTGGATCCGCCTGTGCTGCCATCCATATTGCAACTAACCCAATATTTCATGAGCGTACAAAGTACATTGAAATAGATTGTCATTACATCCGACAACACATCTAGACACAAGTTCTTGTGACTCAATTTGTTTCCTCTCAAAATCAGCTTGCTGATATTTCTACGAAGGCTCTCGGCAGTGAACGCTTTCATGAATTACTACACAAGTTAGGCATTTAAAATCTTCATGCTTCAACTTGAGCGGAGTATTGGAGGAAAGTTTGACCAAGATTATTCCAACTTAGAAATAATATTTTGCCTATTCTGCCGTGATTATGTTTCCTCAATTAGTTGATTCAATTCATTAATAATTGTATTCTTTACTATATCAGTTTAGGGTTTTGTACAGATAAACTTTGTATATATACTAGCCATAGAAAGACAACCTATTTGGGTAATTTTTTATAGAGTGGCTGTTGAATATTCTCTCTCTAATAATTCTAATAATAACCGCCTAATTTGAATTAATTAATTAGGAATAAAATTATTCTTTTGAGGAGAAAAAACTCGTGGCAAAACACGAACCTTTTTCCTTTTTCACGAAGCTATTCCTATCTATTTTTATTTATTTATTAAAAAGTAAATGCAATTAGAAATCATTTCATGCCACCCAAATTATTCTAGATGAGCAAATGTTGAATTCATTAATCCATTCCCAATTGAGTTAATTTTCGGATAAATGTTTTTATCTATTCATGAAAGTTATTTAAAGTTAGGAACATTAATCTGATAATCCGATTAAGTAAATTCTAGATTTATTTATTTTTTTACTAAGAAATCAATTTCCAATTGGCAAAGGAATTGTTGAAGATATCCTTGAGCACAAAGATGAGATATATTCGAGAGTGGGAAGGAAGAGGAGACTAATTGAGTGGGAATGGAAAAAATGACATTTTATCGCTGAGTTATATCTTTTCCTTTGTCCCATCAAAAAAATAGAATTAACTAATCCTAACTCAAAGGATTGAGAAACTCAACGTTGTTATTATTAGGGTAAAATAATTGATCGATAAAGATCTTTTATTTTTATTATAAATTATAAAATGGTGATTGAATCCACTTATCATTTATGCTAATAACATTGGTACTCGTGCAGAAGCATTTCCCTATTGGAAAAATAAAAACCACTCGCGTCTCTCTTAATGGAATGATATTGTCCGCTTTGGGCCTAAACCCGCACGGTTTTCACAAAAGGCCTCATTCCATTAAGAAGATCAACCCCTCTTATATTTAGTCTTTATTTCTCTTTTCTTTCCGATGTGGGACTTTAGTTCACACACCTCAAAAATCTCCCCTAGAACTAAGTACCATAGAGCCAACAAACTAGGCTCACCAATCTCTCCTGGAACGAAGTGCCATCGAGCCCACCACTAGGGCCCAACAATCTCTCCCTCGAACTATGTACCACAAGGCCTGGTCGAGGAGGCCCACCGAGTACACCTTCTAGCTCGACCTAGAGATTCACCGCACTTATTCATGTTTGGACCGGATATACACCAAAATTTTCTAGCTCGGTCAGGAGATTCATAACGTGCCACCCACATCAAAGCCCGTTACGCAGGCCCAGATGAACCTTCGGCTTCGCTACCATTTGTTGGAGAAATAAAAGTCACTCGAGTCTCTCTTAATGGAATGATATTGTCCGCTTTGGGTTTGAGCCCGCCCAGTTTTCACTAAATGCCTCATGATAACACTCAGGTTCACCTCCATCTGTCAAGGTAACATATTCATCAGAAGAATACCTAGTAGATGGCTTCCTCTGCTTATTAGACCTCCAAAGTTGAAATTGAGGTGGTTCAGGAACATCACCTTCATTTTGTGACTCTCATGTTCCTCTTCAGAATCATCAATAGGAACATCTAAAGCATCTCCAAACTGCTGATCACCAACATAATCATATTGCTCACCATTCTGAACATTATTCTCAGTAGTATCCAGATCATGTTTAGGTGTCTGATCAGATAAACTACTTTCTCAGGTGTAGTCTTCTCCATCTTATGAATGTCTTCAATTGTTTGGTCTTCCATGAACTTCACATCACGGCTTCTAACAACCTTTTTCTCAACAGGATCATACAACCTGTAGCCAAACTCAACTTCACCATATCCGATAAAGATGCATTGCCTTGTCTTCGCATCCAACTTGGATCTTGTATCCTTTGGAACATGCACAAATGCATTACAACCAAAGACTCGCAAATGGTCATATCTGACATTCTTGCCAAACCAAATTTTATCTGGCACTTCAGCATTTAGAGCAACTGCAGGACTGAGATTTATAACTTGCATTACCGTGTACAATGCCTCACCTTAGAAACGATTAGGTAACTTAGCTTCAGAAAGCATGCACCTAACTCTCTCAATCAAGGTCCTGTTCATCCTCTCTGCTAAATCATTCAGCTGAGGAGTTTTGGGAGGAGTCTTTTCATGTCTAATACCCTTCTGCTTGCAATAAACATCAAATGGTCCACAATACTCGCCACCACTGTGAGTATGAATGCATTTGAGCTTCTTGCCTAACTGTCTCTCAACCAAAACCTGGAATTGTTTGAATTTCTCCAGCACCTGCTCTTCAATGCATAGACCCAAAGCTTCCTGGAGCAATCATCATTAAAAGTAACAAAGTAAAGTTCACCACCAAATGACTTTATGATGTGATCCCGCCTAGGGTTAGTAAACCGGATTACATATGGAGCTTAAGGAGGATCTAGCCAAGCGAATCATCTAGGGAAAACCATGACCACAAGAAGAAAAGACACAAGATTTACGAGATGTAGCGGAGAAAATACATAAAAGAGCGATGGAAAGGTGGGAGTTACCGGGATTTAGAAGATGGATGGAAGGGACTGAGACGAGCACACACGAAGTAGCAAAAATCGCATGAACGATTGCTTGATCAAGATATAATCCGAGGGCCAAGTTGAGACTTGTTTCTATGGATGATCAACCAAATAAACATATATATCATTCAAACAAATTCGTCACAATCATTACAAACTTTCATTTCCCGGAGAGAGATCAGGAGGAGTAATCTCAAACTCAAGTGATTACTCTCAAGGAATTAAAGTGTTGAGCCCATGGCTTAGTTGACAAGCGAAAGGAGTAATCTCACTTTACAAATATCAACCTGTCGCACCACCTTTTTGGATTTTATCCTAATGCGACGCGAGTTTGGGACGAGATGTGAGACGAAATTGGACTCATCTCACATAATGCAATGAAGTCGCCACCCTAATTTATTTCTAGGTTTAGGGAACCTAAAGTCATGGCATAAAAAACAAAATGCTAAGGCAAGATGGGTCTGAACCCGAGAACGATGGTTCGGGGTCGATTTATGGACTCGGGAAGGTGTTAGGCACCCGAGTCACATCCTAAAAAAGGTTACCGGATAAAAGGGGTGTTTAAAATAAAAGTCCTACTTTAGGTGATCATGCCCAACGGAATAAATTTTAACACTTCTAAATATTCATGCATGCGATTATATATGCAAAACAAATGTTGGAATAAATAAAAAGGTGGGAAACGTTACTTGTTGAAGGGTATTGGTTGATTTTACCCTTTTTGACCGGAGCTATCGGCACGAGGAGGAGAAGACGTTTGAATACTTGATGATTTATGCGAGCAAAAATGATGAATGTAAACAAGCACAAACAGAATAATTATCATGCATAGCGTACGAAAATAGACACACATGCGAAAAATAAATGATACAAGCATACGAAAAATAAATAAACAGTACAAGTATGGAAAATAAATAAACAGTACAAGGGGGTAAAATAAATAGTACAAGTGCGGGAAATAAATAAATAGTACAAGTGCGAAAAATAAATAAATAGTATAGGTGCGGAAAATAAATAGTACAAGGGCATAAAATAAATAAACAGTATAAATGCGAAAAATAAATAAATAGTACAAGTGCACGATGACACGAAAAAAACGACGGGCTTTAGAAATTGGGCCTGGCCCACTACTGGGCTGAGACCAGCCCAGCCCAACTCTCCTCGCGCTGGGCCAGAGAAGGCCTAGCTCCCCTTCACGTTTGGCGCACAGCGCCAAGCTTGTTTCTCATCACGCTAGGCCTGGGCAGGCCCAACTTCCTTTCCTTTCACACGGGCGCGCGCCAGTGCGCTGTTGCTGCTTGGGCCTGCGTGGCCCAGGCCAAAATTTAAATGGAGAGAGCCATTGCTCTCTCCTATTCATCACCCCTAACCTTGCGTCGCCGGCGACACTGCCGAAGACCAAGATCCGGCGACCAGTGCTCCGTTTCCGACGAATCTTATACCAAAATGATCAGAATCACCACAGAAATTTAATAGAATAATTACAGAAAATTAATTTCAACAAAACAGTGTTTAATTAATTAAAAACGAATTAAACTTAATTAATAAAAAAACTTGAAATTCGTCCGAATCGTTTAAAGATTCGTTAAAAAGAAGCCATATAATTAAACTGAACATTGAATAAAACTTATTTGAAATCAAAACGGCCAAGTTTTTCTATAAAACACGAACAAAAGATGTTTTTTGAAAACAATTGCGTAAAAACGCTAAACAAACACCGAAACTTTGAACTAGGTATAACTTCAACCAAAGGGTTGAAGTAAGTAGCTATTCATGATAGAGAACAGTGCTAGAGAGGGAGAAGTAGTTCGTGTATTGGCGAGGCAAAATGAGTGAGCTTGCTTGCTATTTATAGGCGACTTCGCGAGTGGTTTTTGGCAAGGTGGCTGCGCGTGGTCGTGGCAAACGTGGGGAGCAAGGGAGGAGCAATGTTGCAGTGGTTGTGTGGCTGAGGATTGTTGACGACGCAGCCTAGGCTAGTAGCTGGTAGCTGGTCGCGTTCGAAGGGAGGAAAGCTTGCTTTTGGGTTGGTGCATGAACCAAATGAAACAATGCATGCTTACGTGGAAAATAGGAGGGCCATTGATCTTGGTTGACTTTCAAAAGTCAACTAGATCAATGGTAGAGATGAAAAGCTTGATTTATTATTTAATTATTCAGTTTGAGGCGATGGTACGAGCAATTTTGCGAGAAAATGTATATAAACTCGAATAAAAAATGTTAAAACGTATAGTAAAAGAAGTTGAAATAAAAAGCATACAGTGAGCGACGAAAAGTTCGCCGTATCGCTCGATAAAAATTCGCTTGTGAGAGATAAAAGTTCGAACGGAAAAAATGATAAAATAAAAAATTGAACGATACACAAAGAGATAGCGTGAGTTATTAAAATAATAAAAAATAAGTTGCTAAAGCGTGGACTTGTTCGACCCTTGGTTTCAAGAATTTTACTCGGAACCGATACGAGTTCGAACGAAAAAAGCGATAAAAATGCGAAAAAGTGAAGAAATAAAACTTAAATGACATTAAGTGTAAAAATAAACATCAGTTGGACGAAAATAAATGGATGTGTGATTTTAGAAAAAATGATTGAAAATGTGAAAAACATTTTGACAAAAAATTTAAAATCAAAAATCGGGTAGCAACAGTTGCCCCTTCTTTACTGTCTTATCAAAAATCTGATGAAACCAAGATTTTTGATGAGCAGTAAAGATGGTTGCTCCCGAACCAGCAATGGTTTTGAAAATAATGCAAAATTTAAATGCAGACTTACCTCGGAGTGGGTGAGTGATAAGTTCGGATCTGGGTGAGGGTAGTACTCGTAGTCCCGTTGTTGATGTTGGAAGTAGAGTCACGTTTAGGCGAGGATAGTACTCGCAGCCTTACGCTGATGCAGAAAAGTAAATTGCAGAAAGTGTAACTTGACATCCGAGAGGGGACACCGCAATTATCGGTAGTCGATGCAGAAATGTAGCTTGACATCTGAATGGGGACTCCGCAATTGTCAGACGTCGATGCAGGAAAGTAAAAGTATCTGGGCGAGGCTATCGCAGTCACGGATGCTGATGCAGAAAAGTAAAGTATCCGGGCTAGGCTATCGCAGTCACAGATGCGGAGGCAGAAAAGTAAAGGTATCCGGGTGAGGCTATCGCAGTCACGGATGCTGATGCAGAAAAGTAAAGGTATGCGGGTGAGGCTGTTGCAGTCACGGATACTGATGCAGAAAAGTAAAGGTATCCGGTTGAGGCTATCGCAATCACGGATGCTGATGCGGAAAAGTAAAGGTATCCGGGTGAGGCTATCGCAGTCACGGATGCTGATGCAGAAAAGTAAATTCAGGTAGGGAGAGGGTAGTACTTGCAGTCCATTGCTGTTGATACAGAAAAGTAAATTAGGTAGGGTGAGGGTAGTACTCGCAGTCCGTACACTGTTGATGCAGAAAGTAAATTTCAGCTCCGGCGAGGGTCGCACTCGTAGTCCGTTGCTGTTGATACAGAAAATTAAACTTCAGCTCCGGCGAGGGTAGCACTCGTAGTCCGTTGCTGTTGATGCAGAAAGTATGATGGTGATGTAGCTTTGCTCGGGCGTTGCTGCCCCTTGAGACATTGATGTAGAAATTGAAATGGAAACTCCACTAGGACACTGCTGTCCATTGGAGGTTGGTGCTAAAATCCTTCCGGACGCTATTGCCCGTCGGATGTTGATTTCTGAGGACGATCTCTGATAGTGAGGTCGTTGATGGTCTTCCCTGATAGCGAGGACGATCTCTGATAACGAGGTCGGATGTGGATCTCTGATAGTGAGGTGGGATGATCTCTGATAGCGAGGTCGGATGTGGATCTCTGATGGCGAGGTTCTCGGATAGTGAGGAGGATGATCTCTGATAACGAGGAGATGTTGATTTTCGAAGACGATCTCTGATAGTGAGGTGGATGATCTCTGATGGCGAGGAGATGTTGATTTTCGAAGACGATCTCTGATAGTGAGGTGCGTTGATGGTGAAAAATCCACTTGGATGCTGCTGCCCGTTGGATGTCAGTGCTGAATTCCTCTCGGACGCTGCTGCCCATTGGAGGTTGGTGCTGAAGATGTAAATGCCTGTCCGTGCGATGCTATCGCTCTCCAGATATTATCACAAAATGAAGACAAGATGTATGTGGGGATATTTAAAGATATGTTGCGGGGACATGACCAATCACAACATTTAAAAAGACATGTTGTGGGGACGTGACCGCTTACAACATTTAAAAAGACATGTTGTGGGGACGTGACCGCTCCGCTTACAACATTTAAAATGACATGTTGTGGGGACGTGACCGCTTACAACATTTTAAAAATACATGTTGTGGGGACGTGACCGCTTACAACATTTTAAAAAGACATATTGTGGGGACGTGACCGCTTACAACATTTAAAAAGACATGTTATGGGGACGCGACCGCTTACAACATTTTAAAAATACATGTTGTGGGGACGTGACCGCTTACAACATTTTAAAAAGACATGTTGTGGGGACGTAACCGCTTACAACATTTAAAAAGACATGTTCTCAAGTCGCTCTAGGAGGAGATGAATTCATGCAAGAGAATAAATAAAGTCGCTCTGGGAGGAGGGGGTTTTATGCAGGAAAGTAAATAAAGATTAGAACGTACCTTTGCTCGGTCGTTGGGAGATCGTTGGTCTTTTCGGATATTTTGAGGATGTCTCTGATAGTAAGGGAAGTTTCGGATGTGGGCGACCACGTCGTCGCACAACACGATCGGATGTGAGTGACCACGTCACTACACAACACAACTGGTTGTGGACGACCACATCGTCGCACAACACGACTTAAAGTGAGTGACCACGTCACTACACAATATGATTGGATGTAGACGACCACGTCGCCGCACAACACGACTTGAAGTGAGTGACCACGTCACTACACAACATGATTGGATGTGGACGACCACGTCGCTGCACAACACGACTTGACGTGAGTGACCACTTCACTACACAACATGATTGGATGTGGACGACCACGTCGCCGCACAACACGACTTGAAGTGAGTGACCACGTCACTACACAACATGATTGGTTGTAGACGACCACGTCGTCACACAACACGGGTGACCAAGTCACCACAACATGAAAAATGAGAAAAGGGTGACCAAGTCAACACACGACATAACTAAAAAAAAGGGGGGTGACCAAGTCACTGCGTGAGATAATTGAAAAGTGGGCAACTACGTAGCTATACGACATAAGTAGGAAGTAAAGTGGTAACGTACCTTCATTCGAATGTCTGGTTGGCGAATAGGGGTGTGAACCATTGCACAAAATAGATGGGGAGTGGTAACGTACTCCAATCGGATGCTTGGTGGATGGTGGGGAAAATTGACCGCCGCACAAAATTGATGGTGGAGTGGTAATGTCCTCCATTCGGATATCGATTGGACGGTTGGGAAGCGTGATCCGCCGCACAAAACTAATTATGGAGTGGTAACGTGCTCTATTCGGACGTCTTGATGGTGGAGGAGCATTGTCACGGACTAATCCTTTGGAAGCCCAAAGGGATTGAGTTCGTGCGGCGTTCACGCACTCTCTCTACGGAACCAGCCTTTCACACACACCTTAGACCTGCATCACTAGGGAACATAGGGTTAGAGATATAATAGGCCCATTATAGGCTATCATAGGAATAACCTAGGGCAAACACAGACAAATCGGGCATACAATCATGAAAGACATCACTTCATTGAATAAGCATGCGATTACAGACAAGGGCCAAAAAGGTCGCAGACAAGGGGGTCGCCCGCACAAAAGGCCGACTCAAACACCCATCCAATGAATAACTGAGCCCACGGCATAAAGGGACTGATTACTCACTCCCCCAACCCGAATACAAAGATTACCCATAAGCTCTCGTTAAGGTTAAGCGGCCATGGGCGTGAACATGCCCTGGACAAGCTTAGACCTTAACACTCTCCCCCACTCAGTTCGTCGACGCCCTCGTCGACATATCTTCGAGGAATTCCTTAATCAATTCTTGTGCATCTACCAAGTCCTCTGCGTTTTCCCAACTGATTTCTTCATTGCCCAAGTCTTTCCACTTGACAAGGAATTGTCGTTGGTGGATCTGTCTCTTCACATTTTGAATTTGCCGCCTAATTGCCACCTTGCGTTCGGCCAGGATGGCTTCAACTACCTTTACTGGTTGAGGCTGCACCTTGAAACGGACTTCAGCTCTTACTGGCTGATTTCTACTAGCATCTTCCTCATCCGCGTGAAACGGTTTTAAGTGGCTCACATGAAACACTGGGTGACACTTCTTCATCCAATATGGTGGGTCAACACGATATGAGACTCTGCCTATTTTCTCAATAATCGTCACGGGGCCCTCATATCGTCGTAGAAGGCGGCGATCCTGTCGTTGGAGCGCTCGAATCTGTCCTGGCATAAGTCTCACCATTACTTTATCGCCAGCTTGAAATTCAAGGGCCCTCCTCCCTTTATCCGCCCATTGTTTCATTCGGCAGGAAGCTCTCTCCAACAAGGCTTTGGCTATTTCAGCGTTCTGCTTCCATTCCTTAGCAAAGTTAAAGGCAATAGGACTCTTCCCCCAATACTCATTCACTGTGTGTGGAAACAACGGTTGTTGGCCAGTAACTAGTTCAAAAGGGCTCTTGTTAGTCGCAGAACTTTTCAAGGAGTTAAAGCAGAATTGTGCCACATCGAGGAGTTCAATCCAGTTCTTCTGATTAGCATGAACAAAATGCCTTAGATACTCTTCTAGAATAGCATTCATTCTCTCAGTTTGCCCATCAGTCTGAGGGTGGAATCCCGAAGACAAATTCAGCCTAGAGCCAAGCAAGTTGAATAGTTCCTTCCAAAAGGTGCCAGTGAATCGAGGGTCTCTATCGCTAATAATGCTTTCCGGGATGCCCCAATACTTCACGATATTTTTAAAGAACAATCGCGTCGTTTCTTCTGCGGTGCAACTCTTAGATACCGGAGCAAATGTTGCATACTTCGAGAATCGATCTACCACCACAAAGATTCCACAAAGATTCCCCACTTTTGGGAGGCAAGTAATGAAGTCCATAGATACGCTCTCCCACAGCCGATTGGGAATTGGCAATGGGTCAAGTAGACCTGCAGACTTCTGTCTATCTACTTTATCTTGCTGACAAATCAAACAAGTCTTCGTAAACATGCGAACATCATCTCTCATTGCCGGCCAAAAGTAGGCCTGCCTAATAAGCGCCAAGGTTCTACGCCAACCGCAGTGTCCTGCCCATAAGGTATCATGACATTCACGAAGTAATTTCCTCCTTAAATCCCCTCCTTTTGGCACATAGACTAATTGTCCCTTCGTCATTAACAGGTCGTCCTCCACCCAAAACCTTCGAGTTTTACCTTCTTTCACAAGTGTCAATAGCGCCTGTGCAATTGAATCTGACTTCATCTGCTCTCTAATTTCTCCTCTCAACGGGGTACTGATTTTACTTACACTAGCCTGAGCTATTATACACATTGAAGCCAAGTCACTTCTTCGGCTTAAGGCATCCGCAACTTGGTTAGACTTCCCAGCCTTGTGTTCGAAGTTCACATCGAACTCTGCTAAAATCTCCTGCCATCTAGCCTGCTTGGCAGTTAGCTTCGGTTGGGTGAGGAAATGACTAGTCGCCATATTATCTGTCTTCGCTATGAAGTCAGAACCCAATAGGTAGTGACGCCATTTGGTGACACAATAAATAATAGCTAGAAGCTCCTTTTCTTGCACTGTGTATCTCCTTTCTGCATCATTCAACTTCCTACTCTCAAAAGCTACGGGGTGTTGGTTTTGGAGGAGCACCCCACCTAGCGCAAAGTCGGACGCGTCAGTTTGGACTTCATAGGGTTGTGTCGGGTCTGGGAGCGCTAAAACAGGATCTTCCATCATAGCTTGCTTGATATTTCTGAATGCCTCTTCGCACTCCATAGACCACACCCATCTCACTCCCTTTTTCAGTAAGTTCGTAAGAGGGCTAACCCTTCTAGCATATCCCTCAATGAACTGACGATAGTAGTTGGCTAAACCCAAGAATGAACGCAGTTCTGTCAGTCCGCTCGGAGGTTGCCATTCCTGAATCGCTTGTACTTTACTCATATCCATGCGAATTCTACCACGTTCAATGACATGGCCCAAGAAGTTAATCTTGGTTTGGGCAAAGGCGCATTTCTCCTTTTTTACATAGAGTTGGTTCGCTTTGAGTTTGTTGAACACAAGTCTCAGGTGTTCTAAGTGGTCCTCCAAAGTGGTTGAATAAATCACAATGTCATCAATATACACGACCACAAACTTGTCAAGGTACTCTCGAAAAACCTGATTCATCAGAGTGCAGAAGGTGGCAGGGGCGTTTGTCAACCCAAAGGGCATTACTAAAAATTCAAAAGAACCATATCTCATAACACAAGTTGTCTTAGCTTCATCACCTTCAGCTATTCTAACTTGATAATACCCCGATCTCAAGTCTAACTTCGTGAAGACCTTCGCCCCGCTTAATTGATCGAACAGATCGGCTATCAAAGGAAGCGGATACCGATTCTTGACCGTCACCTTGTTCAATGCTCGATAATCAACACACATGTGAAGACTTCCATCGTGTTTCTTTTGAAAAAGCACCGGAGCTCCAAATGGGGCCTTTGCTGGTCTAATGAACCCACCATCCAACAATTCAGCCAATTGTTTCCGTAACTCGGCCAGCTCAGGAGGGGCCATACGGTAGGCTGCCTTAGCCGGGGCTTTGGCACCGGGGATTAATTCAATCTCATGATCGATATTTCTACGCAGAGGCAAGTTTTTGGGCAACTGGTCAGGCATCACATCTGCGTATTCCGCCAACAGTCGACTAACTATAGGTGGGCATTCCGCCAATACACTATCATCACTCCAGGAGGCTACGGCCAAGAAGGTTGCCTCTTTTTTCTTTAGGCCGCGTTTAAGCTGCATAGCCGAGAGTAACCTTTTCTCACTCGTAGGACTTATCGTCACTGGGATTACCACCGGTTCTTCCCCCATCAGTAAGAGGCAACGAGCTGATGGGACAGGAATGACTTTAGCCAAAAGAAGGAAGTCCAAGCCAAGGACCACATCAAAATCGTCGATGACGGCCACTACAAAGTCTGATTTTCCTTTCCAAGAGCTCATCTGTATGTCAACGTCTTTCACACTTCCCTCCGTTTCCCTTGCCTCCGAATTCACCGCCTTCAGTTTTCCCCCATCCGGGACAACCGTCACTCCAAGTTTTCTTGCAAAGGAATCCGACAGGAAGCTATCAGTGGCACCTGTGTCGATAAGGGCCTCCACGGAATGACGTCCCATTTGGATAGTCACATACATTAAGCCCTTCGCCAACTCCTGCGTGGCCAACTGCTTCTTCAAGGCCGATAAGAAACTCCTCTCTGAACGGTGTTCACCCTGGGTCAACGCCAACACCTTCTCAGGTTCAGGGCTCATAGATCCTTGAACTGTCTGCAGCG
Organism: Viola odorata; assembly: GCA_963691705.1. Lineage (NCBI taxonomy): Eukaryota > Viridiplantae > Streptophyta > Magnoliopsida > Malpighiales > Violaceae > Viola > Viola odorata. The sequence continues at coordinate 60,196,617 of OY829538.1, read as the reverse complement.
CGCTTAAGGCAACTTTTGTAGGGCATTCAGCCGCTTTGTGAGGACTTTCGCATATGAAGCACGCAATAGGTCGCGGGACTCTATTGCCGAGCCTGTTAGGGCCTTGGAAGTTTGTTGAGTTCCTAGCTGGGAACCGATTCTCACTAGTTCCAAAACTAGGCCTAGTAAACTTGTTCGACTTAGCATCTGATCCACTAGATCCTCCAAACTTCCGTTTTGTCCCAACATCCGATCTATCTTCTACTCTCTCCACTATTGTGATTGCATCATTCAGGGTCTTAGGATTCTGCCGGCGGACTTCAGTCCTGGGGTAAGGCTTTAACCCCTGAGTAAAATTGAACAGTCTATCGGCCTCCGACATTTCCTTAATATCGAGCATAAGCGTGGAGTATTTGTTCACATATTCTCTCACAGAGACCGTTTGCACAAGTTCGCGCAAGCTTATACGAGCGGCATATTCCACATCCTCTGGACAAAACAATTTTCTTAACTCCACTTTAAACTCTTCCCACGTGACAATGCTATTGGCGCGAGTCCTCCACCATACTTTAGCATCGTCGGATAGTAGCATTACTACAACCGTCAGTTTCAACTCATTTGACAAAACCTGGCACACATTGAAATAGTTCTCTATGTCAAACAAGAAATTGTCTATCTCTTTTGCACTCCTCATTCCATTATAAGGTTTTGGTTGAAAACTTTTGCACTTGTTTAGTTCGGTCATCCCCATTCCCGAAGGGCCAGGAAAATTCCTTTGCTCAATTTCAGTGAGTTTGCCCTGTATCTCAATCAGGGAGGTGTCCAACAGTCCCACCTTCTTGTTGGTCTCGCGGAACATATCCCATGCTTCCTTGAGATTATCTTGCAGTTCATCCACCCTAGTACCAGTGGTGGTAAGTGCCACATTCAGTTCTCTGATGTCTGCCCTCTCTAGCAGCTCATCAAGATTCTCATGAGGGTCACCCTCTTTCTCTAGGGTTCGACCTTCGAAGCTTAAAAGTCTCCTTGTTAATTGTACTTCTAGCGCCTCTACGGGTCGCACCCGTTCTGCAAAGAGACGAAACGTTTCCACATTCTCTTCAACCGAGAAATCGTTATCGGCGCTCTCGCCTTTAAACAATTCATCGTATTGGGTCAGACGGGATTCTAGCATCTCAATGCGTTTATCCCTCTCAAGTATCTGTTCCAATATTACTTGTGGCTGTGAGGAGCCAACACCAAGAGTCCTCTGACTCTGTATCCACGCGTCAATCACATCCACGCGATTCTGTAGTTCTGTACACCTGACTTTCGAAGTCTTTGCCATCTCAAAGAAATCAAAATCGCTCCGCTACCAACTGTCACGGACTAATCCTTTGGAAGCCCAAGGGATTGAGTTCGTGTGGCGTTCACGCACTCTCTCTACGAAACCAGCCTTTCACACACAACTTAGACCTGCATCACTAGGGAACATAGGGTTAGAGATATAATAGGCCCATTATAGGCTATCATAGGAATAACCTAGGGCAAACACATAGACAAATAGGGCATACAATCATGAAAGACATCACTTCATTGAATAAGCATGCGATTACAGACAAGGGGGCCGCCCGCACAAAAGGCCGACTCAAACACCCGTCCAATGAATAACCGAGCCCACGGCACAAAGGGACTGATTACTCACTACCCCAACCCAAATACAAAGATTACCCGTAAGCTCTCGTTAAGGTTAAGCGGCCATGGGCGTGAACATGCCCTGGACAAGCTTAGACCTTAACAAGCATGGTCCATCGCACAAAAAATGATGGTGGAGTGGTAACGTGCTCCATTCGGATGCTCGAGTGGTGGGGGAATGTGATCCGCCGAACAAAATTGATTGTGGAGTGCGTGCTCCATTCGGATGATTGATGGTAGAGGATCATGGTCCGTCGCACAAAATTGATTGCGAAGTGGTAACGTGCTCCATTGATACGATCACACCTATCTCAACACGCCGTAGCTTACTTTATGATCGCACACCATATCGAAGGCCCGAGAAGCAGGTGCGAAACCATCGAAAATCTAAAATATATAGGAAGTTACTATTCACGGGGGCTGTAGCAAGCGGAGTCACTGTAGCAAACGAGGTCACTGTAGCAGAACGAAGTTACTGTAGCAACCGTGAACTTGTGTAATTTTTCTATAAATAGCTAGCTCATTTCATCTAATTAGGAGAGACTTTATAAATTGAAAAACATGAGCTCTTGAAGCCTTTACTTTCTTTGTATTGCAATTTACATTTCTATGTTAAGTTAATTCAAGCATTTCAATCTTCCAATCTCCAAGTCTATCTTCCAATCCCCATTTCAATCTTCCAATCTCCAAGTCTACCTTCCAATCTCCATTTCAATCTTCCAATCTCCAAGTCTATCTTCCAATCTCCAATTCAAACTCTAATCTCCAATCTCGAATCTAAATTTCAGTCATTTCAATTCAAGTTATTTACATTTCCGCAATCTAAATTTCTGTCATTTACTTTCAAGCACATGGTTGGCATAGCCACCTTCGCTTTACATTCCAGCACTTTAATTATGTACTTCAATTCCAGTATTTACATTCTGCACTTTAATTCCAAGCACATGGTTGGCTGAGCCACCTTCATTTTCAAGTTCATGGTTGGCCGAGCCACCTTTCTTTTAATGTTCCTTTCCGCTGCCTAACTCCTTCCTTATTTCAATCTATCTTGTTCGTTTCTTGTCTTTTTCTTGTGTTTGCAGCTCATAGCTAGATCCTTCAACAAGTTCCAAGCTCGGTTTCTTCCATTTGGAAGCCGGAGCTTATCAAGTGGTAGCGGAGCTCTAGCCGCTCTTGAGTTGCTCTTCGTTCCAGTCCAGTCTAAGTTCATCTTCGTGTCTGTCCAATTTTCATATGTTCCCCTACTCATAAAACTCTGAAATTTTGTGTCAACAAACTTCCATTTGTGGGTAACATTTTTCGTTTTTTAATATTTTTGAAATTCGGAGTAAATTGTGGTCTAATAATTCAAAACATAAAAGCGTGCAGGTTGATCCGAGAGAGTCATGTCTTGATGTTCATCTTGAGTCTTCTTGCTCAGCCCCTATTGAGGACGAACCAAAAGCCTCTTGAATATCTCCACAATCATTTTTCTTGAATTTTCAAGTGTTGAGAACAAAAGTCCCTAGTTGAATACCCAAAGTCAAAGTAGTGAAATAAAAGTCTACTACAAATCTTCCTTTTTTCCTAAATTCTAGGGTACAACTTGTGTATCTTCCAAGTCCTGGATTTTATTCAATATTCAGATACACTCTGTGAAAAAAATCAGAAGATTAATCTCTGAGTCAAAAAAAAAAAAAAAAAAAGAAAAGAAAAAGAAAAAGAAACATTTTTTTTTCAAGTCTTCATTTCCTTCATCCTTCATTTCTTCTTCCGTCCAAGTCATCCCACTCCCTTCCTCTCCTAGAATCTTGTACTAACATCAAAAATCTTTCACTTCTGGTCATAAAATTTTTATCTAGTGTCCCAAATGTCTTGAGTCTTAAACACTTGTCCATGAAAATACAAAACACAAATTCGGAGTCACTATTCACAGTGAAAATCAAGTAAATTTCAGCAAGTGTATTCTTGAGTCTTGTTTCATCTTGAGTCATTCTTTTGCCTCTAGAGTCTTTTATCTTTGTGTTTCCAAGTCTTAGAGTCAAATTCTCTGAGTCTTAAACATAATTTTCATTGCTCTCTTCCAAATCTCTAGTCAAGTAACATTTTTTTTCTTTCTAGCAAGTGTGTCTTTGTGTCTTATCTCTTTTCTTTGCGTCTTCCTTTGTTTCTTTGATCAAAATTTCTTGATTGTTGCTTGAGATTGAAGCTTGAACACTTGTGAAGTTACGAAGCTATCTACAAACACTTGAGAGATTTGTGAGAACAAATTTTTTTTTTTGAGTGATTTAAACACGAGTGTAAACACGTGACCGAGTGAACTTTTTATTTTACTAACGTATGTATACATATATATAGTTTTTTCCTTTTGCAGGTATAAGTATGTCTTATTACTATGAAGAAATAGTTGAGTTTTATTATCAGGGCTATCAAGAGCCTCCATCAAACGGCCAAAATGAACAATTCTCCCACAATGGCAGAATGACAATGCAAAATCAAGTGCAACATCCGCATCACTTAAGCTATGACCTAGGTCCCCTCGAACAAGGCCTTGGCTATGGCCCCTCTATTAGTAGCTGCACCAACTTTGATCCTTTCCAAGTTCCACTTCCCACCTTTAGTGGAACATCCAATCCAGCTGAATTTATCGTATGGGAATACCACCTAGTGAAAGCCATCGAGTATCATAATTTTTCAGAAGCACAAAAACTTGAACTTGCTCAAATGACCTTTGATGACAATATCAATATTTGGTGGTACCACATTTGTTGTGAAAGAGCAAGAAGAGAAGAACCAATGACAAGTTGGGCTGACATGAGACATATAATGCGAGAATGTTTTGTGCCACCATCCTATCAAGGGTTATTAGAAGATGAGTTGTCCTCCCTTCAACAAGGAACCAACACGGTGATAGAATATTATCAAGAGCTTGATGATTTACTCATCAAAACTTATCTTCAAGAAGATGAGGGCGTGATCATGGCTTTGTTTGAAAAAGGATTAAAAAGAACCATTAGAAGACAGCTTGAACTCTATGAGATTACGAACTTACAATCCATGATGATCCTTGCTTGTGAAATTGAAAATCAAAAATCCTCGATGAAGCAAAGCAGTAGCTCCGTCCCTTGTTGTCCAAGTAACAAGGAGTCTTCTCCTTCCATCCCCTTGATGCAAAACCGAATCTCCTCCCACCCTCCATCTAAACCACAAAATAACTCTATCTTAGGCCCTCCACCTAAGAAACCAACAATCCAAACCACTTCTATCTTAGGCCCTCTACCTAAGCAAGAGAAAAAAGAGAGTGAAGATGAGTGTGTGATCGAGATAAAAAAGAGTAAGAATGAGCGAGAGAAAAGTGAAGGAGTTGAGGAAAAGACACGGTATGAAAACAGCAAGCATACCATTGAGAGTGAAATAAAAGAGAGTGAGCTTGAGCGTGAAAAGAGTGAGGAAATTAATGAGCTCAATACAAAACATGAAAACAGCAAACATGCCATTGAGAGTAAACAAAATGAGAGAAAAGAAAGTAAGGAAAAGAAGCAAATGGAAGTTGTGAAGGCTATTGATCCAATGAGCGTGCCCTTGAGCAATGAGGATCAATTAGCTAATCCTAACATTGATGGTTCCTTTCCTATTATTTGTGTGCCTTCCTTGCAGGAAATTCTAAGGAAAGAAGATGGATTTAAGCCATCAACCTTAGGAGGAGTAGGAAGCAAGATTGCTCAACAGTGGTGTGCTCAAAGGTATGCACCAATTTCCTCTCCAAAAGATGAAAGGTTAGAGCTTACACATCTTCATATTTCTTATTCACATGATGCAAATTTACGAGATAATTATTTAACATGTGAAAAAGAACCATCTTTACACTCCCTCGACCATCATTCTTTCCTTATTGAGCATGAAAAATACTTGTGTGAAAATCTTGAAGAATGTGTTAAAACTCCTAATTTGTATTTCATCAAGTATGACCACTTCTTGCTCAAACATGGCAAGTTTTGCAATTTTTCTTGTAACATGCGTGAGTTATTTATGTTTTGGCTACACCCGGAATCAATGACTATTTTGCGTCAAGTATGGAAACAATTCTTTAGCAAAAACATGTTGAAAACCATTTGGTTTAAATACTACAAAGAATTGTATTTCCTTTTGTGTCGATTGCTTAGTATTCCAACGTGTTTTGTGTGTGTATGTGTGGCTCAATTTTCTTGGATAATTATTATGAGCCGAATTGAGAAAGAGAATCATCACCTACATTGTTTGATAATTTGTGATACTGTCCACATCCTTTATGGTGTCTTGAGAACCAATGTGCATAAATGTGAAAAGGATGTGCATTATTTTAAATTGGGCGACTTTTGCTTCGTTAATTGTAGCCTACATGAATTGCATGTGTGTGACATGCCTTTGAATACCATGAACATGTTGTGTGATGAGAAAGAACCGATTGTTGGACCAAAATTGTTGAGAACTAATTGGTTTAAATTTTACAAAAAATTGTGTTTTCTCTTGCGGGAATTGTTCGGTATTTTCAAATGCATTATGAATACAAGTAGTGCTCAATTATCTTGGATTGTTATTGAAAGCCGAATCGAGAAGGTGAATTATCATGTCTTTCGTTCTATGACTTGTAATGTCATCCGCATTTTACATGACAATTTAAGAAATGATGAGCATCAGTATGTGGATAAAGCGACTGGTTTTGCCTTGGATAAACGTGTGTATAAACATGCGCATTTGCGCCCCCTTGGTATCTCACCTTTGTTTCCAAGTGCTCTTAAGTATGTAGGTGAGATGAAAAAGATGACCTTGGTGCAACGGGTACACGAGTATGTGTACACAAGCTGTGAACAAGATAAGACCCAAATGGCCGAGAAAGGATTTAAAGAAATGGATTCGAGGACAAATCCTTTCAAAGGTGGAGAAGATGATACGATCACACCTATCTCAACACGCCGTAGCTTACTTTATGATCGCACACCATATCGAAGGCCCGAGAAGCAGGTGCGAAACCATCGAAAATCTAAAATATATAGGAAGTTACTATTCACGGGGGCTGTAGCAAGCGGAGTCACTGTAGCAAACGAGGTCACTGTAGCAGAACGAAGTTACTGTAGCAACCGTGAACTTGTGTAATTTTTCTATAAATAGCTAGCTCATTTCATCTAATTAGGAGAGACTTTATAAATTGAAAAACATGAGCTCTTGAAGCCTTTACTTTCTTTGTATTGCAATTTACATTTCTATGTTAAGTTAATTCAAGCATTTCAATCTTCCAATCTCCAAGTCTATCTTCCAATCCCCATTTCAATCTTCCAATCTCCAAGTCTACCTTCCAATCTCCATTTCAATCTTCCAATCTCCAAGTCTATCTTCCAATCTCCAATTCAAACTCTAATCTCCAATCTCGAATCTAAATTTCAGTCATTTCAATTCAAGTTATTTACATTTCCGCAATCTAAATTTCTGTCATTTACTTTCAAGCACATGGTTGGCATAGCCACCTTCGCTTTACATTCCAGCACTTTAATTATGTACTTCAATTCCAGTATTTACATTCTGCACTTTAATTCCAAGCACATGGTTGGCTGAGCCACCTTCATTTTCAAGTTCATGGTTGGCCGAGCCACCTTTCTTTTAATGTTCCTTTCCGCTGCCTAACTCCTTCCTTATTTCAATCTATCTTGTTCGTTTCTTGTCTTTTTCTTGTGTTTGCAGCTCATAGCTAGATCCTTCAACAAGTTCCAAGCTCGGTTTCTTCCATTTGGAAGCCGGAGCTTATCATCCATTCGGATGGTCTTTGATGGTGGAGGAACGTGATCCGCCGCACAAAAAATGATGGTGGAGTGGTAACGTACTCCATTCGGTGTTGATTGGATTGTGAGGGAATTGAGCCGCTGCACGATAGATTGTGAGGTTGAAGATTGGAGCTCCGGTTGTAGGCTTTGCTTGGATGGCCCGCGGATTCGCGGCTTGTGCTCCTTTTGGAGGCTTTGCTTGGATGGTGAGTGAATTCGCGGCCTGGTGCTCCGGCTGGAGGCTTTGCTTGGCTAGTGAGCGGATTCGCGGTTTGTGCTTTGGCTGGAGGCTTTGCTTGGATGGCTTGGATTCGCGACCTGGTAGTCCGGCTGGAGGCGTTACTTGGCTAGTGCGCAGATTTGTGACTTGGCAATCTGATTGGAGGCTTTGTTGATGATGAGGGGAAGATGATGATTTTTCTCATCGAGACTCATTTTGCGAGGCTTCGCCGGAATTTCCTTTCCATACCTATACCCTACGAGTAGGAAAGAAACAAACACGAAGCAGTATGGAAAAGAAAAAGAGCAAATGATAAATGGGAAAATGACGAGAATAAATCATATATGTTGTATATGAAAGTATTCCCAGACTACCCTAAGGTTTGCCCCCAGCGTTTTATCAAGGTGAAAACAACTTCCCTATCAAGAGAAGGTTCAACAAATTTATGCATTTCTGGAGAACAGATCATCCAGTTTCTATCATACAAGCATACTTGATACAAGCCTAGAAAAGCATCTGCATCTTGCCCAGGAGATAAAGACCTCAAGGACAAGACTTTCCCGCATCATGTAGACGTAAGCAATCCTCACCGGATACTGGTGTTTGCGCTCACACTCAGAAATAAGGCTATGTGTTTACACTCATAAAAATGCAACAAACATAGCACAAAGTCAGATTTGCAATGTCAATCCGAGTGAATAAACTTCAGATGAAGATGCACATGCATGGGTGTCGCACCCCCTTTTTGGATTTCATCTAATACGACGCAGGTTTGGGACTAGATGTGAGACGAAATTGGACTCATCTCATATGATGCAAAGAAGTCGCCACCCTAATTTGTTTCTAGGTTTAGGGAACCTAAAGTCATGCATAAAAAATAAAAGCTAAGGCAAAGTGGGTCTGAACCCGAGAACAGCGGTTCGGGGTCGATTTATGGACTCGGGAAGGTGTTAGGCACCCGAGTCACATCCTAAAAAGGTTACCGGATAAATAGGTGTTTAGGTCATGTTTGGAAAGATAAAAAAGTCCTAAATTATGTGATCATGCCCAATGGATAAATAATGCGTTCGAATATTTATGTGAAAAGCGTGAAATAAATAAAAAGGTAAGAAATGTTTACTTGTAAAGGGTATGGGCGATTATGCCCTTTTGGTTGAGTTTATTTTGGCACAAAGAGAGGATAACGTTGAACGATTAAATATTTGCCAATTGCTGCACACGAGCGAAAATAAAATAATTAATTTGTATGAACAATTATCTAAGCATGCATAGCGGGCGAAAATAAACGAGCATACAAGCATACAAGAAATAAATAAACATTATGAGTGCAGAAATAAATAAATAGTACAAGTGCGTGAAAAATAAATAAACAGTACAAGTGTGCGAGAAATAAATAAATAATACAAGTACGAAAAAAATAAAAAGCAGTAGGGTCAAAAATGGGCTCGGCCCACTAGGCCGAGAATGGGCCCACCAGGCCGGGCATAAGACAGCAGACTAACCCAGCCGGACTGGTCATTTCCCTCCGTGCGGGCTTCTGGACAGCCCACTCTCTTTCTCCTTTTGGGCTTGGCCAAGACAAACCCATTTCCTTCTCCGTGTGGGCTGGCAGCCCGCCCTTCCTTCTCTTCATTTGGGCTTGGCACAAGCCAGGCCCATGATCCTTTATTTCAATTAAAACAGCCCAAACCCGTGGCCCTCTACTATTCATCATCCTCAACCTCGTACGCGGAGCCAACGCCAAAACCTCGTGGCGCTTATGCTCCGACATTTACGCTACGAAGAAACGCACCTAAAGTTCAAGGACCAAGGAAGGCTATGTTTGCAAATACAAGGACCAAAGGGGAACTTGGCTCAGCCCAAGCCCAGCCGGCCCAAGCCCAGCCAAGCTCTCCTCGCAACGACGCCGTTTGGGGTCATCTTCCCCAACCAGCCACACTGCCTTGCCCTCACTCGCAAGACTCGGTCAACGGCCATGCCAGCTCGGCCGCAAGACTCGGCCCATGCCCGCAACCGCTCGCCCTCGTCCTCGCCCGCGAGACTCGGCCCACGCAGCGCTCACCTTCCGCGCACGACCGCGTCCCACGCAGCGCCTGCAACAACCTCCGTGCTCGCCAGCAACCAACCTCCGCGTGACCCGGACAACGCCGCACCTCCCTCATCGCACGACCACGCAAGCCCACGTTCAACGCCCGCAACTGCTGCTGCGTGACCAAGTCGTGCCCAGCTGGCACCCTCCCAAAACGTCCAGCATCCAAGTTTTCCCAATTAAGTCCAACCGAATTAATTGGCACATGACCAACATCCAATTTTTCCAATTAATTCCAACCAAATTAATTGGCAAATGACCACCTTACCCTTAGGTTTTTTTTAGCTATAAATAGGAGTCTTTTGTTTCCTTTAGAGACACTTTTTGATTACCAATTGATTATTCAATCTTAAAGTCAATTTTATTTCCTTGTAATTTCTAGCTTTATTTCCCTAAAATTCTTGTAATCATTTCAGGTTCAAACTAGCATTTTCATTGCAAGTTTGAGTTCGATCTTTCAAGTTATTCAATATAGAAAGGTTGCTCGTTCTTCGTTAACGAGAGGGTTTTCTCGAATATACTTGTCCATTTAAAATTCCATCTTTCACTTCTAAAATTCCCGATTCAAGAACCATTTATCTTGAATTAAATCATCACCAAAATTTCATACAAACCATCTCTAAAAATCCTACATATTTCCATTACAACTTTATCCGCTGCGCATATTTCCGAACATCATCAAGTCCGTCAAAAACACCTTCATCCTTCATCAATCGGACCATCCACAATCGAGACTAGTTCCTTACTCCAATCAGCACCGAAGGATCCTAACACTGGCCCTGATCAGGCGGCGCACTGAGAGGGGGCACTTCCCGGCCGAATGAAGAAATGAAAGAGGTCACGATACCCCAGCTAGTAACAGGAAGGAACAGGCCCGGTGAAGTATGGCTGGATGAGTATGTGACATGAGCGATATCGGGGGAGATCACACTAAGTGAGTCGGGGAGACACGCGGCCATACCCCAAGGTAATTAAGATGTTTTAAATATGTCGCTACTAATGTAAATGATAAGTGAAATGTGCAGAAAAATCGGCACAAGCGATACTTCGGAGGGATCGCGTTATATGAGTAGGGAACATGTGCGGCAATGATTCAAGGTAATCAAGATTTTTCAGAATATGTCGCTACTAACAGAAGTTATAAGTAAAACATGCAGGAAGCTTGGTAAAGCGTGAAAGGGACAAAGCACGTGAGAAAGTAGTGATGCCGCAGACGGACAAAGTGTCCAAAAGAGAGATCGTTGATAAACCAAAATGGCGGCAAATATGACACAAACTGTTTACACAAGAGCGGACACCTATTTAAGTAAAAAGGCCCCAAGAAACACAAAAAGGGCAGAAAAGTGAAGGTGCTCGAAAGATAAAAGAGAAGTAACATTTATGACTTGGGCAAGCTGCCGTCCCCTTCCTCAGGCCGTGGCCTTTTTGCTCGGTGGTAACCCTCTTCTGTGAGGAACCCAGACTTCTCTTTGAAGAGGCGGATGATGGCATCAACGTCAAACTTATCGCGGCCATAGCGTTCGATGAAGCAGTCGGCCATGAGACCCGCAGTTTTCTTTGCAAACCATTGGCATTTGTCGGCCGTTTCCTCCGTTAGCACGACATTCTTACCTTGCTCCGCCTGAAGGGCGGCGTCCCTTGTAGCCTCCCATCCCCTAGCTTCCTCCAGCTCCTTTCTCGCAATTGCTAAATTAGCTACCATGCTCTGTCGCTCCTCTGCGCACTTCTTCAGCTCTTCTTGGGTCCTAGTAAGCTCCCCTTGGTACTTGCTAACTTCCTCCAAGAGTCGATGGTTAGCGTTGCGCCATTCTTGGGAGGAAGAGTCAAGAGAGCTCACTCGCCTCGTCATATTCCTGGACCAGTAATGAAAATTTTGAAACCCAGAGAACAGCTGGGTCCTGATCTGTTGCAGCTGTTCGCCTTCGACACTGGAAAGGAAGGCTTGCTCTTCTTCCTCAACTGACAACCGATGGCTTGCTAGATAAGCAGATGTTGCCATGGAGCTATCACCCCCTAGCGCCGGGAACCCACGCCGACGGATGTTACTCAAATCAACTTGATGAGTGGAGGCTCCGCTGGACAGTATGGTGCTTAGCTTAGCCACTATGTGTGGGGTGTCAAGGGCCGGAAGAGAAGGAGAGATTGTCTGAATGCCCGCATGAAGAAGAAGACCTCAGGAGGGGATGGAGGGGAACGGTTGGACGGCCCAGCGTCAATACTGAAACCGCCGGTTTGTAGGGTCGGAAAGTCCTCCTCTATAAGATCCTCCAGAAAACCGAAGGGGTTGCTAGATGAAGGAGATGACCCGGCAAAAGCGGAGTGAGGCGGTGCAGAGGTAGCTCCATTCCCTGGTGGACCGAAGCTTTGATTATTTGCCGAGGGGCCGGTATTGGCAATGCCGTCCCGTACTTCATGGCCAGCCGCAGAATCATTCATGGAAGGGATGTTCTCGTTAGATGAGGTTGCTTGGGGCCAAGGACGTCGGACAGATCCATACGGTCGCGCGAAGACGTAGTAGAAGAAGGGATAGCAGCGGTATCCTACGCGTAAAAGAAAAAGGGAGTTAAGAAACTCATGGAACAAATAAGACAAGGAATGTTTGAACTACCTGAGCAGGAGGACGGGTGGGAGCGATAACGCGAATACGGATAGTTCTTTTCCTCTTTTTGACAAGAGGAGGAGGAGAAGGTGACGCCCGAGTAGGAACGATGCCGGGGGAAGGAATTGGCTCAGTCGTTGGCACGACAGCGGCCTCCGCTGGAGGAAGAGAAGAGGACTCAGGCGCAGAAGCGGACGCGTGGGTAGTATCAGTAGCGGCACTAGTCGAAGCAGCACGAAGAGCTTCTTTTTCTCTCTTCTGTTGAGCTTTCTTTTCTCGTTTCTTTATGCACTCAGGCTTCCACCCGATGGGAGGATCTGCAGAAATAAGAAAAGAACGTTAGAGTTAGTACTGATGGGGAATAGCGAATGAAGGGACGGTGCTCACTTTGAATGCAGTCCTGGATGTCGCCCCGGCACCCTAGTTCGCGGGTGTGGACACTAGGAATCCCCGATAGATTAAGCAGCTTGTCCAGCCAGCCTTGATCATCTTGTCCTAATTGAGGTCTGCCACCCCAGGCACCATCCCTGACGACTAAATTAAACCCGCTCCGCAACAAGGGCTCGAGCAGATTGACGATGAAGAATCCTTTCTTCCAAGCGTCAATAGAAGACTCAAGGAACAACAATTTCCAAGTAAACGGGTTTAAGGCCTCAACATCATAGCGAGGCGATATCGCTATGATGCCGTTGTTATGGTGGTATAATTGAAAAAGGGAGCGAAGCAACAATAAGGAGGGAGATTTATTTCCTATGTGTCTACAAAGAGCTAAAAAGGCGTAAACGCCACAATAGGCATTTGGGCTCAACTGGGCAGCATTTAAATCAAACTCAGAGAGTAATTCAGCAACTAAAGGGTCCAAAGGCAGCCGAAAGCCATAATGAAACATTTTGGCATAGAGAACCCTACGGTTGCCAGATATTTCGCTGTTGAGGCGAAGCGACCTCGGGGCAACTTCAACAGAATACCCGTCCAACTGGTCGAGGTTGGCACCATAATTTCTCAAGCACCGTCGGAGGACAGCGGTGGAAGTAATGGTGGACATGGTGGTGTCAATGTCCCCCTCCCCGGCAGAGCGAGGATAGCGGCGATTTCGTGCCATGGGAAAGATTAAATGGAGGATAGATAAAAAGGTACCTTTGGTATGAGAGGTTGAAGCACCCGGGCGGCAGTAGATCGTATGAGGACTAAAATGTGTTTTTCTGTTTTTCTTTTCCTTTTTCCAAAGAGAGAGGTAACAAAAGGTAAGAAGAGAGCACGTGAGGGTTTTATAACCCTAAGGGTTAAAAGGAACGACGGGTCAAGCGACTGTTGCGTGTGACGTGTCAGGAGCAAGAGGCACGGGAAGAGGGTACAGTCTCTGAGAAGAGAAAAGACATGTTCAGCCCGCTATTCCCCTAGCGCTCCCCTTTTTTGACACGTGGACTGAGACCATCATGACTGTCTCTTTCGTATCAAGCTAAAAGGACTCAGAGCATTAAATGCTCTGAAAAAGGGGAAAAATGGGCAGTTAAACCTAGTTGAAAGGAGCGGCAAGTTGCAATGCTGCGGCATGCAAGTGGTGAGGTGTGAAGAAAAATGTAGTCAAGCGGCATGTGAAAAAGGCCGGCATCGCCAGGAAACGCGTATCGTTTGGTAAAGAGAGCAAGATTTATTAATTATTATTAATTGTTACAAGCAAGGGGGCAACGTTAAAGTCCGAATAATAAACTAATAGAATAAGGGAGTAAGTAAAGAAGTGACACATCCAGTCAAGCGGCATCAAATGGGCCCTTCCCCAAGCGCTGACTTATTACTCCTCTTCGGAGGAGAGGAAGCCTTCTTGGCTCTTATCGATTTCCTTCATCCTCGCGGAGGCGTACTTGGCGACTTCAGCAGGATCAGCGGCCCTGTTGCGGTGTCGATCTGTGGCCCCCGCGATGAAGGCTTGTTCAGTCTTTTTCTTCCACTAGGCCACCTTTGAGGAAGCTTTCGTCAAGTCAGCATCGCGAGATGATATCTCTTCAAGGAGGAAAGAGTTCTTCCTCTTTTCAGCCACCAGTTCAACCTTCAAAGCTTCAACCTGGGCCTTTCCTCTAGACCTTTCCCGAGTAAGGTCAGCACGGCACTCGCGCAGTTCGGCTTGAGCACGTTTGAGGACTCGTGACAGCTCCTCCACCTTTGCTAGGGCACCAGAGTTTTGAGACTGCGCGCTACGGGCCTTGGTATAGTAATGAAGTTGTCGAAAGGTAGTGAGACAACTGTTCATAACACGAGCGTACTGAACTTCAGGAGGAAGCTGCAGTAGCCTGCTTTCGTCCTTAGGCGCACAAAACATTTCACAGGCCAAGATAGCCGTGGGTTGGTCTTGCGACAAGGGGTCTGATATACCCATAGCGCGGAACCCATCAGTCCCAAATTTTGACAAGTTTAGCCGGTGAGAAGGGGCCCCTTGAGGCCCGTCAGAGGAAAGGTCAGCAACAAAGCAAGGGGCAGAGATACCGCCTGAACCCCCAATGTCCCGAATCGAGGTAAGGAACAACTGACAAAGGGACTTTCGGGGAGAATGAGAAGAACCAGGTCCACTAGAGACCAATAGAGGCACGTCAGGAATGCAGGAGCCAATGGGCAAATGTAGAGGCTCCATGACAGGGGTGGAGTCTACAGCAGGCAGCGGCATCATCACGGCAGCGGAAGTCTTGTTGGGGCCAGGCAGCCCCAGCGTCGAGGAACCACCACCCAGTGGAGCGGCACCCTCCTTAGTGGAGTCAGGAGAAATAGCAGCCTTGGAAGCGACGACATTTATAGCATCGGCAGGAGGGAATTGAGTGGCCGTCGTTGTCGTTTGAGTCTCGCTCGCATCCCTCAGCTTCTTTCGATGAGCCGAGGAAGCCGGGCGGAGGCTTAGCTCTGTATCCATGTCCTCCATGTCCTTGGCTCCATAGGAGAAAATCCTTGTCTCAGTCACCGGCGAACCAGACCTGGACCTCTTCTTCCGACTGGGCAACCAGTTCTCCACGAAGCGGGAAGCGCGAAGCGAAAAATTGCTTTCCCTGGAAAGAATCTCATTAAACGCTCTTTTCTTTATGGGCATGCGGTGATCAGCTCGAGCTCCAGCGGAAGTAGAGGGAGCAGTCGAGGAAGACGCTACAGCTTGGTGAGAAGTATCACCTTCGGAAAGCGGGCGAGCGATAGTATCCCCTGTGAAAAGTTATGTTAGTAAACAAGGAGTAAGCAAAGCAGCGACGAGGCTTAAAAGCTCACCTATGGTACACTCAGCTAAAGGCCTGTACAAAGCAAAGTTTCGGATTTGGAAAGAGGACTCAATCTCCAGTAAAGTGTTGGCCTGGTCTAATTCTTCCCTAGACAGAGGCACCCACTTTACCCAATTGACCACCTCCAGGTTGAAGTGATGTGATCACGGCCCCCTCTGAGTTGGAACAATTTGGCATGAGGCCAAGAGGATTGGTCACGGGCAGCCGAGCCTTGCAAATGAGCGCAAATCGTGCCCAAGGTCGAGGATTAAGTGCCAAATCATCGTATATTCTTAACAAGAATATGGACAAGTAAATGGAGTCCGATTTGTAAGAACAGAGGCTTGATGGAAACTTCAAGATGATAGCCTTCATTTGAGATAAGTTTCAACCCAATCGGACTGGTGGATCAAAAGTTATGCTAGTCGACATTTTGGCGCCCAGATACGACATAAGTTACGTCCGCCTGCTTTGCTCAGTCAAGGGCGCTACTGCTTCTTAAGTAATTACATCAGATTCCTGACGTAATTACGTCGGCCTCTGGACGTAAATTATGTCAGCCTGCCTGAACCAGCCATTTCTCCTTCTGCTCCTGGCGTAAATTACACCGTCCTATTGGCGTAATTACGCCCAGTTTTGCGTCAAATCTGAATTTTGACATTTTTCACCCTTTTTGTATAAATAGCTTAACTCTTTCTTTTGTGGAGGAGCTTAGACATTTGGTTGATGTTTGTAAAGTGAGATTACTCCTCTCTTATCATCCTAAGCCTTGGCTCATCACTTTAATTCCTTGAGAGGGATCGCTTGAGTTTGAGATTACTCCTCCCGATCTCTCTCCGGGAAATCAAAGCTTGTAATCGTATTGACGATTTATGTGAATGAAATATATGTTTATTTGGTTGATCATCCATAGAAACGAGTGATAAGAATTTGTCTTCTGCCGAAGGATATATGGAGAACTTGGCCCCCTCAGATCAGTGCCCACGACGGTCCGCAGTACCTGCAATACGCCGGAGGGGGTCTCCGGCGGAAACACTCCGATGCTTAAGTTAGTATGTGTAGTGAATTTGGCAGAGCTTGGGCCAGTAATTCGTACTTACCTTCCTCCTTTGTGGGGGAAGTTTTTATAGATGAAAATGGAGCGTTTCTGAGTGATTTGGATTATAAGGGGCTAACGCTCACGTTGGAGGGGGGTTAGAATTCCCCGTTGGTGGAGTGAGCTATCAGAGTAGGTGTTACCTAGGTGAGGCAATGCCTACACCCCAAACGAGAAGCTTGTCTTGGCTGGGATGGGGTAGCGCCGTTTGTTATAACAGTGTTGAGTGTAGGACCCCCCCGCTGACGTCGACCATCCCAGCGTTAGTCACATAGAGGGAGGCGATAGCCTCGATGCTGTCTTTGCAGTAGGAACAGTGGTTGTACCCTCTTCTCAGGTTGTAAGATGAAAATGCCCTTGCCGATAGGCGGATTGTTATCATAAGCCCAACTGAAAATGAGCCCGAGTGTTTACCAAGGGCTAACGCCCTCTTCCCACGAGGTGCTCTTCCGTATATCGGAGAGTTTCCTCATTAGAAGGTAGTTCGGACGGTTTTTGTCAGAGCCTATAAATTGAAGTTTCTTCTGCGTAAGTTTCTTCGCATTTTCTCGTCCCTTTCTTTTTCATATTTCGCCATGGATGAGCTGACCCGAAATTTCCTGATCTCCAAAACTTTGACCTTGAAAAACCTTACTGAAGGGGACATCGGCTTCCTGGAGAGGATGATCACCAAGACCTTAGAGGATGTCCTGGAACTGCAGGGGGTATTGACCCCTATTTTGTCTAAACAGCTGGGAGTATCCTTGGAGGACTTTAGTCCTTTGGAGAGCTTGGTGAAGATGGCCACCACCACTGCTCATCTTGATGTGGTTGCTTCGATGTTGCAGCAGAGGAAGGACTTACTGTCCTGCTGCCTGAAGGGCATGAGGGCCTGCTCTTATGAGCTGACCTCCGTTGCTGACGCTTTGCGGGATATTCCCGTCGTGCCAGGGGAAGATGATGTTGGGTCCAATGCCTGACCGCTGCCTTTGTTTCCTCTTGTTGCTTCTCTTTTATGCTTCCATGTACATATCTGAACGCTAGGCCGCTCGGGCCATAAATAAATGGTTGTTTCTGCTTTTATCAAGTCTTCTTTTTCTTGTTTGAATTCTTGATGCTTTGGTTGGGAGTATTCGTTGCAAGCCCAACTAAAAAATGAGCCTTCCTCGGGACCCAACCATTGCAGTGGTTGTGTTTCGGGAATTAGCAATGAATGTTTTGACTCGACTGTTTCCAGAGCCGCCTCTCCAGGGGTAAGTGGTTGGGTGGTTATTTGGTGCATTTTGATTGGCGCATTTGGTGAGCAGGTATGCTGGTGCCGGATCGGATTCTGCTATTGCGGTTATTTTTCCCAGGCATTTTAATTGATTTCACAGGATCCGCCCGAGGATCGGAGCGCTTCCTCGGCTATTTAAGGGAAATGCTTTCCCCTTTCCCTATTCATCTTCATCCTTTCCTTCTCTTTGCTTTTTTGCAGGTTGGAATGATAGGTTTTTACGGGCGTGATTCCTTGCCAACTCCTCCGACTTCGCCGGATTCAGATGATTCTCCTCTGACACCACCATGGAGACCTACCAAGTGTCTTGCCAGACGCCAGGGTCGCAAGAAACCAGTGAAAGTGAAGAAGCAGACCTTTGAGTCCTTCTTTGCCGGCTTTGTGCCTCACTACTTGATGCTACTGAAAGGTGATGAGACGTCACCGTCTGCCCTTCCTCCTCCTTCCGAGAAAGAGGCTCTTACTCATGGCCCTGATTTGAGGACAGCTTCTACTATTGGGGAGAGTTCTCGTGCCTGTTATGACAAGATGGTAGCCCACGCGACAAAGCTTGTGCCTAAACCTGCCGAGTATTCCCTTTCCTACAACAGTGGATTACCATCGTCCCCGGAGGACTATGATTACTGCTATGACGCGGACTGGGCTGATGAGGATTAACGCCTTTGTGTTGTATATGCCTGTTGGCATTTTATGAATGAGATGATGTTTTCTGCCTTTTTCTTTTGTCTTTATTTTCCGTTAGCCTGCTGGTCTTGTTGGCAGCCAACGCAAGCGGTGGGCCTTGCCGAGGCAATCATTTCGTAGTTACTTTGACTGGGTCAACTCCGTTGCCCTTTTGGGGAATCACGACGAATAACTTCTCTTTTTCAACTTTCTTTAATGCGCTTCCATGTTGCCAACTTCTTTTTACACGCGTCTCCGCGCGATTGGTGGCTCAATTAATGTGGTGGCATTTTAATCCTTTAAGAAGGGCCATTTTCTTTTTTCAAAAATTTTGCCCTTTGATCGTCACTCAAATATACTAATATTTTCCTGGTGCCTAGATGCACAAATTAATGTGTACAGAGCAAGACAGGGTCGAACCACAGAGATTGAAGGATTAATTTGCTAATGAGAATGTATGACAAGGTAATGAGCACTTATCTAGCCAAAGTAAGAACACTGGGGGGGGGGGGTTTATGTTGATTAATAACTTAATCAACGCAGAGTATGGGAGCTAACAAAACAGAATTGTAAAGTATTTATCTAGGGCACGAAAGTAAAACGCAATCCAAGGCACGAAATGTAAAAGGTCAAGTGAACGGAAAATCAAGCGTTGGAAAGTAAAAGAGATATAAATCAGAGAGAGAGAGAATCTTAGCGAAAGGTGTTTTTTCAGGTTGTTTTCTAGGGCGACCAGTCATTGGTGCAGAAGTTTTCTAGACTCATGTACAGATCTGCTATAGGGACCGCGTTTCCACACCGCATCCCCAGCTTACCTTCTTAGATAAAAGTCACCCCCCGTTTCCACATATGAGGTGACCTTGACGTCTAGCCATCCTCCCAGCTACCTCCCTTGTCATCAAAAGGTAGCCTTGACCATCCTGCCTATCCGGGCTCGAAGTAGGGAGGCTAAATTCTGAACGCCCATGAAGGAGAGGTAAGACAGATCTAGGGCGCGATAGCTCAGTTTGTCAGACCCGTATCAATCCCTAGATTCCTGTTTACCCCTAGGTGAGGCCTCTCGCGCTGCCTCCCCTAGGTGTCTACTCAAACTCCAGGGCTTCGCGTTAGTTATAACACTGGAGTATGACGTTACTCATGCAGAAATACTAATAGATGATCAAGCTTTTAACATTTCTGGACAAGCATGGCATTAAATCGGTAAACAGTCATGTACTACAAGAGAATATATTAAGCATGCATTAGACCTCTTAGCCGCACCCTACAACCCTTAGAAACACCCTTCACCAAGAAAGGGGTGTTTAGCTACTCATACTATAATATAAACAGTAGGTATATGAGATCATACAACAAATAAACAAGAAAAGTAAGAAGAGGATTAGAATAAACCGGTAGATTAATAATAATCAAAGAGGAAAGACAAAGGCTGTTCTTGATGGGAAGAAGGAGCTGATTCCCCGAAATTAAAATGCTGAAACTAATGTGTGAAAATATCCCTTAGACAGCCGTGCTTACAAAAACCCTAAAACTATGCTTATATAGCCTAATGTTAGCTAGGAGACAAAACAGCTAAGGGTAATGAGGAGATGACAGCACGCGTCCTTGCAAAAGGAATATTCTGGGATTCCTGACATGCCTGCTGTCTTCTGGAACTGCTTGGGAATCTGGCGGATCTTTGAAGATGTTTTTTCTTGAAGAAGGCTCAGGGCTGCCGAGGCCTTGCGACTACGCACTGGTCTGGTTCGCGTCGAGGTCTTGACATCGCTCGACCTTCTAGGCCTCGAAACTGGAAATCCTCAGAAATGCTCCCAAATCGCTTCTTTTCGGCCTTTTCCCTCCTTTGATGCTATTCTGCAAATAAAGCTGAAATGAAGGTCAAATAGCAGCATCGAGCCCCCGAAAGGGCTAGAAAGGAGGGCAAAACAGAGAGTATGGAACATGCTATCACCCTTGCTTCGAATTTTTCCTCTTATCTTCCTTCGTCTTCTTCCCCGAATATCTTTTCGGCCGCCTGTCATCGTCCGCCGATTCCTCTGTAAATCTTCCCTTTCAAGGTACCAATTCAATCCTTCTCAGATTTCCTTTTTGCTGGTTTATTATGGCTAGAAATAGACCTCACCAGGTTATCTGGAAACCCATGGATCCAGAGGTCGCGCAATCACCCAGTATTTTTACATGCGATGTGGTTCTGAAAGCCGAACTGGAGGAACATGGTATTACCTTTCCTCCTGGGTATGAGCCTTTTGCCCCTGGAAGTGATATGCGGCTCCATAATCCGGCGTGGGGTTACAGTAGGCTTCTTTACTTTAAGATGTTCCTTTACAGTTTCCACTTTCCTGTTCATGAATCGATACTAACGCTGCTGCGGGAGTATAACCTTAATCCTGCCCAGATAACTCCATCTATCAAACATCTATGGAACATGCTATCAAACATCCCCACACTGCCCCCATGCTCGCCCTCGAGCATGAACAAATTGGAAAACCACCTCATTTGAAAACACACACAATCAATTTCCAATACACAGAATCTGCACGCCGTCCTACAGGCTACACCCTAACAGAGCAAATCCAGACCTAGAAAAGCACCTGCATCCGGCTGATAGGGTAACGACCCTACCAACCAGACTTTCCCATATCTAGTCCAATCACCAGCAGTCCTTACAAAGACAAGTATTTGCACTCATTCTCAGTATAAAACAAGTGTTTAGGCTATCACTCATGAATGCAAATAACACAACACAGGCATAGTTTGCACGGCAATCCGAGTACTGTAGAGCACATGCATGGGCAATCAACGATTGGAAAAGCAACGCATCAGCAAAAAGAAAGAAAATAGGGTAGAAAGAGATGGAGATGTGAGAGGGAGAGAAGTAGGAGATGTATAGGAGAGAAATGGGGGGAGAAACGAAGGAAAGAAAAGAAAGGACCAGATATAACCTGGATGGATTCCCTGGCTTAGGAAAAGGTGAAGTGGCAAGGCAGCTTTCATTGAGGGCACGAGATGTTTCGGGGGCTAGACAGAGGTCTTCTTTCGAGGGCAGGAAAACGATCTTGTTGAGGCTTCAGATGCGGATACTCTTTTTGCTTGATTAATGCCCCCCTTATTTTATTTTGAATTTTAAATGTTTTTTTTTGTTTTTTTGTTTTTTTTGTTTTTTTGTTTTTTTAGAATAGGGGGCATGAACCAGTTACAAAACCTTGATTCTTCCGGGGCATGATACTTTTGATCTTTCGTTTGACGCTTGCCCTTGATCTGCTTCCAGCATCGACGGTGACTTCTTTTTCGCTTCCCCACACTTGAACGTTTCTGGGGCTCGAATTGCTTGAATGATCTAGGGCTCGAAACTCTTTCGAGCTTTTGCTTTTTCTTGCCCTAGATCTTTGCTTGCTGTTTTTCGCTCTGAAGTCTTTTTCGTCTGCCTGCTTCCCCACACTTGAACTTTCCTACGTACTTTGGGTGTCTAGCCCTCGACGTTACCCTCAACAATCGCTACCTCACCTGCCAAGGAAAAGATCAAGAAAATACAAATGGTCAGGAAAGAATATGAAAAGAAGGGGGACGTTGGTGGCATGAAAACAGAAGAGAGATGAAGGAAGAAAGAAAGAAAAAGACATTGATGCGAAGCTTTCTGTCATATCTAAGCTTTCCCATGTCCTAACAGTGACTATGCCCAGGGATATTATGCAAACTTAGACCGTGCCTAGCTTAAGCATTTTCACTCAGAAATGAAGGGCATGAAGCTCGAAAATGCTCACGGGATCAAACTGCGACTACTGGTGTTGTGGCCTAGATATGGATATAAGGGCTAGCAGGCCTAAAAATGTATGCTCAGGTGCAGCTGTGATGGATGTCATGATTTTTCTATGTATCAAAAAGTTGAAAGACGCATGCAAACAATGAGGGTTTGAAAACTGTATTTTTCTAGCATGGCTAAACTAAAAGCCGCAAAATAAAATCCGAAAAACAAAACATACAGTCATACAACAAGCGGAAAAAGTAAACATGCAATCATACAGTCAAAGAGCCTAAATAAAACCCTCCCTACACTTAGGCAGCGCATTGTCCTCAATGCGGGGAGAGCAAAATACGGAGTTCAAATTATAAAAGTACAGCACCATAAAATAAATAGAATTGTTTGGAGGGCCCTTTTCGGGGGCTGGGGTGAAAATGTTTGATGGTGGGTCACTGCGGAGGCAAATTTCTGCGGGCTACTTCAGCCGTCAAAGCCTGAAGTTCCCGCAGAATAAGTTGGAGAAGTCGAGTCGGGGTTGGGTCATAGACAATGAGCGGAACTGGGGGCTGACTTGGTGCTTGGTTTGCTCTGCTTTGCTGAACTGCTTCTGCTTGGGCCGCTTGGCTTTCGGGGGCTCGAGGGGCGGCATTGGAATGGGGATCTGAGAGATCTGGATAATCGAAGATGCCGCCATTCTTGGTCCCGAAAACTTTCTCTGATGCCGGGGCACAACCTGGATAAAAACTCACCACACCACGTGAGAGACACAAATGGCCCATGACATCCAAGGTTCTGATATCCAAATCCTTGAATGCCAAGGGCTCAGAAAGGCTACTAGCAGGCAAGTCAATTTTACGCATCTTCGCAGCAAATAGAGAGATAAGCGAACCAAAAATAGGCCCACGGCCACCATTCAAAACATGCAGTACACCAGAAGCTATCCAAAAGCCTAGGTTGACCCTACATTTGTGTTTCATGCACCATAAAAAGAAGAGTTCCTGCACAGATAGCTGCCCCGAGGAACCAAATCTTGCGGAAAAGGTGAGGGCTAGATATCGGTGCAAGACACGCAAAGCAGGATCAGCTATTTCATGGGCTTTACTACCCTTAGTATCATATTTAGCATCAGACTTATTGGTTAACTCACAAAAAGCAACAGTGGCATCAAAAACAAGAGGAATAACAGTCAAGGCATTTTTGTATAAAGGGCTGTTTAATTCATCTTTAGTCACAAAACCTAACCAACAGTTAAATTCCCCAAGAGTCAAGTGCTCCCATTTGTTGGCTAGCCTAAAGTTAATCAAACCCGGGGTAGAAGAATTCGGACCGACTTTGCCCTTTGGCTTAAAAGTCCCATCTACCCAGAAAGTTGTGAAAAACTCTAGGGAAAGCTCAACATATGTCGGATACTCCAAATAAAACAAAGATTCCCAACCAATGTTGGCAACATATTCCCTAACCCTCGACTCAATACCCATCCTTGATAGAAAATCAAAATCCAGGCGCGCACATGAGCTAACGCCCTTGGAATTCAGCAAAGTTAACTTATCAATAGAGTGCTTGTCATTAAAGATAATCCACTCTTGGGGTGAAGAAAGGTCGGAAGTTACCTGTTGGGTGCTGGATCTGGCGAGGGATGAAGGTTCTGGTATTTCGGCCTCGACCTCTTCTTCCACTTCAGGGGCTCGAGACTTCTTCGATGTCGAGGGCTTGCCGGCACTGGAGGTAGGAAGCTTCCTCTTGGCACCCACTGGCGTTACCACTGCGGCTGGCTTCTCCGAGGAGGGGG
Source organism: Viola odorata (assembly GCA_963691705.1). Classification (NCBI taxonomy): domain Eukaryota; kingdom Viridiplantae; phylum Streptophyta; class Magnoliopsida; order Malpighiales; family Violaceae; genus Viola; species Viola odorata. The sequence continues at coordinate 60,172,510 of OY829538.1, read as the reverse complement.
CTTTGGATTTCCCCTTTTTAGCCGCTGATCTTGCCGCGGCTGCTTTGAGCTTCTTCTCCTCCCCCTCTGCCGCTCTCTGGGCCTCGAGATCCACTTCCTCTTCGCTGCTTTCCACCTCCCCGCTTTCCCCTGTTCCTTCTTCCACCCCTTCGAGGTCTTCGTTGTCTTGGCCTCCACCCGGCTCTCCTTGCTCCTCCACATCCTCTTGCTCCTCGTCGGAGATTTGGATGTCCTTAAGGACCTCCTCGACGGTTAAGGATTGGTGGGGAGCTACGAATCGATCTACAGCTGCGTCAAGAGGTGACTGCTTGGCTGATGCCGAGGGTGGCTTAGATTGGGATTTGGCCTTGGATGATCCGGGGGGGAGCTTCACCACCCGGCCGCCTCTAGTGGTCGTGGTGGTTGGAGGAATGGAGCCCGTGACCTCAATGTCGTCTTCCACCGGAGTAAACTCCCTGGGCTGCTCCACGGTTGCTGGTGAGGTAGCCGTTGGAGAGGGAACGGGGATGGGGTTTAAGGGCGGTGGAGAGGCTGTTTTGAACGAAGCCGAGTTGGGTGTGGTTGAATGTGATCTGGATCGGGAAGGAACAGGGCTGGGAGTGCCTACTGGCTTTGGTCCAGCAGCATTTTTGCGGATCGGTTTTTTTGTTTTGGGAGCCATTGATGGTGTTTGGAGAAGAGACAGTGTAGGAGATGGTGGTGGAAGTGAGAGGATAGGGTTGCTTGTTTGGTGAGATAGTAAGGAGAAAGTGATAGGGTTGGAACTGATATTAGCGAAAATTAAATGGGAGCGTGGGAGAGAGAATGGAAATCACATCTGCCAATAAATGGCGCAGCTTTTGCATTGATGAGCCTGCTGCAGCTGCGCTCGTCAGGCCACGTGGCACCCTGGGCGCGGCGCATGATGTCTGAGCGTATCCCAACTGCCTGAAAAGGAAAACATTTTTTTAAATTTCAAAAAGGGAGTCGGTTGGAATAAGATATGGACAAAAAGAGAGAATAAAGGGGAGTTAATGCTAATAAAAAGGAATAAAATCATAGATGAAAGAGATATACACAATTAATAAAACGACAAAGAAAATTAAATAAAAATCAGAGAATCCTAAAAGGTGCTGAGAAGATAAGGGAGAGAGAAAGGATTCAGACGGCATATCAAATGCCTCTAGTGTGGCCCATTTACTCGTCGGGACCTCGACGTGCTCTGATTTTCTAGGTCTGGACAGGTGGGACATCCACCATAGCCTCCTCAACAATCAAGGGCTGGAAACCTTCATAAAAGGGTTTCAATCTCTGGCCACTGACTTTGAAAATGATTCCAGTGTCGGGGGCCTGAATTTCAACCGCCCCATGGGTGTAGATTTTCGTGACCACGAAAGGTCCTGACCACTTGGATTTCAACTTCCCAGCAAAGAGTCGCAATCGTGAGTTGTATAAAAACACCTGTTGTCCGACTGAGAACATCTTGGGGCGAAGATGCCGATCGTGATAGGCTTTCGTCTTGCCCTTGTAGAGTAGGGCATTCTCGTAAGCATCATCCCTTAACTCCTCGAGCTCTTGAATTTGCAGGCGTCTGTGCTGGTCAGCGAGGCCTAGATCCGTGTTCACTTTTCTGATGGCCCAAAAAGCTTTGTGCTCTATCTCCACTGGGAGGTGGCACGGTTTTCCATAAACAAGTCTGTATGGGGTCATCCCTATCGGGGTCTTGAAAGCTGTACGGTAGGCCCAAAGAGCATCACCCAGTTTCAAACTCCAATCCTTCCTAGACTGGTTAACGGTCTTCTCTAGGATGGATTTGATCTCATGATTCGAGACCTCGGCCTGACCGTTGGTTTGAGGGTGATAAGCAGTGGATGTTCGATGGTGGACTTCGTATTTTCCCAAGAGAGAGGTCACAACCCGGTTGCAAAAGTGGGTACCTCGATCACTGATCAGCGCTCTAGGGGTACCAAATCTGTTGAAGATGTTGGTGCGGAGGAAGTTCACAACTACTTTAGAGTCATCTGTTCGGGTGGCCTTTGCCTCTACCCATTTGGAGACATAATCAACGGCCAACAGGATGTAGATGTTGCCAAAGGAATTGGGAAAGGGGCCCATAAAATCTATTCCCCAGATGTCGAAGATCTCGCAAGCTATAATGTTTATCAAGGGCATCTGATTTCTGGCCCCAATATTGCCAGTGGCCTGACATCGGGGGCATGAAGCGCAAAACATATAACTGTCCTTGAAAAGGGTGGGCCAATATAGACCTGCTTCCAAGACCTTCAGGGCAGTTTTCTTGGCCGCGAAATGGCCTCCATCCGAATGGCAGAATTTAAGGATCGAGGGCACTTCATCCATGGTCACACACCGACGGATGATCTGGTCCTCACAGTGTCTCCATAGATAGGGGTTGTCCCATATATAGTACTTAGCTTGTCTTCTTATTCGAGTGCATTCGGAGGGAGTGGCATCAGCTGGATAAGTGCCTGTAGCACAGAAGTTGGCAATGTCTGAGAACCACGGGGAATAAACAGCCTGAGCTAGGCACACTTGCTCGTCTGGAAAGGTGTCCCGTATTGGCTCTCGCGAATTGTCTTTTTGGGTTGGGAGTCTACTTAAGTGATCTGCCACCAGGTTCTCTCTCCCTGCCTTGTCCTTGATAGCGATGTCAAACTCTTGTAGGAGCAAGATCCATCGGATAAGTCGTGGTTTGGCGTCAGCCTTGGTCAGCAAACACCGAAGGGCTGAATGATCTGAGTAAACAAGGACATGAGTGCCGAGCAGATACTGTCTGAACTTATCTAGGGCATAGACAACTGCCAGAAGTTCTTTCTTCGTGGTGGTGTAGTTCTGCTGGGTTGGATCTAGGAGCTTGGAGGCGTAATAGATGACATGGGTCTCGTTATCCTTTTTCTGGCCCAACACAGCGCCTAGGGCTTGATTACTGGCATCACACATGACCTCGAAAGGTAGCTTCCAGTCAGGGGCACGGATAATCGGGGCTGAGATAAGCCTGGCTTTGAGAATCTCAAAAGTCACTTTGCAAGCTTCGCCAAACTCAAAGGACACATCCTTTTGGAGCAGGTGACACATGGGCTGGGCAATCCTGGAAAAATCCTTAATGAACCTTCGGTAAAAACCAGCGTGGCCTAGAAAAGATCTCACGTCGCGGACATAGGAGGGGTAGGGCAGGGATTCTATGACTTCTATCTTAGCCTTGTCAACCTCAATCCCTTTGGCCGAGATAACATGGCCGAGCACCAGGGCTCTATCCACCATAAAATGACATTTCTCAAAGTTCAGGACAAGATTTGTCTCGATACATCGCTCTAGGCACTTTTGCAGGTTGCTCATGCATTCGTTGAAAGAGTTCCCATAGACTGTGAAATCATCCATGAAGACCTCGATTCCGTCTTCAACCAGTTCAGAAAAGATGCTGACCATGCAGCGCTGAAAAGTAGCAGGAGCGTTGCACAGGCCGAAGGGCATGCGCCTATATGCGAAGGTCCCGAAAGGACATGTAAAGGTAGTCTTTTCCTGATCTTCAGGAGCAACTGGAATCTGATGGAACCCAGAGTATCCGTCAAGGCAGCAGTAATGAGTTTTACCGGCTAGGCGCTCCAGCATCTGGTCGATGAAGGGCAGAGGAAAATGATCTTTCCGTGTAGCGGAGTTCAGGCGGCGGTAGTCAATACACACCCGCCACCCATTCTGGATCCGTGTAGGAATGGATTCGCCATCCTGTCCGATGGTGATGGTTATCCCTGTCTTCTTGGGCACGACCTGGATAGGGCTGACCCAAGGGCTATCTGAGATGGGGTAGATAACTCCCGCGTCTAGCAACTTGAGAATTTCTTTCTTCACCACGTCCATCATAGGTGGATTAAGTCATCTCTGGGCTGGCGAATGGTCTTACTCGCGTCTTCCAGGTGGATATGATGAGTGCATAACGCTGGGGACAAACCCTTAATGTCCGCAATGGTCCATCCTATGGCCTGCCTGAAGTTCTTCAGTAAAGAAACGAGCTTAGACTCCTCGGGGTCTTCAAGCTTGTTGGAGATAATGACAGGCAGAGAGTTTTCAGGGCCTAGATAGGCATATTTCAGGTGGGTAGGCAGTGGCTTAAGATCTAGGGCTGGAGCCTGATCAATAGAAGGAGATAACTTGACGTGGCCTGGATGCTGAGGAGACTGCTTTGGGGGTTCGGGCTGAGCAACAGGACACTCCTCTAGGGCCGCGACGACAGAATGTAACTCAGATGGGATAGGAAGTGTCGAGGCCGCGGCATCTAGAAGGGCTGGTGTCAGACTCCTGTCAAGAGCAAATTGCAAGGGGTCAGTAGAATATATATCATCAATTTCCCCGACAAGGGGATCCACAATATCAATATAATTGACACTAGAAAATTCAGAGGGGTAGCGCATGGCTTCTAGCATATTGAATTTGATGATCTCTCCATCAAATTCGAGGGAGATGGTAGCATCATGGACATCTATCTTCGCCCGGGCTGTGGCCAGAAAGGGACGACCTAGCAAAACATCTGTGGATTTGGTAGAGTCTTCATTCTCCATTGCTATCACATAGAAATCAACAGGGAACACGAATTCTCCCACTTGGACCAAGACATCCTTGATTATACCCTCGGGGTGAATGATAGACCTGTCAGCAAGCTGGATTGCGAGGTCTGTAGGCACGAGAGGTTCGAGGCCTAGACTATTGTAGATTATCAAGGGTATGACATTGATTCCTGCTCCGAGGTCACACATGGCCTTGCCAATATCCACTGTGGTGATTCGACAAGGGATTATGAACATGCCTTGGTCTTTGCATTTCGGGGGGATTCGTCGTTGGATATGCGCTGAAGCGTTGGCTCCTACGCTGATCTTGTTAACTTCGACGAACTTGTTCTTGTTTGTGCACAATTGCTTCAAGAATTTGGCATATCGAGGGACATTCTTCATGGCCTGGAGAAGAGGAATGTTTACAACCACTTTACTGAACATTTCAAAAATGTCGCGATCCTCCTTATCTTTCTTGGTATTGACCAATCTGTGAGGGAACGGAGGCTCGAGGATCTTATGAATGTACTCTTGAGTGAATTCCGGTGGGTTGGGGTCATTCCGTGGTGAACCTCTAGGGGAACGGATCCTGTCTTCTGTGACTTCCACGATTCTAGGGACCTTGGGGAGCTTGGTTCTGGGTTTAGGCCGGATTTCGGCTTCTGGTAGATTTTCAACATCCTGGGCTGGAGGTTCAGGTGGGTTCAAGGTCGCTCCACTACGCAGGGTCACTGCACAGACATTGTGCTTTGGATTCGCTTCTGTTTGGGGTGGTAATCTTCCATGGTTGGTTAGCTCTTGTAATCTGGCGGTTACCACACTCATTTGCTTCTTAAGCTCATCTATTTCCTTCTGCTGCTCGGGATTTTTTTGAATTTCAACAGTCGGGGGCTGGACACAAGTCTGGTCTGGAGGATGGACAAAAGTCTGATCCTGAGGAGGTTGGCGTTGATATTGATTTTGATGGTATGTGGGACGGGGTCTGAAATTTGGCATGTTTGGAGGGGGGTTACCATATGGGTTTTGATGTGGTTGGTGGCTAGGTCCCGAAAGCGGATTGTTTGGGACCCATCCTGGATTTGGTTGTTTCCACCCCTAGTTATAGTTTTGAGCGTAAGAGACTGGGATAAATTGGCCTGCAGCATTCACTTGGATTTCCTCCGGGATGTGGGGACACGCATCAGTGGGGTGATCCACGAAATTACATATCTGGCAGGCTTTGACAGGCGAGGGCTGTTGATACGCTCCGGCTCGTTTTTAATTGAACCGTAGAGTATTGAGCTCTTGACCGTTGGATCTAGTTCTTAAGTTGATACATACAAGAGGATGTTTATTCGAATAACAATGGAAATGACTCGGATTTGGCGCAGCGGATTTAAATGGAAGAATTAAGGATGAACACAATGATGAAATGGATTGAATTTACCGTGGATGTTTATGGTTGGATGGATGGTGGACGAATGGAACAAGATGATGATGATTGTAACAACACACTTGAAAGCTTGTAGATTCAGTAGCAAGAACAGTAGGCAAATGATTCGAAAGATACACACTCAATCGATTACAATGATAAACTCCCAGGAGGGATTAGAGAGGAGTAAACTCAACTCAAGCTAATCCTTCCAAGGAATGGGAATGAGTTTAGGAGAGAAAAGGAGGATAAATCACTCAACAAATTCTCTCAATGTCTAAACTAATTAAAACATACAAGAAAATAAGTATTTATACTTATTACACATATGGCCCTTTATGACCATATTGCCCTTAATGAGCTCTTCCTTCCTCCCTTCTAAGATGGACGAAAATTCCTTATCATTTTGATGGGCTTCCAAGCCCATTTGTAGGGTAAGAAGTAGCCTAGAACATGTCTTCAAGATGGGTCAAGTTCGGGTTCTATCGGGCTCATGGACGTCGCCCGGCTTGAATGGAAATGTGTGCTCTTCGGTTTCAAAGGTAGGTGTGATTGTATCATCACCTTTCCCTTCAAAAGGATTCGTCCTCGAATCCATAACTTTAATTTCAGATTCTTCTTCTGGGCACACACAATTCAAAATACTTTGCAAGGAACACCTCAATAAATGTTCATGACATTGCCGAGGAAGATGGCTTAGGAAATGATCCTCATATGCTCTAAAATTATTGACAACATCAGTAGGTAATTCATGAACGAAGCTAGACATGATCGTATCATCACCTTTCCCTTCGAAAGGATTCGTCCTCGAATCCATTACTTTAAGGTTGTGGTCTTGGTTAGGGATGAAGCTGAGGAATGGATCACTATATGCACCCAACTCTTTCACAAAAGCTATAGGAGAGTCCTGCACAACTAGCTCACAAACAGAAGAAAAAGAGTTATCATTGTTAGTATTTGCTAAAGGATCCTCATTGCTCAAAGGCACACTCATTGGATCGTTAGCAAACAAAACATTCTCTTTAATATTTTGCTCACTTTCTTCTCTCAAAATTGTTGCCCTCATTGGTATTTCCTCTCTCTTTTCTTTTTCCAAAGTAACACTCTCAAACTCAATATTTACACTCGAGTCATTTGTGTTACTAGTAGAAGGAAGAGGGGTGGAAACGGTATCTTCATGGGGTGGGCTGTTTATCTCACTCTCCTTTTCAACACAAATATCAAGCACATTTGCTTCAATAGAGTGAGATGGTGGAGGTAGCTGGATTGCTATTGGTGGGGTGGGGATTAGTATATCCATATTCCTCACTAGAGACGTGAACATGACCATTAATTCATCATGCCTCCGGTCTGCTGCGGCCCAACCTTTCTCTATGGCCTCAAGAATTCTGTTTGACATTGGTTGTTTGGCCTTGAGAAGGGATTGTTTAATTATTCAAAGGTGGGAAGAGGTTTGCACATGGACGTAGACAAGATGAAGAAGAAGCGTCCGACTCAAGGAAAGTTTTGGTGGAGTGTATTTGACTTGGAAGAAAAGGAAGATATGAGAAGATATTATCTTGAGTAAAGTAAGGAGGATTTAAAACTTGGAAGAAGATATTGTCTGGAGTAAATTGAGGAAGACCAAAGACTTGGATGACACAAATTGATATTCTAAGACTTTTGGTGAAAGAGAAGATATGTGAAGACTTTGGTGTTAGATATGGGTAAGACTTTTGTGACCCAAGACTCTTGACTTGTGTATCCAAGGAAGACTTCTGATACAAACACCTTGGAATAAACGAAAATGACTGGAAAGAAGATTAAAAAATGACCTTGATTCGTCTTCAGAATGGGGAAGACGAAAATGACTCAAGAAGGATGAAGAACACAACAAGAACAACAAGTTGTCTGATGGAGTTGTTCTTTGACAGACCTTCGGCTATTGACTCTTATCTATAGGAAATGTTTGCTAAAATTTGCAAAATTTTACAGGGACACTCCAGAGATGTAGATCTATAACTTTCATTCAGGATAGGAAAGCAAATTCCGGCTGGAATCCACCTGAAAAATACCAAGAACGCAGAAAACAATTTTCTCGGTTGATTCTGCGCACGGTTTTGTTTTGAATAAAAAGTATTAGATTTACTCAGAATTTGGAGACGACTAAAGAACGAAAAATGTTACAAACTAGCGGAAGTTGATTGACACAAAAATTCAGAATCTTCTGAGTGAAGAAACTGACATAAACGGAAAAGAAAACAGACGAACAACTCAAGAACAGCTAGAGCTCCGCTACCACTTGATACGCTCCGGCTCATTTTTAATTGAACCGTAGAGTATTGAGCTCTTGACCGTTGGATCTAGTTCTTAAGTTGATACATACAAGAGGATGTTTATTCGAATAACAATGGAAATGACTCGGATTTGGCGCAGCGGATTTAAATGGAAGAATTAAGGATGAACACAATGATGAAATGGATTGAATTTACCGTGGATGTTTATGGTTGGATGGATGGTGGACGAATGGAACAAGATGATGATGATTGTAACAACACACTTGAAAGCTTGTAGATTCAGTAGCAAGAACAGTAGGCAAATGATTCGAAAGATACACACTCAATCGATTACAATGATAAACTCCCAGGAGGGATTAGAGAGGAGTAAACTCAACTCAAGCTAATCCTTCCAAGGAATGGGAATGAGTTTAGGAGAGAAAAGGAGGATAAATCACTCAACAAATTCTCTCAATGTCTAAACTAATTAAAACATACAAGAAAATAAGTATTTATACTTATTACACATATGGCCCTTTATGACCATATTGCCCTTAATGAGCTCTTCCTTCCTCCCTTCTAAGATGGACGAAAATTCCTTATCATTTTGATGGGCTTCCAAGCCCATTTGTAGGGTAAGAAGTAGCCTAGAACATGTCTTCAAGATGGGTCAAGTTCGGGTTCTATCGGGCTCATGGACGTCGCCCGGCTTGAATGGAAATGTGTGCTCTTCGGTTTCAAAGGTAGGTGTGATTGTATCAGCTGTGCTGTCATGAAATTCTGGAACATTCCTGTGAGGGATGAAATCTGGTTCTGAAGGGCTGCTACTTGGACATCCTGGCCTGGATTACTGGCAAGGTCATCAGAGATATTCTTGGCCATGAGTTCGATTGTTGCTCGAGCTGCAGTTGGTGTTAGGGCTGTTAAAGACCCTCTGGCCACTGCGTTAAGTAACGCTTTATCATGGCTTTTAAGGCCTTCACAGAAATATTGAACCAGGGCATGTTCGGTCAGGTTGTGGGCTGGGCAGCTAGACTGCATTTTCTGGAATCGTTCATAGTATTGGTCTAGAGTCTCTTCCTTCTTTTGAAATATGGAGACTAGTTACTTGCGTGGTGTTGGAAATGGAGGTTGGATAATACTTCTCAGTGAAGATCTTTGATAAATCTGCCCAAGAACGAATGGATCTCGCTGGCAGGTCATAATACTAATCAAGGGCATCATCTTTGAGGGACCACTGGAATGCGCGAAGGTTAGCTTGTTCAATACTGACATTAGCAGGTTTCATGGCCTCGCAAATGGAATGGAGTTGTTGCAGATGGCGAAGAGCATTTTCCTTAGCTCCCCCCCGAAAAGTAGGCAGATGGTGGAGTACGGCTGACTTCAAAGTCCAGTCATGAGGGACGTTGGGCCAGTCAATGCAGCTATTGGCCATATCAGGGGTTGCATGGAAATTGTCTATGGTTTGTTGTTCTGGGGTGGTGGTTGGTCTTCTCGGTTGTTATGGTTGTTACGGTTGTCATTGTGGGCCAAATCTGCCATTGCTGGAAAAATAAAAGGATCCGGTACGGGGTTCTCGGGGTTACGATGGAGAAAGGTCAGGTCTACGAAAAGTTGGTGTTCCTGTGCAGCCAGACTAGAAGGGGAGATTTCGAGGGCAGGATGCGGGATCACTCTACGAGGAGCAGGGGTTCCTTGTGCTTGCCTCCGAAGTCCTCTTTCGGTTCTGGTCAGTTCGAGGTCTAGAGGTAGTAGATCGGGCGCAGATCTCCTAGTCATACAAGAAAACAAAAACAGATTTAGTACCGTTCAATCCCCGGCAACGGCGCCAAAATTTGATCGTCACTCAAATATACTAATATTTTCCTGGTGCCTAGATGCACAAATTAATGTGTACAGAGCAAGACAGGGTCGAACCACAGAGATTGAAGGATTAATTTGCTAATGAGAATGTATGACAAGGTAATGAGCACTGATCTAGCCAAAGTAAGAACACTGGGGGGGGGGGGGGTTATGTTGATTAATAACTTAATCAACGCAGAGTATGGGAGCTAACAAAACAGAATTGTAAAGTATTTATCTAGGGCACGAAAGTAAAACGCAATCCAAGGCACGAAATGTAAAAGGTCAAGTGAACGGAAAATCAAGCGTTGGAAAGTAAAAGAGATATAAATCAGAGAGAGAGAGAATCTTAGCGAAAGGTGTTCTTTTGGGTTGTTTTCTAGGGCGGCCAGTCATTGGTGCAGAAGTTTTCTAGACTCATGTGCAGATCTGCTATAGGGACCGCGTTTCCACACCGCATCCCCAGCTTACCTTCTTAGATAAAAGTCACCCCCCGTTTCCACATATGAGGTGACCTTGACGTCTAGCCATCCTCCCAGCTACCTCCCTTGTCATCAAAAGGTAGCCTTGACCGTCCTGCCTATCCGGGCTCGAAGTAGGGAGGCTAAATTCTGAACGCCCATGAAGGAGAGGTAAGACAGATCTAGGGCGCGATAGCTCAGTTTGTTAGACCCGTATCAATCCCTAGATTCCTGTTTACCCCTAGGTGAGGCCTCTCGCGCTGCCTCCCCTAGGTGTCTACTCAAACTCCAGGGCTTCGCGTTAGTTATAACACTGGAGTATGACGTTACTCATGCAGAAATACTAATAGATGATCAAGCTCTTAACATTTCTAGACAAGCATGGCATTAAATCGGTAAACAGTCATGTACTACAAGAGAATATATTAAGCATGCATTAGACCTCTTAGCCGCACCCTACAACCCTTAGAAACACCCTTCACCAAGAAAGGGGTGTTTAGCTACTCATACTATAATATAAACAGTAGGTATATGAGATCATACAACAAATAAACAAGAAAAGTAAGAAGAGGATTAGAATAAACCGGTAGATTAATAATAATCAAAGAGGAAAGACAAAGGCTGTTCTTGATGGGAAGAAGGAGCTGATTCCCCGAAATTAAAATGCTGAAACTAATGTGTGAAAATATCCCTTAGACAGCCGTGCTTACAAAAACCCTAAAACTATGCTTATATAGCCTAATGCTAGCTAGGAGACAAAACAGCTAAGGGTAATGAGGAGATGACAGCACGCGTCCTTGCAAAAGGAATATTCTGGGATTCCTGACATGCCTGCTGTCTTCTGGAACCGCTTGGGAATCTGGCGGATCTTTGAAGATGTTTTTTCTTGAAGAAGGCTCAGGGCTGCCGAGGCCTTGCGACTACGCACTGGTCTGGTTCGCGTCGAGGTCTTGACATCGCTCGACCTTCTAGGCCTCGAAACTGGAAATCCTCAGAAATGCTCCCAAATCGCTTCTTTTCGGCCTTTTCCCTCCTTTGATGCTATTCTGCAAATAAAGCTGAAATGAAGGTCAAATAGTAGCATCGAGCCCCCGAAAGGGCTAGAAAGGAGGGCAAAACAGAGAGTATGGAACATGCTATCACCCTTGCTTCGAATTTTTCCTCTTATCTTCCTTCGTCTTCTTCCCCGAATATCTTTTCGGCCGCCTGTCATCGTCCGCCGATTCCTCTGTAAATCTTCCCTTTCAAGGTACCAATTCAATCCTTCTCAGATTTCCTTTTTGCTGGTTTATTATGGCTAGAAATAGACCTCACCAGGTTATCTGGAAACCCATGGATCCAGAGGTCGCGCAATCACCCAGTATTTTTACATGCGATGTGGTTCTGAAAGTCGAACTGGAGGAACATGGTATTACCTTTCCTCCTGGGTATGAGCCTTTTGCCCCTGGAAGTGATATGCGGCTCCATAATCCAGCGTGGGGTTACAGTAGGCTTCTTTACTTTAAGATGTTCCTTTACGGTTTCCACTTTCCTGTTCATGAATCGATACTAACGCTGCTGCGGGAGTATAACCTTAATCCTGTCCAGATAACTCCCTCTTCCTGGTGTACGGTTTATGCTTTTCTTCGCGCTTGCGATTTGAAGAACATTTCTACCCCATCTCTCAATTTATTTCGCAAATTCTTTAGTATGAATTGCCATAATTGTTTAATCGAAATTACTCCTCGATGGGATGACGCGTTCGTGCAGTCATTCTGGCAGTGTTTTCACGGCTTTAAGAAGGGTGTAGCTGATTGGAAAAGCAGTTTCTTTGTTCTGGAGCTACCGTCCTGTTTGTGGTGTCTTAATTTCAACCAAGAACTGATAGGCCCCATTTGGTCGAATCCCTCGATACTGACCAGGGCTGAGTTAGAGCAAGCTAACGCCCTATTAGACGAAGATACTCACTACCACATCCGCGACTTTGCTTTGTTCAAGCCTCTGGAGGAGTGTGCTATGGGTGAGTCTGCCTCTTTTCGCACTCTCTTTGCTTTTGTCTTTGCGCGTTTATTTTGTTATAAGATGCTAACGGTTAACTCCCAGGTGACGCTGGCGCTCCTTTAAATGTAACGCCACTTCAAACTTTACCAGCCTCCCCCCTGCCGAGGGCTCCAGTCAGGGTAGCGTTCGACCCCCGAGGAGGAGAGTCAAGACGGTTGCCCGGGGAGGGCGGAGGCCCGTCAGCTCTGCCCGAGCTTCTCGCTTTGTGGAAGATTGGCTACCAGATCGTCGCAAGAGGACGAACTCCAGCCCAACCGCAACGAGGGTGATTGCTAGTGATGATGAGGATGTGGATGTCAAATCGGACCTTTGTCACGCTTCTTCCTTGCGCCGGAAGAAACCTCGATTGACCATGAACGAGCAGGCCACCGGGACATCTTCTTTAGATGCAGCAACTGCTCCTATCCCTGAAGTATCGCCTGATACGAGTGCCTTTCAACCGGTGAAAGTTACTGAGGCGCCGGCTGGCACTTGCTCTACCGAGGCGGAGGTCCCACCGATGGCATGTCCTCTTCCTACAGTTGACGCTCCCGATTCTCCGATTTCTCATTACATTCCTGACGTAGTGGCCATGTCTTCTGTTGCGGATTCAGCTGCTGGGCTACCGCCTAAACCCCTTCCACAACTGTTCTTTTCTCCCATCACGAATGTTTTTTCCCAGAGTTCTTCTCCGGCTCCCTCAATCAATCTTTCTTATGGCGGCTCTAACGAGACCCGTCCTATCGTATGAATTTGAAGGGATTCTGCTTTGATGGTCTTCGTGCTGTCGGGGTTCCCCAACCTTTTTCCAGAGACGAGTTTACTGCGCCTTTGATAGGGGAGATGCTGGGCTCCCAGAAAGAGAAGGAGAAATTTCTTCAGCTTCCTCCGACGGCCCGTCTTCGCCATGTGATGAATGATTCTCTGGATTTCTTCCGTCACCTGAACTATCTGTTCGAGATTCATGATCGTGAGTCACGCAATTTCTCCAACGCGCTGTGTGTTAAGAAAGTGCAGCTTGAAAAAGCGGTAGACCAGACAAGGTTGCTAACACGTCTCTGCGACGAGTCACAGAAAGAATTGAACAGAGAGAGGTCTATCGGGAAAGCAAAGATGGAAGTTCTGGAGGCAGAGTTTGCGCTGGAGAAGAAGAAAAATCTCCTTCTTCGCGAAGAGATATCTGCTCGTGACGAGGAGTCCGCTAGGACATCATTAAAGGAGGAATGGTGGAAGAAGAAGGTCTTAGAAGTCTTCGTTTCTTGATTCACAACCCGTTTCAAGGGTAATTCTTCTGACCCTGCCTAGGTTGCTGATTATATTTCTACCGTGATGGATGAGGTTAGCAAAGGCGGGATTGGTCCTTCTGCTCCAGAAGGGGAAATGGGCTAACGTCAACTATTGGGGTGCGGCTTTGCTTTTCGAGAAGTGCCACAACGGGTTTCTAGACCCTCCCTTGTTATTCTTGTTGTTGTCTGTCTCCTTTTATTTTTTCCTGAAAACCATTTGACATTATTCCTTCGGTAATAATGCTGACGTTACGTAGCCTTTATCGCACTTGCGTGAATCATTGTGATGCTACCGTTATTTCTTCCCTATCTTCCTTGTGTCGTCGCGCCGTTTGGCGAGGCCAGCGCTGCTTTTTAGGTCATTAAATGCCGCAGTCCCTCCATTTAATGCACTTTGAAAAGTAATGATGGAAAAAGACACGTGCCTTTCCACAAAGAGCCGTTTGAAGCAAGCGTCTTCTAGGGAGACGTGAACGCTGAAGCGTTTCATTATTGCTTTTAAACTTGTACCTTCTTGCGCGTGCCCTATTTCCTGACGCGCTGCTTTGCCATGTGTCCATTGTTGATTGGTCACGCCCTTTCAGGGTTATATATGATGTTTTCTCCTCCTCCTATTTCTTTTTTAATCTCCTCTCTCGCGCGCTGCTGCCTTTTGGACAAATAACTCGCGCCGCTCTCTTTTTCTGGTCTGAGACTCCTAGTGATAATGATTTGTCTTCTGCCGAAGGATGTATGGCGGAGCAGCTCTTCTCAGATCAGTGTGCGCGACGGTCCACAGTACCTGCAATGCGCCGGAGGGGGTATCCGGCGGAAACACTCCGATGCTTAAGTCAGTATGTGTACTGAAATTGGCAGGGTTTTGGCTAGTCAAGTCCGCTTACCTGCCTCCTTTGTGGGGGAGGTATTTATAGAAGAAAGGGGGCGTTCCCGCCCGAGTAAACGGGTACGGAGCTATCGCTCGCGTTAGGGTCTGTGGTTCGCCCTTATCATGATACGCTACCTTGGCGGTAGGTTCGTAGGTAGATATTGCCGCGGTAGGATAATGGCCAGAGCGTCAATCCTGACGCGTGGTTTCCTCTGGGGGTGAGATAACTCCTTGAGCCAAGCAGGAGGTCCGTGAGAGGAGCCGGTAGGGCCCCGTTAGCCTTTGTAGCGTTAGCCTTTGGGGAAGGTAGCAATCTTGTCCCTACCGTGGTGGTGCGAAACAGTAGCTATGCCTCTTCCCACCGGGTGATAGACGAAAATACCCTTTCTTTTAGGTGGATTGTTATCATAAGCCCAACTGAAAATGAGCCCGAGTGTTTACCAAGGGCTAACGTTCCTTCTCTTACGGAGAGTCCCTTTAAGTACCGGGGCGGTTTTGCCTCAGAAGATGGTCCTGACGGTTTTTTGTCAGAATCTATAAATCAGAGATTTCTCTGTGCCAGTTTCTTCGCATTTTTCACGTTCTTTCTTTTCATATTCCGCCATGGATGAACTGAGTCGCAATTTCCTGATCTCCAAAACTCTGACCCTGAAGAATCTTACTGAGGGTGACATCGGCTTCCTGGAGAGGATGATCACCAAGACCTCCGAGGATGTCCTGGAGTTGCAGGGGGTGCTAACCCCTATTCTGTCTAGATAGCTGGGAATAACTCTGGAGGATTTTAATCCCCTAGAGAGTTTGGCGAAACTGGCCACTGTCAGTGCTCACCTTGATGTGGTGGCCTCGATGCTGCAGTAGAGGAAAGATCTGCTGGCCTGCTGCGTAAAGGGCATGAGAGCTTGCTCTTCCGAACTGACCTCCATCGCTGACGCTTTAAAGGAGGTTCCCGTTGTGCCAGGGGAATATGATGCGGTGTCCAATATCTGACCGCTGGCTTCGCTTCTTCTCGTTGTTTTTCTTATGTTTCTTGTACATATTTGAACGTTAAGGCCACCTGGCCATAAATAAATAACTGTCTCTGCTTTTTCCCAAGTCTTCTCTTTTTCTTGCTTGGTTGCTTGCTTTATTGGTTGGAAATATTTGTCATGAGCCCAACTGAAAATGGGTCTTCCTCGGGACATTGTATTGCAGTGGTCGTGTTCCGGGGATTAGTAATGAATGCTCTGTTTTGACTGTTACAGGGCCGTCTTTTCAGTGGCAGGTGGTTGGGCGGTTCTTTGGTGCCCTTTGATTGGTGCGTTCAACGAGCAGATGCGCCTGTGACGGATCGGATTCTGCAATTGCAGTTATTTTTCCCAAGCGTCTTAATTGATTTTTTAGGGATCGAAGTGCTTACTCGGCTATATAAGGGAGTTTGGTTTCCCTTTCCTGTTCATCTTCATCCTTTTCCTTCTTTTTTACTTTTGCAGGTGACATGGCAGATTTTTATTTCTTAAGTTCCATGGATCACGACTCCTTGCCGACTCCCCCGACTTCGCCGGACTCAGATCATCCCCCTCCTTCGCCACCATGGAGGCCTCCGGTCCGCCGAAAGGGTCGTAAGAAGCAGGGGAAACGGACTTCCCAGACGCCCTTTGCGACTTTGGCTTCTTCTGGTTCTGCTATTCAAGAGGGTGGCAAACGTTTTTCTTCCCCTGATTGCTCGCTGAACGAGGATTTTCCCATCAGTGCTGGTGCGGGGTTGGCAGATTCGAGTGCCAAAGGAAAATCATGCCCGTCAGGGTCCTACCCAGAAAGGGAGGCAGACCAGCCTGTCCCGAATGCTGACGGGAAGATGCCATTCCTTGATGATGACGGGGTTTATCACCATGGCATTTACTGGCCTGATGAGGATTAGCCATTTTTCATTGTACCCGCCTATTGGCGTTTTATGAATAAAATTATGTTTTCTACTTTTCCTTTTTTGTCGTTTCTTCCGTTAGCGTGCTGGTTCTTGGTGATAGCTAACGTAAGCGGTTGGCCTGACTGAGGCAATCGCTTCGCGGTTACTCTGACTGGGTCAATACTGTCTCGTCCTTTTGGGGAGTCTCGACGAATAACTTCTCTTTTTTCAAATTTCTTTAGTGTGCTTCCACGTGGCCAACTTCTTTTACACGCGTCTTCGCCCGATTGGTGACTCAATTAATGCGGTGGCATTTTTATCCTTTAAGAAGGGCTATTCTCCAATTTCTCAAAACTTTTGCCCTCACTTCGAATTTTCCTTTTTGTCTTCCTTCGTCTTCTCCTCCGAATACCTTTTCGGCCGCTCGTCACTGTCCACCGATTTCTCTGCGATTCTTCTCCTTTAAGGTATCAATTCGTCCCTTCTCAGATTTCCTTTTTTGTTGGTTTGCTATGGCTAGGAATAGACCTCGCCAGATTATATCTAGGCCCATGGATCCCGAGATCGCCCAATCACCGAGTATTTTTACCTGCGATGTGGTTCTGAAAGTCGAATTGGAGAAACATGGTATTACCTTTCCTCCTGGGCATGAGCCTTCTATTCCCGGAAGTGATATGCGGCTTCATAATCCAGGGTGGGGCCACAGTAGGCTTCTTTATTTTAAAATGTTCCTTTATGGTTTCCGCTTTCCCGTTCATGAGTCGATACTAACTCTGCTGCGGGAGTATAGCCTTAATCCTGCCCAGATAACTCCTTCCTCTTGGTGTGCGGTTTATGCTTTTCTTCGCGCTTGCGAGCTGAAGAACATTTTTACCCCATCTATCAATTTGTTTCGCAAATTCTTTAGCATGATTTGCTACAATTGTTTAATCGAGATTACTCCCCGGTGGGATGATGCGCTCGTGCAGTCGTTTTGGCAACGTTTTCACGGCTTCAAGAAGGGTGTAGCTGATTGGAAGAGCAGCTTCTTTGTTCTGGAGCTACCGTCACGTTTGTGACGTATCAATTTCAATCAGGAACTGGCAGGCCCCGTTTGGACAAATCCTGCAATTTTGTCCAGAACTGAGTTGGACCAGGCTAACGCTTTGTGAGACGAGAATACCCACTACCGTATTCGTGCCTTTGCTCTGTTCAAGCCTCTGGAAGAGTGCGTTATGGGTGAGCCTATTTCTTTCCATATTTTCTTTACTTTGGTCCTCGCATGCTTTGTTTGCTATAAGAAGCTAACGGTTGATTCCCAGGTGACGCTGGTACTCCTCTGAACGTAATACCGCTTCAAACTTTACCGGCCTCGCCTTCGGCCGAGGGCTCAAGTCGGGGTGGCGTTCCTCCTTCCAGGAAGAGAACTAAAACGGTTGCCCGGGGAGGGCGAAGGCCCATTAGCTCTGTACGAACTTCTCGCTTTGTGGAAAATTGGCTACCGGAGCGTCGCAAGGGGACGGACTCCAGGCCTGTCGCAACGACGGTAATTACTAGCGATGATGAAGATGCGAATGCTAAGTCAGACCTTTGCCATGCTTCTTCCCTTGCTGTTTCCCAGCGTTGGAAAAAACTTCGAGTGGCCTCTGGTGGACAAGCTACCGGGATATCTCCTGTGGATGTGGCAACTGTTTCTACGCCTGCTGTTTCGTCTGAGGTGGGCGCCTCTCAGCCAACGGAAGCCACTGAGGCGTTGGAAAAAACTTGTTCTTCTGAGGGAGAGGGCCTACCGATTGAATGTCCTCCTCCCATATCTGACGCTCCCGATTCTCCGATTGCTCATTGTATTCCTGACGTAGTGGTCACACCTCCTGTGGCGGATTCGACTGCTGAGTTACCGCCTAAGGTTACTCCGCAGCTGTTTTTTACTCCTTTCAAGAGTATTTTTCCTCAGGGCTCTTCTCCGCCTCCCTCAATCAATCTTGGTCCTGACGGGGTTCCGGCCTACCGTATGAATCTTGCAGGGTTTTGCTTTGATGCCCTTCGCGTTGTCGGGGTTCCCCAACCTTTTTCTCGAGATGAGTTTACTGCACCCTTGATAGGGGAGATGCTGAGTTCCAAAAAGGAGAAAGAGGAATTTCTTCAACTCCCTCCCTGGGCACGCTTTCGCCATGTTCTGAATGATTCTCTGGACTTCTTCCGCCATCTGAATTATCAATTCGAAATTCACGATCGCGAGTCCCGTAATTTTTCCAGCGCATTGTGTGTTGCAAGGGTGCAGCTAGAGAAGGCGGTGGAGCATTCTAGGTTGCTGACGCGCCTCTGTGAATCGTCCCAAACGGAGTTGGACAGAGAAAAATCTATCGGGAAAGCCAAGATAGAAGTTCTGGAGGCGGAATTGGCGCTAGAAAAGAAGAAAAATCTCTTTCTCCGCGAAGAGATACTTGCTCGAGATGAGGGGTCTGCTAGGGCGTCATTAAAGGAAGAGTTATGGAGGAAGAGGGTTCTGGAGGCCTTCATTTCTGGATTTGCGTCCCGTTTCAAAGGTAACCCTTCGGATCCGGCCCAGGTAGCTGATTACATATCTATCGTGATGGGTGAGATTAGCAAAGGTGACAGCGGTTCTTCTGGCCCTTCGGGGGAGAAAGTCTAACTATAGCGATGGTGCCTGGGCCTTTCCTTGTTTTTCTTGTTGCTGTCTCTTCTTTTGTTATTTCTTGAAAACCATTCGAACATTGTTTCTCTTGTAATAATGCTAACGCTTTGTATCCTTTGTCGTACTGTATGATATTACCGTTTATTCCTTCTTTATCTTCTTTGTATCATCGCGCCGTTTGGCAAGGCCAGCGCTGCTTTTTATGTTTTTTAATCAATCCCTCTGTCCCTCATTTAATGCGACTTGAAGGGTAATGATGAAAGAAGACACGTGTCCTTCCACAGACAGGCGTTTGGAGCAAGCGTCTCCTAGGGAGTTGCGAATGCAGAAGCGTTTCGTCCTTATTTCAAATTTGCACCTTCTGGCGCGTGCCTTACTTTATGACGCGCTACCCCGCCACGTGTCTACTGCTGACTGGTCGTGTCCTTTCAGGGTTATATCTATTGTTTCTTCTACCCTCTTTTCTTTTTCCATCTTTCCCTTATACGTTGTTGCCTTTGGATAAATACTTTGCGCCGCTCTCTCTTTCTGGTTCGAGACTCCTCGCGTTCTCTTTCACGAAGGTACAAGGTACACGTCTTTTTCTTTTCTCTTCGTTTCTTCCTTGTTGGCCATGGCTAGAACTAAGAAATCCTCTGAAGAAGGAGACCCTCCAAGGTCCTCCGGGGAAGAAGTAATTGATACTACTCCCACTTCTCTGTACACGCTGCCCTTAATTAACCGTAGACTTGCTGGGTTTTCTGCACGATTTCCCAAGGAATATCCCGTGCATCCTGCTTCTGAGTCGCTTCGACTGAACAGCATTTTGCCCAGAAATAGTTGAGTGCTGTATGCTAAGCTCTTCGATCATGGGTTTCGTCTCCCTCTTGACCCGCTCGTAAAATTGTTGTTGGCTGATTCTGATTTGGCTCCGGCCCAGTTGAGTCCTAACACAATTTGAGTTGTTAGTGCTTTTGCCGCACTGTGCCGTTTCAAGGGAATAGAATCTCCCACCTTAGCGTTGCTTCATGACATTTTCCAATTGTATTCCCGTAAAGGGGTGATATCGATATCGCCTCGCTACGAAGACGGTTCTTTGAAGCCCTTTACCTGGAAACTTATGGGCATTGAGTCTTCCATTCCTCACTGGAAAGAGGAATTTTTTATTGTTGATCTGCCTGAGCCGTTGTGGAGGGCTGGCTTCAATGAAACAATTAAAGATGGGGCTTGGGGTCATCGGAAACCCCTTTCTGACCCGGAGGATGGCTGGTTGAAGACGCTGCTTCAATTTGATTTTAGCGTTGATGCCCGAAAAGTGGCCAACGGGTTGCCCGTGGAACAGTGCAAGAAGGGTGAGCGTTTAACCTTTTTTCTTTGCGTTGCCAAGAAGTACTAACGCTAACGTTTTGTGATTGTGCAGTGCCTCCGCCTGGTTGGGAGCCTGAGTATTTCCGAAGGAGGAGGAAACAGGAGGCGAAAAAGAAATCTGTCGCTGAAGCTAGAGTTGCTGCTGCTGCTGCTAACGCCGAGGAAGGGGAGGCCACTGCTACCGCTAATGTTACGGGCCCTCGGGTTGTAAGACAGAAAAGGCCTAGGAAAACAGGTGCTGCCCCATCCGTTTCGTTCCAGACTGTTGTCTCTTCAGAGGCTACGGTTGATCCGATTCCTGTTGGGATTCCTCTTGTGTCCTCCACCACTCAGGTGAGCATTTTTAAAACTTTTGTCTTTCTTTTTGCACGGTTTCCTTATCACGTTCTGCGTTATTTAGGAAGTCGTTGCTGGTTCTGTCCCCTCTACCTCCCAGGGAGATATGGGTATCGCCGATGTCCTACGCGAGCGTCAGAAGAAGGCTCGCTATGATCTTCCGAATAGCCCTTCTTCCTCGGCCGCCAATCGTAGTTCGAGTGCCCTTGGGGGCGAGGGTGCGTCTGCTGATCAATCGGAACCTGTTGATTTTGGCGGCCAACCCCATGTGCCTCCTGGTTCTCCGATTCATTCCGCGCACACCCCAACGGGCTATGATTCTGATGCCCTTAATCCTGAGGTGCCCGGAGGTAATGAGGTCTCAATGCCTAACGTGGAGGGCTCCACTAGCCGGCCAGTTTCTCCTGGTGCATTGTTCTTTGTTCCGATGCCTCATCCAACTATTGCGAGGGGTGGCCCCGCCCCTGCCTTAATGGCTGGTATCTCTCCATACGAGCCTCCTCTCCTGCCGACTCATCACGTTAGCTTACGCTCCTTTAGGGACAGTATTCTGCAGTTTCCTGCCGATGCTGATCATGAGACCGTGATTTCCTCTACCGCTTATCTGGTGGCAGAGATTTTGTCTCTTCCAAGAGAGAGGGATGCCTTTGTGGCTGGGGCGAGCAGGGGTGCATCAATTTCCTTCGCTCTCAGGCGTTTTCTATACTTTGCCATCTTCACTATATGGATAAGGAGAATGCCAGAGCTGCAGCTAACGGGCAAGGAGAGATAAACAGGCTGCTGGAAGAGTGACAACGTCTTGAGAATGCCCTTACTGCTGCCAACGAAGGTATGGAGACTGCTCGGGGAGAGGCTACCGCGGTTAAACAAGAGTTGGAGGCCGCTAAGTTGGCTTTGGAGGAGGAGAAGCGACAACGCGCTGATCTGGCCATACGCCTCTCTCAGGAGGAGAATAGCCTGCGTCTGGAGAGACAGAGAAACGCTGAGCTATCTGCCGATTCCTCCCTTAACGCTGAGAAGAACCGTTGGTACTTAGAGCAGGGTGGGGGAATCATGTCACAAGCCGTGATGCATCATTATAGAGTTGAGGAGCTCCGTATTGATGATCTCTCTGCGTATTTTGACAAGAGAGCCTCAACCATTACTGATAGCGGTTTCTACCAGTGGAAGGTTGTTCAGCAAGGAGGGTTCAACGCGCCGCCCAATCTTTAGGCTTTTTGTTGTTTAGATGTTTTACATTTTTGTGGCTGACGGGCCCGTCCATATTTTGTACTTTAAACGATGTCGGCCTTGACTTGGCTAATCCACTCTTTTTGGATAGAAGTTCTTTATCTGCTTTTCTTCATAATGCCGTTTGATCACTTGTCCGCATGGGACGTTTGGCGTTAGGTTTTCATAGACACATAGTTTCGCGTTGTATCCCGTTAGCTTTTCACCAGCTGCATTCAAGTAGCATGTCCATTATATCCTCCGATAGCATTTCTGAGAGCAAATCAGCGTTGCTTCCGCATCTGCTGCACTCATATTCCTGCCGTCCCTTGTTGTCAGAGGGGGCTTTACGTCTGTTTCAACGTTGTTGTTGCAGTATGGTCACCTCTCCGTCATCGTTTCACCGGGTATCGACCGCGCGGCTACTAGTTAGGATTTCTTTTGTTTCTTCTCGCCACAGATAGGCTCCAACATCGCTTCACCGGGTATCAACCGCGCGGCTACTAGTTGGGATGTCTTTGTTTCCTTTCGCCACAGATAGGCTCCAACATCGCTTAACCGGGTATCAACCGCGCGGCTACTAGTTGGGATGTCTTTGTTTCCTTTCGCCACAGATAGGCTCCAACATCGCTTCACCAAGTATCAACCGCGCGGCTACTAGTTGGGATGTCTTTGTTTCCTTTCGCCACAGATAGGCTTTGGGGAGTGCCTCGTCTTAGTGAGCTGTCTGATCAGAACCAGCCATCACAAGGATAGGACTTTTCACCCCGAAGCGTTGTACCTCACGTCCGTGGAATCGTGCCTCGTCTCAATGGACCGTCTATGTGAGCACGGTTACCACAAGGATAGGATTTTCACTTCCAGGACGGAGTTGGTCTCTCCTTGGGGCGTGCCTCTATTTATGGGGTTACCACAAGAATAGGATTTCACTCCCAAGGATTCCGGGGCGTGCCTCATCTTAACGGGCCGTCTATGTGAGCACGGTTGCCGCAAGGATAGGATTTTCACTCCGGGGAGCCGTTTGGGGTCGTGCCTCGTCTTAATGGGCCGTCTATGTGAGCACGGTTACCACAAGGATAGGATTTTCACTCCCAAACGCCTTGTTATGCCAGGGCGTGCCTCGTCTTAATGAGCTGTCTGATCAAGACCAGCCATCACAAGGATAGGATTTTCACCCCTGGCATTCTTCGCTACCTGCATGTTACCAGTAGCAAACGCACGGTGAATATCTCAATATTCATTTATTAGAATAACTTTGATGTTACCCGATTAGCTCCTTGCGTGGTATAGCCTCAACCGAGCGATGTTCCAAGAGTTCTGCAGGGGCGTTCCATTGAGCGTTTCCAGATGGTATGCTCCTTTTCCCACAATGCGGGTGACACGATACGGTCCATCCCAGTTTGGACTGAGTTTTCCCATACGTTGTCCTGCTGCCCGTCTGTCTCTGAGCACTAAATCTCCGGTTTTGAGCAATCGCTCCCTCACTTGCCGGTTGTGATATTGTGCCATTTTCATTTTGTAGTGCAGGGTTTTCAGGAGGGTTTCCTCGTGTGTTTCTGGTAGAGTATCGAGGTTAGCTCGTAACCTTTCTTCATTGTTTTCTTCTTTGAAGTGAGCCACCCGGAGGCTCATCATGCCAATCTCGACTGGTGTGACAGCTTCGGTTCCGAATGCTAACGTGAACGGGGTCTCTCCCGTGCTGGCCTTGACAGTCATGCGGTAGGCCCATAGTACATATGGCAATTCGTCTGGCCATTTCTTCTTGAACCCTTCCAAGTTTCTTTTGATGCCACTAAGGATGCTGCGGTTAGTTACTTCCGCCTGGCCGTTGGTTTGGGGATGTGCCACAGAGGAGAATCTTTGCTCTATCTGGAACTCTGCACATTGATCCCTGAAGAACTGGCTTGTAAATTGTGTCCCGTTGTCGCTAACTAGCACGCGTGGTACTCCAAATCGCATGATGACTTGGTGTTTGAAGAAACGCCAAATTTTTTCGGTGGTGATGGTAGCTAACGCCTCAGCTTCGGCCCACTTTGTGAAGTAGTCTACCGCTACGACCACAAATTTTAACTGAGATCTGGCCTTTGGAAACGGGCCCAGGATGTCAATCCCCCATTTTGCAAACGGGCACGGTGCGACTATTTCTGAAATTGGCACAATAGGTTTTCGAGGAATCTTAGCATATTCCTGGCATTTCTGACAGGTTCTCACGAAGTTATGAAAATCTCATCGAATGGTGGGCCAGTAAAATCCCGACCGAAAGACTTGGGCTGCCAGAGTGCCGCTAGCAATGTGCATGCCACATATCCCTTCGTGAATTGCACGTAACACATGTAAGCCTTCTTGCTCCGTTATGCATTTAGCGGCCGGATGGGAGAAACATCTTCGTATTAACTCTCCGTTATAATATGTGCATCGTGCTGCCCGTTTTAGGACTTTCTTTTTCTCTGTCTGGTCTCCCGGTAGTTTATCATGTTTCAGATATTCTATCACTGGGATCCTCCAATCATTTTCCATTTCTTCCACACAGAGCGATGCCTGCTCTTCCATGAAAGAAGGTGTAGGCAGTTCTCCATAGCACACGTCACTGGGTATTGAGGCTTCCGGATTGGCTGCCATCTTGGCGAGGCTATCGGCCTCTTCATTGTTTTCTCTAGGAATGTGCTCAAAGGTGACCAGGGTGCCTTTTTCCTGTATCTTTGACAGCTCATGCTTCACTTTGGCTAAGTATTGGGCCATGATGGGTTCTCTGGCTTGGGAGTTCCCCAGAACCTGATCCATTATTAGGTTGGAATCTCCTCGGATCCTTAAACGTGTTCTGTCTTCCTTCTCCACACCGGGAGTGGCTCCGATAGAGAAACTGTTTCCAATTCTGAGTCCTGCCAGCAACGCTTCGTATTCAGCCGCATTGTTGGACAATGGCTGCAGGATTCTGATGGCGTATCGCATCTCCAGGCCGTTTGGTCCAACTAAGAAAACTCCTGTGCCAGCTAATTCTTGATTTTTTGCTCCATCTACGTGGATGACCCACGTATCTGTATATGTCTCCGGAGACGGTAGGCATGGACTTTCTGCTTCTTCCTCCAACAGATCTATCTTTGTGTCCTTTGTGAATGTGCACTCAGCTATGAAGTCAGCTAACGCTTGGGCTTTAACGACCGGTCTAGCTTTGTATTGCAGCCCGTATTGTTCGAGCTCGATAGCCCAAATTAGCATTCTTCCTGAAGATTCAGGTTTTCTGAAGATTCTTCTCAACGGCTGATCCGTGAGTACAATGACGGGGTGGGCTTGGAAGTATCGATCCATCTTTCTCGTGGCTTGCACTAGAGCGAGTGATATCTTCTCGATAGAAGCGTATCGCAGTTCGGCATCTTTCAATATATGACTTACGAAGAATACAGGATGATGCACGTGCCCTTCACTTCGCACAAGGACGGCGCTGACTACCTCGTCAGCTATTCCCAAATATAGATATAGTTCGTCGCCGGGCTCGGGCCTTGTCAGCACT
The DNA here is from genome assembly GCA_963691705.1 of Viola odorata. Taxonomy (NCBI): domain Eukaryota; kingdom Viridiplantae; phylum Streptophyta; class Magnoliopsida; order Malpighiales; family Violaceae; genus Viola; species Viola odorata. The sequence goes on along the minus strand of OY829538.1, from coordinate 60,146,916 downwards.
AAATCTGATGATAGGTAAGCTTTTAGTCCTCCAAACGCTTTTTCACATTCCTCTGTCCATCCGAAGGGAGCCTTGTTGCGGATGACTTTGAAGAAAGGCAAACATCTCTTACCTTGCTTAGATATGAATCGCCCCAACGCAATGATGCGCCCGGTTAACTTCTGTATCTCTTTGACAGTTCGCGGGGATATCATATCCTGGATGGCTTTTATCTTTGACGGGTTGGGCTGGATGCCCTTCTGGCTGACCACATAGCCCAAGAATTTTCCCGTTTGGAATGCAAACATGCACTTCCGCGGGTTTAACTTCATCTTGTGCTTTCTCATCACATTGAAAACTTCTTCCAAGTCAGCGAGGTGTTCTCTGAAACTCTGACTTTTGATCAAGATGTCGTCTACATAGGCCTCTACATTTCTCCCGATTTGATTTTCAAAAACTTTTTTTGCCATACGCTGAAATGTTGCACCAGCATTCTTTAGCCCAAACGGCATTGCAGTATAGCAGTATGTAGCCCTAGGAGTGATGAAGGCAGTTTTTTCTTCGTCCTCTATGGCCATAGGGATTTGGTGATATCCGGAATTCGCATCTAGGGAGCTTAGATAAGCATACCCAGCGGTTTGATCGACTAACTGATCTATTCGCGGAAGGGGATAGCAGTCCTTGGGACAGGCATTATTTAGGTCAGTAAAGTCGATGCACATGCGCCAGTCCCCGTTAGGCTTTGGGACTAACACAGGATTAGCTAGCCAGGTCGGGTACTGGACTTCTCGAATGAACCCCGCCTCTGTGAGCTTTAGCAACTCCTTTTCGATGGCTGCTATCTTTTCCGATGAAAAAGCACGTCGCCTTTGTTGAACAGGCTTGGCGTCGGGACTAACGTTCAGCCGGTGTTCTACAACCTTCCGAGAGATTCCGGGCATGTCTGCTGGTTTCCACGCAAACTCTCCCTTAATTTCTCACTGGCTAAGAGATTCGTTTCACTATCCTTACCGATAGGGATTGATACCATCTGATCTAGCGGCTGAGTGCGCTTTTCTTCTATATCATCGAAAGGGTCGTCTGCCACGCAAACGTAGCGGTCACAACTCCTTTGAGTCATAAGCAAGTAGCATTCGGCTGCCAGCTTTTGGTCCCCTTTGATTGAGACCACGCCGTCCCATGAGGGATATTTCATCCGCAGGTGTTTTTGAGATATGGCCACTCCAAAACGATTAAGGAATGGTCGCCCCAAAATGGCATTATACGGTAACGTTAGGTCTACGACCAGAAATAGTAGCTCTTCGGAGCGTTTGGATGTGTCTTCTCGGAAGTACACCGGCAGGGATGTTATTCCGGCTACCAGAATCGGTACTCTATCAATCCCAATAATTGGCCTCGTGCAAGACGATAGCTCATCGTCAGGTCGTTTCATCAAGTTGTACGCTTCCAATGAAAATAGATTCACTGCACTCCCGTTATCGACAAGGGTCCTTCTTACCCCATGACTTCCAATGACGGGCGTTACAACCATCGCGTCATTATGCGGGAAGACGATGCCTTTTTCGTCCTCCTCTGAGAAAGACAATATCATTCTGCCTAAGGCACTTATCGCCTCGATTTTCATTTACGCGCTCTCCCGTTTGCGTTTTTCTCCAGGGTTGGGCGTTTGCGGCATAATTTCCTCGCAATAGGGTGCTCCCCCCGCAATGATATTTATCATGGGCATTTGGTCGCTATCGATAGTGAGCGCTTCTCTATTTGGCCCGAGGGGAACTGCGTTAGCCCCTGTAGCGTGCGAGGGCGCTTGCCTCTGCTCAGTTGTATTTCCAGTTGGGTTATTTCTGGCTTCCTCCCTTGCCTTTGTGGCAAATTCCCCAAGGTAGCCCTCTTCGACCAATCGCTCTATAGCCGATTTTAACTCTTTGCATACATCTGTTGAGTGTCCCTTGACCTTATGGAATTTGCAGTATGCATTTTCTCTTCCTCCCATGATTACTCCTGGTTTCACGGGAGCTGGGTAATGGATAGGCAAATTTCTCTGTTGGACTATTGCTAAGATCTCCGCCCTTGGGAGTATGAGAGATGGGAGGTCAGGATCGTATATCCGGCCTTTGGGCGGGTCCGTTTGCTTCCGAGTGGGGGACCCTCCAGGTCTTCCTTTTGAGAAATTGCCTCTCTGCCGGTTAGAGGTCTTAGTATTATGTTCTTTCCGCTGCCCGGGATCCTCGGTGGGTTTAGCGTCTGGGGCGCTGCTGTTCAGGACGTTAGGGGCCACATATGGGTCCGCCGGCATGCCTCGGATCCATTCTCTATTTTCTTCCTCTTCCATTCTCGCATAGTTATGCGCTTTCAGCCTCAATGCATCCAGGGTCGTTGGGGGGTCCACCGTTAGCGTATCTTTCAGTTTACTGTATCGACAATTGCGTTTCAGGGCCTCAATCGCAAAATCGATAGTGACCCCTGGCGTTAGGGACATTTCAAGATCAAATCGACCTAAAAAGTCGTTCAACGATTCCTGTGGTTTTCGATGGATATCGAACAGCGCAGCTGCTGACTTTCTGATAGGAATAGCCGTGCTAAACCGACTTTTGAATTTTTCTTCCAACTGAGAAAAATTATCGATAGACCCGGCGGGGAGCCCCTCGAACCATAGACGTGCCACTCCTGACAGCGTCATTACGAAAATTTGACACAATGCTGCGTCACTGCGCGTTTGGAATTGCACGAAATCCTTCACCTTATTGAGGTGAGAAATGGGATCTTTTGTGCCATCATATGATTCTGCTAGGAGTTTCACATGTCGATGGACTCTGTGGTGCCTGACACGGTAGCTGAACGGATGACCCACGTTAGCATCGGGGATCCTACGAGGAGGACGCCGATGTGGAATTTCAGCGTCGTATCTGGGATTTTGAGGGTCATATTCCTGATGTCTCCTAGGAGAACGACTACGGCTCCTTGGAGTTCGAGCTCGTCGACTTCTGCTGCTAGATCTCTCGCTGTATCTAGGAGATGGATCTCTCACTATATCCCCCCGTCGATCATCCCAGGGCTCTCTATACTCGTCACGCTGGCGGACTGCTTCGGGGATAGAGATTCCTCCCCTGTATTGTCCAGAATGGTCAGCAGGTCCGCGCGTGAATGAGGGGACGTTTATGGGGGCCAAGGGGAAAGGTAAGGAGGACGGGAGTGCCCTAGACTGTTGGGGCGATAAGGGTCGTTCGATGACAATGGACGGGGTGAAAATTACTTGGGAGGACACACCAGGTCTTGAGGCATGAGGAGTAAATCCAGCAACCATCTCTGTCAGCTGATCCAGTTGAGCTTGGAGAGTTGCTATTGAATTCACGAAAGGGTTGTCCGCTTCTCCTATCATAGATCTTCCCGCCTGGGGGGTAGGATGGCTGGTTCCTGCTATATGGGAGAAGGGAGAGCAAATCTGGAATGTAACTTCTTCTGAACTTGACCCGCGAGGAAGATCTAACTCTCCTGCAGTGACGTCCTGCCCTGGGGTGGGGACATCAGAGGTAGCGAAGGGAAATAAGCGTCTGCGGGTGTTGTATGGGATGTTGGAAGTTCGGGACAGCGCCGGATCTAACTCTGAGGCCATAATCCTTCTAGCTTCGGGGAGGAGGAGCTTGGTTATTAAGGATGCTCACTTAATAGAACCAAAGCTCTCAATGAAAGCACCAATTTGATAATGATTTGTCTTCTGCCGAAGGATGTATGGCGGAGCAGCTCTTCTCAGATCAGTGTGCGCGACGGTCCACAGTACCTGCAATGCGCCGGAGGGGGTCTCCGGCGGAAACACTCCGATGCTTAAGTCAGTATGTGTACTGAAATTGGCAGAGTTTTGGCTAGTCAAGTCCGCTTATCTGCCTCCTTTGTGGGGGAGGTATTTATAGAAGAAAGGGGGCGTTCCCGCCCGAGTAAACGGGTACGGAGCTATCGCTTGCGTTAGGGTCTGTGGTTCGCCCTTATCATGATACGCTACCTTGGCGGTAGGTTCGTAGGTAGATATTGCCGCGGTAGGATAATGGCCGGAGCGTCAATCCTGACGCGTGGCTTCCTCTGGGGGTGAGATAACTCCTTGAGCCAAGCAGGAGGTCCGTGAGAGGAGCCGGTAGGGCCCCGTTAGCCTTTGTAGCGTTAGCCTTTGGGGAAGGTAGCAATCTTGTCCCTACCGTGGTGGTGCGAAACAGTAGCTATGCCTCTTCCCACCGGGTGATAGACGAAAATACCCTTTCTTTTAGGTGGATTGTTATCACCTGGTGTTCTCTTTGCGAAGGTACACACCCTTTCTTTCCTTGTCACTTCTCTTTTATTGGTCATGGCTAAAACTAAGAAGTCTTCCGAGGAAGGGGATCCTTAAGGGTCCGCCGGGGAAGAAAAAATTAATATTACCCCCACTTCTCTCTATACTTTGCCCTTAGTTAATCGCAAGCTTGCTGAGTGCAATGCGCGATTTCCCAAAGAATATCCCATGCGCGCTGCTTCTGAATCACTTCGCCTGAACAACGTTCTCTCCGGTAACAGTAGAATATTGTATGCTAAGTTGTTTGATCATGGGTTTTGTCTTCCTCTTGACCCACTTGTCAAGCTGCTGTTGGCTGATTCTGATTTGGCTCCGGCTCAGTTGAGGCCTAACGTGATTTGCGTTGTTAGTGCCTTTGCCGCACTGTGTCGTTTCAAGGGGATCGAGTCTCCTACTTTGGCCTTGCTTCATGACATTTTCCAGTTGTATTCCCGTAGGGGGTGATATCAATATCCCCTCATTATGAAGATGGCTCATTGAAGCCCTTTACCTGGAAGCTTATGGGCATCGAGTCTTCTGTTCCTCATTGGAAAGAAGAATTTTTCATTATTGATTTGCCCGAGACGTTGTGGAGGGCCGGCTTCAATGAGAAAATTAAAGATGGAGCTTGGGGCCATCGGAAACCCCTTTCTGATCTAGAAGATGGCTAGTTGAAGACGCTACTTCAACTGGATTTCAGCGTTGACGCCCGAAAAGTGGCTAACGGTCTGGATATGGAACAGTGCAAGAAGGGTGAGCATTTGACCATTTTCTTTTGTTTTGCCAAGAGGTACTAACGCTAACGTTTCTGTAACTGTGCAGTGCCTCCGCCTGGTTGGGAGCCTGAGTATTTCCGGAGGAAAAGGAAACAGGAACAAAGGAAGAAAGCTGCAGCCGAAGCCAGGGCTACTGCTGCCGCTGCCGTTGCGGAAGGAGAAAACACTGCTACCGCTACCGCTACCGCTACCGCTACGGGCACTACCCAATCGCCGCCTCCTCACACCCTTATTGCAAGGAAGAAAAGGGCTAGGAAAACGCGTGCCACGCAACCCATTTCCTCCCAAACTGTTGTTTGTTTAGGGGCGACAGCTGATCCCATTCCTATCGGAGTACCTCTAGTTTCTTCAGTCACCCAGGTATGCATTCATTTCTTTCTACGGTTTTCTTCTATTCCGCATAATTTTCTTATCATACTCTGCATTTTCAAGGTGACATGTCTGTCGCTGAGATCCTTTGAGAGCGTCAGAAGAGGGCTCGCTATGAGCTTCAGCACAACTCCTCTTCTTCTGCTGCTAATCCTTCTCTGAATATCCCTGAGGGCGAGGGTATTACTGCTGACCAATCACAGGGTATTGATTCCTCACATTTTAGGTGGTTCCTCAATCTTCTCCACCGCGACAGGCTATAACCCGAGTGCCTTTATCTTGAAGCACTTGGGGGAGATGGGTCCCCTGTGCCTAACGCGGGAGGTTCCAGCAGTCGACCTCCTTCTCCTACCGCTCTGCTCTTTGTCCAGATGTCTCCTCCCCCTATCGCGAGAGGTGGCCCTGCTCCCGCCTTGATAGCCGGTGTTTCTCATTATAGTCCTCCCCTCATGCCTACTCATCATCTTAGTTTGCGCTCCTTCAGGGACAACATTTTGTAGTTTCTTGCCGAGGCTGATCACGATACCATCCTCGCATCTACCTCTTATCTGGCGGCCAAAATTATGTCTCTTCCAAGGGAGAGGGATGCCTTCGTGGCTAGGAGCGAGCAGGAGCGTATAAACTTTCTTCGCTCCTAAGCATTATCTGTATTCTGCCATCTCCATTACCTGGATGAGGAGAATGCTAGGGTCGTAGCAAACGGACAGGGAGAGATAAACAAGTTGCTGAACGAGCGGTAGAGTTTTGTGGATGCCCTTAACGTTGCCAACCAAGAAACAGAGACTGTCCGACAGGAGGTGACAACTGTTAAGCAAGAGTTGGAGGCTGTCAAGCTCGCTCTGGAGGAGGAGAAACGGAAGAGTGCCAATATGACTGAACGCCTTTCTCGGGAGGAGAATGAGTTACGCCAGGAGAGGCAGAGGAATACCGAGCTATCCGCCGATCTTACTCTAAACGCTGAGAAGAACCAGTGGTACTTGAAGGAAGGTGGGGGGCTCATGTCGGAGGCTTTGATGCATCATTATGGGGTAGAAAAACTCCGTATTGATGATCTCTCCGCGTATTTTGATAGGAGAATCTCCACTGTTACTGATGACGACTTCTATCAATGGAAATCGCAACAGCAAGGAGGAATCAATGCACCGCCCGCTCCTTAGGCTTTTGAGTTTAGATGTATTCTGATTTTTGCGGCTGATGAGCCCTTCCTTGTTTTGTAATATTGACAATATCACTCCTTGCCTTGGTTAGGCCACCCCTTTTGAACGGAATTTCCTTGTCTGCTTTGTTTCATAATACTGCTTGCGCGATTATTTACCCGTGGCGTTTGCTGCCGCGTTTGAGTAGATATGCCCATTTTGCTCTCGCCTGTCTTTTCGTACAGATTCCTCAGCCACCTTTTTGATGGCCTTATCATTGCCTTCTGATCGCATTTCCAAGAATGAATCGGCGTTGCTCATATTCATGCCGCTCTCTATTGTTAGGGGAAGCTTTCTTGCCCCGTTAGGCCTGCTGCGACGGTGTTGTTGCAGTATGGATGCCTTTCCAGCCTTACTTCACCGGGTATCGACCGCTCAGTTACTAGCTGGGGTATCCTTTCCTTCCTTTCGTCGAAGATTGGCTTAGGGAGTGCCTCGTCTTAGTGAGCTGCCTGATCAGGACCAGCCATCACAAGGATAGGATTTTCACTCCCAAGCGTTGAAACCTCGCGTCTCTGGAACGTGCCTCGTCTCAATGGGCCGTCTGTGTGAGCATGGTTACCACAAGAATAGGATTTTCACTTCCAGGACGGAGTTGGTCTCTCCTTGGGGTCGTGCCTCGCCTTGATGGGCCGTCTATGTGAGCACGGTTGCCACAAGGATAGGATTTTCACTCCCAAGGATACCGGGGCGTGCCTCATCTTAGTGGGCCGTCTATGTGAGCACGGTTGCCACAAGGATAGGATTTTCACTCCCGGGGGCGTTTGGGGTCGTGCCTCGTCTTAATGGGCCGTCTATGGGAGCACGGTTACCACAAGGATAGGATTTTCACTCCCAACGCTTAGCCATGCCAAGGCGTGCCTCGTCTTAGTGAGCTGTCTGATCAGGACCAGCTATCACAAGGATAGGATTTTCACTCCTGGCATTCATCACTATCTATATTTTATCAACAGCAAACGCACAGGAAAATATATCTTGTTAGAATAGCATTGATATTACCAGATAGGATGGGCTAGTTCCTGGTGTGGTATAGCTTCAGCCGAGCTATATTCCAAGAGTTCTGTAGGGGCCTTCCCTCGAGCGTTTCCAAGTGGTAAGCTCCTCTTCCCACAATACGGGTGACGCGATATGGTCCATCCCAGTTTGGGCTGAGTTTTTCCATGCGTTGCCCTGCCGCTCGTCTATCTCTGAGCACTAAATCTCTAGCTTTGAGCAATCGCTCTCTCACTTGCCGGTTGTGGTATTGTGCCATTTTTCTTTTGTAGTGCAGAGTTTTCAGGAGAGTTTCCTCATGTGTTTCCGGTAGGGCGTCAAGGTTAGCACGTAACCTTTCCTCATTATTTTCTTCTTTGAAATGAGCCACCCGAAGGCTCATCGTTCCGATCTCAACCGGTGTGATAGCTTCGGTTCCGAATGCTAACGCAAATGGGGTCTCTCCAGTGCTGGCTTTGACAGTCATGCGATAGGCCCATAGTACGTATGGCAGTTCGTCTGGCCATTTCTTTTTGGAACCTTCCAGGTTTCTTTTGATGCCACTAAGGATGCTGCGGTTGGTTACTTTTGCCTGGCCATTGGTTTGAGGGTGCGCCACGGAAGATAACCTTTGTTCGATCTGAAATTCCGCACACTGATCTCTGAAGAATTGGCTTGTGAACTGCGTTCTATTGTCGCTAATCAGTATGCGCGGCACCCCGAATCGCATAATGACTTGGTGTTTAAAAAAATGCCAAATTTTTTCAGTGGTGATGGTGGCTAACGCCTCGGCTTCGGCCCATTTTGTGAAGTAGTCTACTGCCACGACCACGAATTTCAACTGAGATCTAGCCTTTGGAAACGGGCCTAAAATGTCAATGCCCCATTTGGCAAAAGGGCATGAAGCGATTATTTCTGAAATTTGCACGACCGGTTTTCGAGGAATCCTAGCATATTCCTGACATTTTTGACCGGTTTTCATGAAGTTATGGCAATCTCCTCGTATGGTGGGCCACTAAAATCCCGACCGAAAGACTTGGGCTGCCAGTGTATCGCTGGCGATGTGCATGCCGCATATCCCTTCGTGAATTTCTCGCAACACATGCAAACCTTCTTGTTCCGTTATGCATTTAGCGGCTGGGTGGGAGAAGCACCTCCGTATTAACTCTCCATTGTAATATGTACATCGCGCCGCCCGTTTCAGGACTTTCCTTCTTTCCGTAATTTCTTCCGGTAGCCTATCATGTTTCAGATATTCTACCACTGGGATTCTCCAGTCACTTTCTATTTCCTCCACACAAAATGATGCTTACTCTTCCATGAAAGAGAGTGTGAATAACTCCCCGTAGTGCACTTCGTTGGGTATGGAGGCTTCCACGTTGGCTGCCATCTTGGCGAGGCTATCAGCCTCTTCATTATTTTCTCTGGGATATGTTCAAAGGTGACCCGAGTGCCTTTTTTCTGCATCTCCGACAGCTCACGCTTTACTTTGGCCAAATATTGAATCATGATGGGTTCTCGGGCTTGGGAGTTTCCTAGGACTTGGTCCATTATCTATTTAGAGTCTCCTCGTATTTTTAGGCGCAAGCCGCATTCCTCCTCTGCAACGGTAGAGGCTTCGACGGAGAAGCTGTTTCCAATTCTGAGACCTGCCAGCAGTGCTTCGTATTCAGCAGCATTGTTGGATAACGGCTGCAAGATTCTGATGGCGTATCGCATTTCTATGCCGTCTGGTCCCACCAGGAAAATACCTGCACCTGCTAGCTCTTGATTTTTTGCTCCGTCCACATTAATAACCCATGAGTCCGCTAACGTTTCCGGGTATGGTAGGCATGAATTTTCTGGTTCTTCCTCTGACAGGTCTGCCGACGCATCTTTGGTGAATGTGCATTCCGCTATGAAGTCTGCTAACGCTTGGACTTTAATTGCTGGTCTGGCTTTGTACTGCAGCCCATATTGTTTGAGCTCGATTGCCCAGATCAACATCCTCCCTGAAGACTCAGGCTTTCTAAAGATTTTTCTCAGCGGCTGATCAGTGAGCACAGTGACAGGGTGGGCTTGGAAGTATCGGTCCATCTTTCGCGTTGCCTGTATTAGGGCAAGCGCTATTTTCTCAATGCGAGCGTATCGCAGCTCAGCATCTTTCAATATGTGACTCACAAAAAATATAGGGCGGTGTACATGCCCTTCGCTTCGTACAAGGACGACGCTGACTACCTCGTCAGCTACTCCCAAGTATAGATATAGCTCATCGCCGGACTCAGGCCTCGTTAGCACTAGATCGGATGACAAGTAAGCTTTCAGCCCTGCAAACGCATTTTCACATTCCTCTGTCCACCCGAATGGGGCCTTGTTTCGAATGACCTTGAAAAAAGGCAAGCATCTCTCGCCTTGCTTAGATATGAACCGTCCTAACGCGATGATGCGGCCGGTGAGCTTTTGTATTTCTTTGACGGTCCGAGGGGATATCATGTCCTGAATGACCTTTATCTTTGAAGGGTTGGGTTGGATACCCTTCCGGCTGACCACGTAGCCCAAGAATTTACCCGTTTGGAATGCGAAGATACACTTTCGTGGATTCAGCTTCATTTTGTACTTTTTCATCACATTGAAAACTTCTTCCAAGTCAGCAAGGTGGTGTTTGAAGCTTCGACTTTTGATCAGGATATCATCCACGTAAGCCTCTACATTTTTCCCAATTTGCTTTTTGAAAACCTTATTCGCCATGCGCTGGAATGTTGCCCCGGTATTCTTCAGCTCGAACGGCATTGCGGTGTAGCAATATGTAGCCCTAGGGGTGATGAAGGCAGTTTTTTCTTCGTTTTCCATGGCCATAGGGATTTGGTGATACCCGGAGTTGGCATCTAGGGAGCTTAAATAAGCGTATCCAGCAGTTTGGTCGACCAGCTGATCAATTCGAGGAAGGGGATAGCAATCTTTGGGACAAGCATTGTTCAGGTCGGTGAAATCGATGCACATGCGCCAATCTCCATTGGGCTTTGGAACTAACACCGGGTTAGCTAGCCAGGTTGGGTATTGGACTTCTCGGATGAACCCCGCATCCATGAGTTTTAGTAACTCTTTCTCGATAGCTGCCACTTTCCCTGATGAAAAAGCACGTCGTTTCTGCTGAATAGGCTTGGCATCAGGGCTAACGTTTAGTCGATGTTCCGTAATTTCTCGCGAGATTCCAGGCATGTCCGCTGGTTTCCATGCGAATTCTCCCTTGAATTTTCTTAACAGCCGGGTTAGTTACACGTTCTCTTCGGGGCTCAGTTTCTCACTGACCAAGAGATTCGCTTCACTGTCCCCACCGATAGGCATTGACATCATCTGATCCAGCGGCTGAGTGCGTTTTTCTTCTTTATCGTCGAAAGGATCGTCTTGGAAGTACACTGGCAAGGCTGTTATTCTGGCTACCGGAATCGGTACCCCATCAATCCCAACAATTGGCCTCATGCATGGCGCTAGCTCGCCGTCAGGGCGTTTCATCAAGTTGTATGCTTCCAACGAAAATAGATTTACTGCGCTCCCGTTGTCAACAAGGGTTCTTCTCACCCCGTGACTTCCAATGACGGGTGTTACTACCAACGCATTGTTATGCGGGAAAACAATGCCTTTTTCGTCTTCTTCTGAGAAGGACAATATCATTCTGTCTAAGGCACTGATTGCCTCAATTTTTACCTGTGCGTTCTCTCGCTTGCGCTTTTCCCCAGGATTGGGCGTTTGTGGTATGGCCTCCTCGAAGTAGGGTGTTCCCCGGGTGATGATATTAAACATAGGCATCTGATCGCTATGAACAACGAGAGCTTCTCTATTCTGTCCAAGGGGAATTGCGTTAGCCCCCGTGGCGTGTGAAGGCGTTTGCCTCTGATCAGTTGTCATTCCAGTTGAGTTATTCTTGGCCCCTTCTCTTGCCTTGGTGGCAAATTCTCCGAGGTAGCCCTCTTCGACCAATCGCTTTATGGCCAATTTCAGTTCTCTGCATACATCTGTCGAATGTCCCTTGACCTTGTGGAACTTGCAATAGGCGTTTTTCCTTCCTCCCATGATCACTCCTAGCTTCACAGGAGCTGGGTATCGAATGGGCAGATTTCGCTGTTGGATTATCGCTAGGATTTCCGCCCTTGGGAGTATAAGAGATGGAAGGTCAGGATCATATATCCGGCCCTTTGGCGGATCTGCTTGTTTCCGAGTGGGGGACCCTCCAGGTCTTCCTTTCGAGAAATTGCCTCTCTGCCGGTTAGAGGCCTTGGCAGTATGCTCTTTTCGTTGTCCATGATCATCAGTGGCTCGCGTGTCAGGGGCGCTGCTATGCGGGGGCGTTAGGGGCCAAGTATGGGTTCGTTGACATGTTTCGGATCCATTCCCTATTTTCCTCCTCTTCCATCCTCGCATAATTATGCGCTTTTAGCCTCAACGCATCCAGGGTTAACGGTGGGTCCACCGTTAACGTGTCTCTCAATTTCCCGTATCGACAATTGCGTTTCAGGGCCTCAACCGCAAAATCAATAGTGACCCTTGGCGTTAGGGACATTTCAAGATCAAATCGACCTAAAAAGTCGTTCAATGATTCCTACGGTTTTCGATGAATATCGAATAGTGCAGCTGCTGACTTCCTGATAGGAATAGTCGTGCTAAACCGACTTTTGAATTTTTCTTCCAGTTGAGAAAAATTATCAATAGACCCGGCCGGGAGTCCCTCAAACCAAAGACGTGCCACTCCTGACAGCGTCATTATGAAGATCTGACATAATGCAGCATCACTGCGGGTTTGGAATTGCACAAAGTCTTTCACCTTATTGAGGTGAGAAATGGGATCTTTCGTGCCATCATATGATTCTGTAGGGAGTTTCACATGCCGATGGACCCTGTGGTGCCTGACACAGTAACTGAAAGGATGGCCAGCGTTAATATCAGGGACCCCACGAGGCTGATGCGGGTGTGGAATTTCAACATCATATCTGGGATTCTGAGGGTTATATTCTTGATGTCGCCTGGGAGATCGGCTGCGGCTTTTTGGAGTTCGAGCTCGTCGACCTCTGCTGCTAGATCTCTCACTGTATCTAGGAGATTGTTCTCAGAATATCTCCCCTCGTCGATCATCCTAGTGTTCTCTGTGCTCATCATGTCGGTGGGCTACCTCAGGGATAGGGATTTCCCCCCTGTATTATCCAGAATGTTCAACAGGTCCACGCGTGAGCGGCAGGACATTTATGGGGGCCGATGAGAAAAGTAAGGAGGACGGGAGTCCCCTAGATTGTCGGGGCGATAATGGTCGTTCGTTGACAATGGACGGAGTGAAAACTACTTGGGAGGGCACACCAGGTCTCAAGGCATGAGGAGTAAATCCAGCAGCCATCTCTGTCAACTGATCCAATTGAGCTTGGAGAGCTGCTATTGAGCTTGCGAAAGGGTTGTTTGCTTCGCCTATCGCGGATCTACTTGCTTGGGGGGTAGAATGACTGGTTCCCGCTATGTGGGAAAAAGGGGAACAAATCTGGAATGTAATTTCTTCCGTACTTTTCCCAGGAGGAGGATCTGATTCTCCCGCAGTGGCATCTTGCACTGGGGTAGAGATATCAGAGGTAGCGAAAGCAAAAAGTCATCGGTGGGTGTTGTAGGGGATGTTGAAGGATTGGAACAGCGTGGAATCTGACTCTGAGGCCATAACCCTTCTAGCTTCGGGGAGGAAGGAGTTTGGTTATTAAGGATGCCCACTTAATAAAACCAACACTCTCAACGAGAGCACCAATTTGATAAGAATTTGTCTTCTGCCGAAGGATATATGGAGAACTTGGCCCCCTCAGATTAGTGCCCACGACGGTCCGCAGTACCTGCAATACGCAAGAGGGGGTCTCCGGCGGAAAAACTCCGATGCTTAAGTTAGTATGTGTAGTGAATTTGGCAGAGCTTGGGCCAGTAACTCGTACTTACCTTCCTCCTTTGTGGGGGAAGTATTTATAGATGAAAATGAAGCGTTTCTGAGTGATTTGGATCATAAGGGGCTAACGCTCACGTTGGAGGGGGTTAGAATTCCCCGTTGGTGGAGTGAGCTATCAGAGTAGGTGTTACCTAGGTGAGGCAATGCCTACACCCCAAACGAGAAGCTTGTCTTGGCTGGGATGGGGTAGTACCGTTTGTTATAACAGTGTTGAGTGTAGGACCCCCCCGCTGACGTCGACCATCCCAACGTTAGTCACATAGAGGGAGGCGATAGCCTCGATGCTATCTTTGCGGTAGGAATAGTGGTTGTACCCTCTTCTCAGGGTGTAAGACGAAAATGCCCTTGCCGATAGGCGGATTGTTATCAACGAGTCTCAATCTTGGCCCTCGGAGTATATCTTGATCAAGCAATCGTTCGTGTGATTTTCGCTACTTCGTGTGTGCTCATCTCCGCCCCTTCCATCCATCTTCTAATTCCTGGTAACTCTCATCTTCCCATCGCTCTTATGTGTGATTTCTTCGCTAAATATACATATTTTGTGCATTTTCTCTCTTTGTGGTCCTGTGTGTGCTAGATGATTCTTTTGGCTAGATCCTCCTTAAGATCCATATGTTATCCGGCTTACTAACCCTAGGTAGGATCACATCAAGTGGTAGCGGAGCTTTTGGCAGCCTAGCGAATTTTTTCTAGTTTTCGTCAAAAGTGTTAGAACCTTTCTTCCTTGGAATCTTGAGTTTCGTGCGATATTTTCAAAAGCTATTTCAAGTGGGCTTTTGATTGTTGGTTGTGATCACTTTGGTGAAATTAAAATTTTGAAATCTTGAGAAAATCATTTGGGTGTGTTCTTGGTGTTCATCTTGAGTTCTTGGTGTTCTTAGCTCTTGACACTTTTTGATCCAAAATTGATACACAAAACCTTTAGCTAAGTGTTTGCCAAATAATTAATTAAATTTCCCTCACTTGGCCGGCCAACACATACAACAAGAGTCAAACATCCTCATCCTTTGCATTAAATGCAATAAGCCAACTCACCCAAAATCTTTGACAATTTGACCAAAGTAACAAACATTCCTAACTAAATAATACATTTCCAACCAAATAAACCCACTTTTCCCCAAGGCTAGCACGTCCTCCTCTTCTTCCTTGTGTCCAGCTGTCCTTTTCCTTATACTTGAGTTTTAAACAAGTCCTTAAACTCAAGTCCTAAACTATTAAATCCTAAACTTGAGTTTTAAACTTTTTGAGTCCTAAACTTAAGTTAATTCAAGTCCTAAACCCCAAGTCTTTTTCTTTCAAATTCTGAAATCTTTCCTTGAGTCTTTTCCTCATTTAAACCAAAATTTTCCAGCCTTCCTTTCCTCCAACGGAAATTCAAAATTTTTCCCCAAAAAAATTAAAATTTTGAATTTTCTTGGAATTCTGAAATTTTTTCAGCTTTCTTTTAAGTCTTTGTAAGTCTTATTGAGTCTTTTGTTGAGTTTAATCTTTCCTACTCTTGTTCTAATCTTGAGCACTTGCGAAGGTAATTGTTGACAAAATGCTTGATTCGAATCACAAGTTTGTTTGCGGCAAGGAGTTGTGTGGTGAGCAAGCTTTGTGTGTGGATGTATTGAGCGATTTGTGAGGCTATCTTTTGCGAGAGATTAAACACGAGTCTTAAACACGTGAGGGAGAGATTTATTTTCTAACCCTTGTTTAAGTGTGCAGGTACATGGAGAACGCGAAGTTGAGTGTTTGTGAGCACGTATTTTTCGAGTGACCTAAACACGAGTGTTTAAACACGTGAGGGAGAGATTATTTACTAACGCCTATATATATAGTTTGTTCAATTTTTCAGGCACAATGTTGCAAGATAGTGATTGTGAGTCTTGTGACCAAGGAGAGTATTATGACGATGATGCTTCTCAATGCCATGACGATAGTGGTGATGAATCATGTGGTGAAGCTAGTTGCCAATTTGATGGTGATGAAAATTTTGAACCGAGTGGTGAAAGCGGTGATGAATATAGCATTAATAGTGAGGATGAGTACCGAGGTGAAAATGAAGCAACTTGTAGCGAGAGTGAAGACAATGAAGATCCTCCAAGTCCTCATGTCTTTAGTCGTGGCTCAAGTTGAATTTGTAGTGAGGATGAAGACCATGAAGAGACTTCAAGTCCTCGTCTCTTAATCCGTGGCTCAACTTCAAGTTGTAGTGAGGATGACGACGGTGAAGATTTTCCAAGCCTTCATGTCTCAAGCTATGGCCTCGGTTCCATTGCACACCAAAGCCTTGGCCATGGCCCCGAACCAAGACACTTCTTCTCTTCAAGCGTACAAATCAGCACTAAACAAGATGGAATGCAAAGCCGAGCACCACCTTGTGTTCTTCCTCCAAGGATTCGACCCCACCAGGGCCGAATGCCTCCTCATCCTCTCCAAGAATTCCAGCAAGACTTCCATACCGCATCCTTACCTTCCACTTCTTCTGATCGAGCAAGCGAAGTATTTTGCACTACATGTACGGGTAGAGGCCACTCGTGTGACATTTGCCCCAATAATAGAGTGAGCGAAGTAAGTGCAAAAGCCAAGCAGCATGAGAAGAATGATCATGCTAAGAAAGAAGAGAGTGGCAAGATAAAGAATAGTGATGAATTGCCGAGTGGTGTTAGGAATGATGCTTGGTGGGAAAATTTGTCCGGGTTAGTGAAGAATATTGCAAGACCTAAACGTGACAAGAATTCTTCTCCTTCACTTCCCTTGAAGCAAGGCAGCAGCTCCTCCCAAGCTCGTCCAAGTCAACAACATTCTCAATCCACTATGGCATTCGAGTCTGAACCGGAAGTGGTGCAACCTACACAAGTCACTCCACGACAACAACCCACACCATTTCAATCTTTTAAACTACCTTGTCAATCGATTGAAAGAGATGTGGCCGAGCTCCAAGCTATGGAAGCTAAAAAGAGTGAAAAATGTGAGGTTATGAATGAGAGAAAAGAGTGTGGAGAGAAGAAAGTAAGAGATGAGGAAAATACACGGCATGAAAAAAGTAAGCATGCCAATGAGAGTGAGTGCAACCACACCCGTGAGAATGAGTTGAGTGAGCTTAGTGAGCCAAATCAATTTCAAGTTTTCGACAACCTTTTGTTTGAGTTATATTTCGACAATCCGTTGTTTGAACTTGAAATTGAGGAAAAGGAAATTGTGCAAAACAGCCCCCATGAAAGAAGTGAGCATAGGTCGAGAGATAGTAAGCAAAACAGCCCGCATGAAAAGAATGAGCATGCGAGAGAGGAATACACACATGAGAGAAGTGAGCTAGTAGGAAAATTGAGAGAAGAAAGTGAGGAAAAGAAACAAACGGAAATTGTTGAAGCTATTGATCCAATGAGCATGCCTTTGAGCAATGAGGATCAATTAGCTTATTCTAACCTTCACACTTCTTTTCCTACTGTTGGCGTGTCTTTCTTGCAGGAGACTACTCGGGCTTTTCAGGACAACACACGCCAGAATGCTCCAAGTAGTGAGGATGGATTTAAGCCATCAATCCTAGGAAGCATTGGCAGCGAAATTGCTCAACATTGGTGCTCCCAACGGCAAGGCCTCGAGGTAAACCATTCTCCTTTTCCTGCTTTGCCCGAAAGGTGTGTACCAAACCCTTCTTTGAATGCTCAATTATTTGAGGTTGTTCAATTCAATCATCTTTATTCACATGCTGAAATTTTTTATGACAAACATGTAGCATGTGATAAGGATTCATTCTTGCATTTCTTTGAGCATAACTCTTTAGTCCGTGTATTTGAAAACCACTTGGGTACGAATTCTATGGCATGCACCAACATCCTTTCCGTACTGATATGATCACGGAACCCCTTTTTAAACATTTTCGGCCATGACATAGCAAGGGAAGGAGACTCGAGTGCAAGCCTAGTCCATGCAGCACAAAAGAGGCTTTTTGGCCATTTGAAGCGAGCCTAGCGGCATGCCGCTAGGAAGGCTTTGTGTGGGGCGGTGATCGTCACTCAAATATACTAATATTTTCCTGGTGCCTAGATGCACAAATTAATGTGTACAGAGCAAGACAGGGTCGAACCACAGAGATTGAAGGATTAAATTGCTAATGAGAATGTATGACAAGGTAATAAGCACTGATCTAGCCAAATTAAGAACACTGGGGGGGGGTTTATGTTGATTAATAAATTAATCAACGCAGAGTATGGGAGCTAACAAAACAGAATTGTAAAGTATATATGTAGGGCACGAAAGTAAAATGCAATCCAGGGCACGAAATGTAAAAGATCAAGTGAACGGAAAATCAAGCGTAGGAAAGTAAAAGAGATATAAATCAGAGAGAGAGAGAGTCTTAGCGAAAGGTGTTCTTTCGGGTTGTTTTCTAGGGCGGCCAGTCATTGGTGCATAAGTTTTCTAGACTCATGTGCAGATCTGCTATACGGACCGCGTTTCCACACCGCATCCCCTACTTACCTTCTTAGATAAAAGTCACCCCCCGTTTCCACATATGAGGTGACCTTAACGTCCAGCCATCCTCCCAGCTACCTCTCTTGTCATCAAGAGGTAGCCTTGACCGTCCGGCCTATCCGGGCTCAAAGTAGGGAGGCTAAATTCTGAACGCCCATGAAGGAGAGGTAAGACAGATCTAAGGCGCGATAGCTCGATTTGTCAGACCCGTATCACTCCCTAGATTCCTGTTTACCCCTAGGTGAGGCCTCTCGCGCTGCCTCCCCTAGGTGTCTGCTCAAACTCCAGGGCTTCGCGTTAGTTATAACACTGGAATATGACGTTACTCATGCAGAAATACTAATAGATGATCAAGCTCTTAACATTTCTAGACAAGCATGACATTAAATCGGTAAACAGTCATGTACTACGAGAGAATATATTAAGCATGCATCAGACCTCTTAGCCGCACCCTACAACCCTTAGAAACACCCTTCACCAAGAAAGAGGTGTTTAGCTACTCATACTATAATATAAAAAGTAGGTATATGAGATCATACAACAAATAAACAAGAAAAGTTAGAAGAGGATTAGAATAAATCGAAGAGGAAAGACAAAAGCTGTTCTTGATGGGAAGAAGGAGCTGATTCCCAGAAACTAAAATGCTAAAACTAATGTATGAAAATATCCTTTGGACAACCGTCCTTACAAAAACCCTAAAACTATGCTTATATAGCCTAATGCTAACTAGGAGACAAAATAGCTAAGGGCAATGAAGAGATGACAGCACGCGTCCTTGCAAAAGGAATATTCTGGGATTCCTGACATGCCTGCTGTCTTCTGGAACCGCTTGGGAATCTGGCGGATCTTTGAAGATGCTTTTTCTTGAAGAACGCTCAGGGCTGCCGAGGCCTTGCGACTGCGCACTGGTCTGGTTCGCGTCGAGGTCTTGACATCGCTCGACCTTCTAGGCCTCGAAACTGGAAATCCTCAAAAATACTCCTTAATCGCTTCATTTCGGCCTTTTCCCTCCTTTGATGCTATTCTGCAAATAAAGCTGAAATGAAGGTCAAATAGTAGCATCGAGCCCCCGAAAGGGCTAGAAAGGAGGGTAAAATAGAGAGTATGGAACATGCTATCAAACATCCCCACACTGCCCCCATGCTCGCCCTCGAGCATGAACAAAATTGGAAAACCACCTCATTTGAAAACACACACAATCAACTCCCAATACACAGAATCGGCACACCGTCCTACAGGCTACACCATAACAGAGCAAATCCAGACCTAGAAAAGCACCTGCATCCGGCTGATAGGGTAACGACCCTACCAACCAGACTTTCCCAAATCTAGCCCAATCACCAGCAGTCCTTACAAAGATAAGTATTTGCACTCATTCTCGGTATAAAACAAGTGTTTAGGCTATCACTCATGAATGCAAATAACACAACACAGACATAGTTTGCACGGCAATCCGAGTACTGTAGAACACATGCATGGGCAATCAACCATCGGAAAAGCAACGCATCAGCAAAAAGAAAGAAAATAGGGTAGAAAGAGATGGAGATGTGAGAGGGAGCGAAGTAGGAGATGTATAGGAGAGAAATGAGGGGAGAAACGAAGGAAAGAAAAGAAAGGACCAGATATAACCTGGATGGATTCCCTGGCTTAGGAAAAGGTGAAGTGGCAAGGCAGCTTTCATTGAGGGCACGAGATGTTTCGGGGGCTAGACAAAGGTCTTCTTTCGAGGGCAGGGAAACGATCTTGCTGAGCCTTCAGATGCGGAAACTCTTTTTGCTTGATTAATGCCCCCCTTCTTTTATTTTGAATTTTAAATGTCTTTTTTTTTTTTTTTTTTTTTAGAATAGGGGGCATGAACCAGTTACAAAACCTTGATTCTTCCGGGGCATGAAACTTTTGATTTTTCGCTTGACGCTTGCCCTTGATCTGCTTCCAGCATCGATGGTGACTTCTTTTTCGCTTCCCCACACTTGAACGTTTTTGGGGCTCGAATTTCTTGAATGATCTAGGGCTCGAGACTCTTTCGAGCTTTTGCTTTTTCTTGCCCTAGATCTTTGCTTGCTGCTTTTCGCTCTGAAGTCTTTTCCGTCTTCCTGCTTCCCCACACTTGAACATTTCTGGATACTTTGGGTGTCTAGCCCTCGATGTTACCCTCAACAATCGCTACCTCACCTGCCAAGGAAAAGATCAAGAAAATACAAATGGTCAGGAAAGAATATGAAAAGAAGGGGGACGTTGGGGGCATGAAAACAGAAGAGAGATGAAGGAAGAAAGAAAGAAAAAGACGTTGATGCGAAGCTTTCCGTCATATCTAAGCTTTCCCATGTCCTAATAGTGACTATACCCAGGGATATTATGCAAACTTAGACCGTGCCTAGCTTAAGCATTTTCACTCAGAAATGAAGGGCATGAAGCTCGAAAATGCTCACGGGATCAAACTGCGACTACTGGTGTTGTGGCCTAGATATGGATATAAGGGCTAGCAGGTCTAAAAATGTATGCTCAGGTGCAGCTGTGATGGATGTCATGATTTTTCTATGTATCAAAACGTTGAAAGACGCATGCAAACAATGAGGGTTTGAAAACTGTATTTTTCTAGCATGGCTAAACTAAAAGCCGCAAAATAAAATCCGAAAAACAAAACATACAGTCATACAACAAGCGGAAAAAGTAAACATGCAATCATACAGTCAAAGAGCCTAAATAAAATCCTCCCCACACATAGGCAGCGCATTGTCCTCAATGCGGGGAGAGCAAAATACGGAGTTCAAATTATAAAAGTAAAGCATAATAAAATAAATATAATTGTTTTGAGGGCCCTTTTCGGGGGCCGGGGTGAAAATGTTTGATGGCGGGTCACTGCGGAGGCAAATTTATGCGGGCTACTTTAGCCGTCAAAGCCTGAAGTTCCCGCAGAATAAGCTGGAGAAGTCGAGTCTAGGTTGGGTCATAGACAATGAGAGGAACTGGTGGCTGACTTGGTGCTTGGTTTGCTCTGTTTTGCTGAACTGCTTCTGCTTGGGCTGCTTGGCTTTCAGGGGCTCGATGGGCGACATTGGAGTGGGGATCCGAGAGATCTGGATAATCGAAAATGCCGCCATTCTTGGTCCCGAAAACTTTCTCTGATGCCGGGGCACAACCTGGATAAAAACTCACCACACCACGTGAGAGACACAAATGGCCCATGACATCCAAGGTTCTGATATCCAAATCCTTGAATGCCAAGGGCTCGGAAAGGCTACTAGCAGGCAGGTCAATTTTACGCATTTTTGCAGCAAATAGAGAGATAAGCGAACCAAAAATAGGCCCACGACCACCATTCAAAACATGCAATACCCCAGAAGCTATCCAAAAGCCTAAGTTGACCCTACGTTTGTGTTTCATGCACCATAAAAAGAAGAGTTCCTGCACAGATATCTGCCCCGAGGAACCAAATCTTGCGGAAAAGGTGAGGGCTAGATATCGGTGCAAGATACGCAAAGCAGGATCAGCTATTTCATGGGCTTTACTACCCTTAGTATCGTATTTAGCATCAGACTTATTAGTTAACTCACAAAAAGCAGTAGTGGCATCAAAAATAGGAGGAATAACAGTCAAGGCATTTTTGTATAAAGGGTTGTTTAATTCATCTTTAGTCACAAAACCTAACCAACAGTTAAATTCCCCAAGAGTCAAGTGCTCCCACTTGTTGGCTAGCCTAAAGTTAATCAAACCCGGGGTAGAAGAATTCGGACCGACTTTGCCCTTTGGCTTAAAAGTCCCATCTACCCAGAAAGTTGTGAAAAACTCTAGGGAAAGCTCAACATATGTCGGATACTCCAAATAAAACAAAGATTCCCAACCAATGTTGGCAACATATTCCCTAACCCTCGACTCAATACCCATCCTTGACAGAAAATCAAAATCTAGGCGCGCACATGAGCTAACGCCCTTGGAATTCAACAAAGTTAACTTATCAATAGAGTGCTTGTCATTAAAGATAATCCACTCATGGGGTGAAGAAAGGTCGGAAGTTACCAGTTGGGTACTGGATCTGGCGAGGGATGAAGGTTCTGGTATCTCGGCCTCGACCTCTTCTTCCCTTCGGGGGCTCGGGACTTCTTCGATGTCGAGGGCTTGCCGGCACTGGAGGTAGGAAGCTTCCTCTTGGCACCCACTGGCGTGACCAGCGCGGCTGGCTTCTCCGATGAGGGGGCTTTGGATTTTCCCTTTTTAGCCGCTGATCTTGCCACGGCTGCTTTTTGCTTCTTCTCCTCCTCCTCTGCCGCTCTCTGGGCCTCGAGATCCACTTCCTCTTCACGGCCTTCCGTCTCTCCGCTTTCCCCTGTTCCTTCCTCCACTCCTTCGAGGTCTTCGTTGTCTTGGTCTCCACCCGGCTCTCCTTGCTCCTCCATATCCTCTTGCTCCTCGTCGGAGATTTGGATGTCCTTAAGGACCTCCTCGACGGTTAAAGATTGGTGAGGAGCTACGAATCGATCTACAGCCGCGTCAATAGGCGACTGCTTGGTTAATGCCGAGGGTGGCTTAGATTGGGCTTTGGCCTTGGATGATCCGGGAGGGAGCTTCACCACTCGGCCGCCTCTAGTGGTCGTGGTGGTTGGAGGAATGGAGCCCGTGATCTCGATGTCTTCTTCCACCGGAGTAAACTCCTGGGCTGCTCCACGGTTGCTGGTGAGGTAGCCGTTGGAGAGGGAACGGGGATGAGGTTTAAGGGCGGTAGAGAGGCTGTTTTGAACGAAGCCGAGTTGCGTGTGGTCGAGTGTGATCTGGATCTGGAAGGAGCGGGGCTGGGAGTGCCTGCTGGCTTTGGTCCAGCAACATTTTTCCGGATTGGTTTTTTTGTTTTGGGAGCCATTGATGGTGTTTGGAGAGGAGACAGTGTAGGAGATGGTGGTGGAAGTGAGAGGGTAGGGAGAAAGTGATAGGGTTGAAATGATATTAGTGAAAATTAAATGGGAGCGTGGGAGAGAGAATGGAAATCACATATGCCAAGAATGGCGCAGCTTTTGCGTTGATGAGCCTGCTGCAGCTGCGCTCGTCAGGCCACGTGGCGCCCTGGGCGTGGGGCACGATGTCCGTGCGTATCCCAACTGCCTGAAAAGGAAAACATCTTTTTAAATTTCAAAAAAGGAGTCGGTTGGAATAAGATATGGACAAAAAGTGAGAATAAAGGGGGAGTTAATGCTAATAAAAAGGAATGAAATCATAGATGAAAGAGATATATACAATTAATAAAACGACAAGGAAAATTAAATAAAAATCAGGGAATCCTAAAAGGTGCTGAGAAGATAAGGGAGAGAGAAAGGATTCAGACGGCATATCAAATGCCTCTAGTGTGGCCCATTTACTCGTCGGGGCCTTGACGTGCTCTGATTCTCTAGGTCTGGATAGGTGGGACATCCACCATAGCCTCCTCAACAATCGAGGGCTGGAAACCTTCATAAAAGGGTTTCAATCTCTGGCCACTGACTTTGAAAATGATTCCAGTGTCGGGGGCTTGAATTTCAACCGCCCCATGGGTGTAGATTATCGTGACCACGAAAGGTCCTGACCACTTGGATTTCAACTTCCCAGCAAAGAGTCGCAAGCGTGAGTTGTATAACAACACCTGTTGTCTGACTGAGAACGTCTTGGGATGAAGATGCCGATCATGATCGGCTTTCGTCTTACCCTTGTAGAGCAGGGCATTCTCATAAGCATCATCCCTTAACTCCTCGAGCTCTTGAATTTGCAGGCGTCTATGCTGGTCAGCGAGGCCTAGATCCGTGTTCACTTTTCTGATGGCCCAAAAGGCTTTGTGCTCTATCTCCACTGGGAGGTGGCACGGTTTTCCATAAACAAGTTTGTATGGGGTCATCCCTATCGGGGTCTTGAAAGATGTACGGTAGGCCCAGAGAGCATCACCCAGCCTCAAACTCCAATCCTTCCTAGACTGGCTAACATTCTTCTCTATGATGGATTTGATCTCACGATTCGAGACCTCGGCTTGACCGTTGGTCTGAGGGTGATAAGCAGTGGATGTTCAATGGTGGACTCCGTATTTAGCCAAGAGAGAGGTCACAACCCAGTTGCAAAAGTGGGTACCTCGATCACTGATCAGTGCTCTAGGGGTACCAAATCTGTTGAAGATGTTGGTGCGGAGGAAGTTCACGACTACTTTAGAGTCATCTGTTCGGGTGGCCTTTGCCTCTACCCACTTGGAGACATAATCAACGGCCAACAGGATGTAGATGTTGCCAAAGGAATTGGGAAAGGGGCCCATAAAATCTATTCCCCAGATGTCGAAGATCTCGCAAGCAATTATGTTCGTCAAGGGCGTCTGATTTCTGGCCCCAATATTGCCAGTGGCCTGACATCGGGGGCATGAAGCGCAAAACATATAATTGTCCTTGAAAAGGGTGGGCCAGTATAGACCTGCTTCCAAGACCTTAAGGGCAGTTTTCTTGGCCGCGAAATGGTCTCCATCCGAATGGCAGAATTTAAGGATCGAGGGCACTTCATCCATGGTCACACACCGACGGATGATCTGGTCCGCACAGTGTCTCCATAGATAGGGGTTGCCCCATATATAGTACTTGGCTTGTCTTCTTATTCGAGTGCATTCGGAGGTAGTGGCATCAGCTGGATAAGTGCCTGTAGCACAGAAGTTGGCAATGTCTGAGAACCACGGGGAATAAACAGCCTGAGCTAGGCACACTTGCTCGTCTGGAAAGGTGTCCCGTATCGGCTCTCGCGAATTATCTTTTTGGATTGGGAGTCTACTTAAGTGATCTGCCACCAGGTTCTCTCTCCCTGCCTTGTCCTTGATAGCGATGTCAAACTCTTGTAGGAGCAAGATCCATCGGATAAGCCGTGGTTTGGCGTCAGCCTTGGTCAGCAAACACCGAAGGGCCGAATGATCTGAGTAAACAAGGACATGAGTGCCGAGCAGATACTGTCTGAACTTATCTAGGGCATAGACAACTGCCAGAATTTCTTTCTCCGTGGTGGTGTAATTCTGCTGGGTTGGATCTAGGAGCTTGGAGGCGTAATAGATGACATGGGTCTCGTTATCTTTTTTCTGGCCCAACACAGCGCCTAGGGCTTGATTGCTGGCATCACACATGACCTCGAAAGGTAGCTTCCAGTCGGGGGCACGGATAATTGGTGCTGAGATAAGCCTGGCTTTGAGAATCTCAAAAGCAACTTTGCAAGCTTCGCTAAACTCAAAGGAAACATCCTTTTGGAGCAGGTGACACATGGGTTGGGCAATCTTGGAAAAATCCTTAATGAACCTTCGGTAAAAACCAGCGTGGCCTAGAAAAGATCTCACGTCGCGGACACAGGAAGGGTAGGGCAGGGATTCTATGACTTCGATCTTAGCCTTGTCAACCTCAATCCCTTTGGCCGAGATTACATGGCCGAGCACCAGGGCTCTATCCATCATAAAATGGCATTTCTCAAAGTTCAGGACAAGATTTATCTCGATACATCGCTCTAGGCACTTTTGCAGGTTGCTCATGCATTCGTCGAAAGAGTTCCCGTAGACTGTGAAATCATCCATGAAGACCTCGATTCCGTCTTCAACCAGTTCAGAAAAGATGCTGACCATGTGTCGCGCCGTCGCGAGCGAAATTCGGGACGCAATGAAAACACATAACAATGAAGTCGCCACCCTATTTTTTCTAAGGTTTAGGGAAACCTAAAAAGTCCGTAAAAAAGGAAGAAAATAAAATAAAACTAAGGCACAAATAAAAAGGGTCTAAACCCGAGAACAACGGTTCGGGGTCGTTTTATGGACTCGGGAAGGTGTTAGGCACCCGAGTCTCATCCTTAAAAAGGTTACCGGTTCTAAAAAGAGGTGTTTAAAAATCACATTGAAAACAAGTAATTTGGCCCTCAGAGGGGAATCGTCGCTTTAGCTTTTAAGTTGGTTTGATTGATTTTATCCTAATTATTGTCGAGTTGTTAATCAGAAAATAACATTTTTTATCCTCTAAAAGATGAAAAAGGTGGGTTGCATACCTATTCCGGTTAGATTTAGCCAAGTTCAAAATTATTCCGTTTACATGCGAAATTAGGTGAGGTTACTACCATTTTGTTAATCTTTACCAAAGCGACGACCCTAGTGAACAACGATGCATCACTATCATCATCGGGCCATTGCACGTGATTAATCCTATTTACTAGGTGATTCTAAGCATGCATAGACTAGCAAAGTACCGTTTTATATGAATGCGGAAAAAAAAAACACATTGAAAAGAGAAAAACCGGGAAGTGGGGTCGAAGCCGCGCACATAAACACATTCGTCAAGATAGCATAAATTAAAATACAATCGTGGGGTCGAAGCCGCACATGAAACACATTCATCAAAATAAAGCGTAAATTCGTGGGGACGAAGCCGCACACGAAACAAGCATAAAATAAAGCACATTCATTGGTATAAGCATCATGCAAACAGATTAATTCGAATTTTAACAATCACGCATTAAAATACGTTTATCCAAAATAAAGAAGGGAAAAAGGAAAACATACCTGGAGAGCTTTACCTGTAGATCAAAGATTAGTGGCAACAATTAATAATAAAATAGATAAATACTGCAAATAAATATTACAAATTAATTACAAATTCCCAAATAAATAAATACAACAATTAAATTCTCCATTCGAGCTTCGCAATTGGCAATGACGCATCGAACTCCTCGTCGAGCTCCAACAAGCTCATTGGGGCATCATCATGACGAGCGTGCAAATAAAACATACGAACAAAATAGACAAATAAACGCGTATCAGTAAGGGACTTACAAATAAATTTCAAGTGATTAAATATTAATAAAAATGGAATCCCTAACCCATTAAAGTTGGCGGAGCATCCGATCGGGATGATAATCATGAATTCGGTACCTGCAAAAATGAAGAACGAGTTAATACATGATTTTAATTAAAAGGGCGTGGGCCGTAGCCCATTTCTTTCATTTTCTCTTCATGGGCCGCAACCCATTCTTTCTTTTTTTCTTCTTTGGGCCGCAGCCCATTCTTTCTTTTCTTTCTTTGGTTGGGCCGAAGCCCAACCCCTCTCATCTTCCTTGTCAAACGACAAGGCTTCTCCCTTCTTCTTTCTTTTATTTTGCTCTTTTCTCACTTTTAGGGCTGCGGCTTTACTCTTCTTCCTTATTTTCTTTTTTTATTTTTCTTTCTTTTCTTTTGGTTCTTCTGGCCGAAGGTGAGCAGTGGTTTGATGCGACGGTGGCGTGGCAGGCGGTGCGGTAGTGATGGAGCAGCGGCGGTGGGCGATCGGCTGGGTTTTGGTGGTTTTAGGGTTGGGTTTAGTTGATTTGGGTTGTGGGTCGGGTTTGTTTCGGGTTAGAGCTGGGATTTAGGTGATGGAGGGTGACGCGGCGGCGTTGGCAATGGTTGGTTTGGCGGTGATGATTTTTTTTTTATTGGTTGGATTTGGCTTAATTTGGTGTATTTGGATTTAATTTCGGGATTGGAGGATTGCGTTGGATTTAATTTTGGGATTGGAGGATTGCGTTGAATTTAATTTGGGATTGAGGGAGGTGGTTTCTTTTTTTAGGATTTAGCAGGGGGTTTTATTCGGATTTTTGGCAGAGAGATGGATTTAATTTGGGCAGAAGGATCGGTTGATTTAGGTTTGGTTGATTTTGGGATTAACTGGGCAGAAGGATGAGATTGATTAATTTGGGAGGGGATTCGGATTCGGAATAAATTGGGCAGAGGATTGGATTTAAATTTTTGTGTTTGTGATCGAATTTGGTTTCGGCCGAAGATGATTGTTTGGGCAGAAGGATGGCTGCCTGTTCTTGGATTTGGCAGTTGGTCGATTATTTGGTGAAATTGTGATGGATCCCCCCTTGATTGAAATTGGGTGGTGTATTAATAATAGGATTATTTATCATCGGATCCAATTTCAATTGGATCCTTTGAAAGAAAATAATGGAGAAGGTGTGATGATGGTGTTCGGATAGTGGACAGGAAAGAATGAGTAAAGTAATGTAAAGTAAAGTGAAAGTGAAAAATGGGTATGATTAGTTTTTGTGGTTCGATCCAATGATACGAGAAATTTTATTTGGAATCGATAAAAGTTCGAACGAAAAATACATACAAAATAAAATAAATAACATGAAATAAAATAAAACAAGATAATAAATAGGTATTAAATGGAAATAATAATAATAATAATAAGATCAAGAATGAGCCAAAAAACTGAACGATTTAAGTTAATCGTGTCAAAATTCGGGTATCAACACCATGCAGGAGCGTTGCACAGCCCGAAGGGCATGCGCCTATATGCGAAGGTCCCGAAAGGACATGTAAATGTAGTCTTTTCCTGATCTTCAGGAGCAACTGGAATCTGATGGAACCCAGAGTATCCGTCAAGGCAGCAGTAATGAGTTTTACCGGCTAGGCGCTCCAGCATCTGGTCGATGAAGGGCAGAGGAAAATGATCTTTCCGTGTAGCGGAGTTCAGGCGGCGGTAGTCAATACACACCCGTCACCCATTCTGGATCCGTGTAGGAATGGATTCTCCGTCCTGTCCGATGGTGATGGTTATCCCTGTCTTCTTGGGCACGACCTGGATAGGGCTGACCCAAGGGCTATCTAAGATGGGGTAGATAACTCCCGCATCTAACAACTTGAGGATTTCTTTCTTCACCACTTCCATCATTGGCGGGTTAAGTCGTCTCTAGGGCTGGCGAATGGTCTTACTCGCGTCTTCCAGGTGGATATGATGAGTGCATAACGCTGGGGACAAACCCTTAATGTCCGCAATCGTCCATCCTATGGCCTGCCTGAAGTTCTTTAGTAAAGAAACGAGCTTAGACTCCTCGGGGTCTTCAAGCTTGTTGGAGATGATGACAGGCAGAGAGTTGTCGGGGCCTAGATAGGCATATTTCAGGTGGGTAGGCAGTGGCTTAAGATCTAGGGCTGGAGCCTGATCAATAGAAAGAGATAACTTGACATGACCTGGATGCTGAGGGGACTGCTTTGGGGGTTCGGGCTGAGCAACAGGACACTCTTCTAGGGCAGCGGCGACAGAATGTAACTCAGATGGGATAGGAAGTGTCGAGGCCACGGCATCTAGAAGGGCTGGTGTCAGACTCCTGTCAAGAGCAAATTGCAAGGGGTCAGTAGAATATATATCATCAATTTCCCCGACAAGGGGATCCACAATATCAATATAATTGACACTAGCAAATTCAGAGGGGTAGCGCATGGCTTCTAGCATATTGAATTTGATGATCTCCCCATCAAATTCGAGGGAGATGGTAGCATCATGGACATCTATCTTTGATCGGGCTGTGGCCAGAAAGGGACGGCCTAGCAAAACATCTGTAGATTTGGTGGAGTCTTCATTCTCCATTGTTATCACATAGAAATCAGCAGGGAACAAGAATTCTCCCACTTGGACCAAGACATCCTTGATTATACCCTCGGGGTGAATGATAGACCTGTCAGCAAGCTGGATTGCGAGGTCTGTAGGCACAAGAGGTTCGAGGCCTAGACTGTTGTAGATTATCAAGGGCATGACATTGATTCCTGCTCCGAGGTCACACATGGCCTTGCCAATATCCACTGTGCCGATTCGACAAGGGATTCTGAACATGCCTTTGTCTTTGCATTTCGGGGGGATTCGTCGTTGGATATGCGCTGAAGCGTTGGCTCCTACGCTGATTTTGTTAACTTCGACGAACTTGTTCTTGTTTGTGCACAATTGCTTCAAGAATTTGGCATATCGAGGGACGTTCTTCACGGCCTGGAGAAGAGGAATGTTTACAACCACTTTACTGAACATTTCAAAGATGTCGCGATCCTCCTTATCTTTCTTGGTCTTGACCAATCTGTGAGGGAACGGGGGCTCGAGGATCTTATGAATGTACTCTTGAGTGAATTCCGGTGGGTTGGGGTCATTCCGGGGGGAACCTCTAGGGGAACGGATCCTGTCTTCTGTGACTTCCACGATTCTAGGGACCTTGGGGAGCTTGGTTCTGGGTTTAGGCCGGATTTCAGCTTCTGGTAGATTTTGAACATCATGGGCTGGAGGCTCAGGTGGGTTCAAGGTCGCTCCACTACGCAGGGTCACTGCACAGACATTGTGCTTTGGATTCGCTTCTGTTTGGGGTGGTAATCTGCCATAGTTGGTTAGCTCTTGTAGTCTGGCAGTTACCGCGCTCATTTGCTTCTTAAGCTCATCTATTTCCTTCTGCTGTTCGGGATTTTTTTGAATTTCAACAGTCGGGGGCTGGACACAGGTCTGGTCTGGAGGATGGACAAAAGTCTGATCCTGAGGAGGTTGGCGTTGATATTGATTTTGATGGTATGTGGGACGGGGTCTGAAATTTGGCATGTTTGGAGAGGGGTTACCATATGGGTTTTGATGTGGTTGGTGGCTAGGTCCCGAAAGAGGATTGTTTGGGACCCATCCTGGATTTGGTTGTTTCCACCCCTGGTTATAGTTTTGAGCGTAAGAGACTGGGATAAATTGGCCTGCAACATTTACTTGGATTTCCTCCGGGATATGGGGACAAGCATCAGTGGGGTGATCCACGAAATTACATATCTGGCAGGCTTTGACAGGCGAGGGCTGCGCTGTCATGAAATTCTGGAACATTCCTGTGAGAGATGAAATCTGGTTCTGAAGGGCTGCCACTTGGACATCCTGGCCTGGATTGCTGGCAAGGTCATCAGAGATATTCTTGGCCATGAGTTCGATTGTTGCTCGAGCTGCGGTTGGGGTTAGGGCAGTAAGGGATCCGCCGGCAGCTGCGTTGAGTAACGCCTTATCATGGGCCTTAAGGCCTTCATAGAAATATTGAACCAGGGCATGTTCGGTAAGGTTGTGGGCTGGACAGCTAGACTACATCTTCTGGAATCTTTCATAGTACTGGTCTAGAGTCTCTTCCTTCTTTTGGAATATAGAGACTAGTTGCTTGCGCGTGGTGTTGGAAATGGAGGTTGGATAATACTTCTCAGTGAAGATCTTTGATAAATCTGCCCAAGAACGAATGGATCTCGCTGGCAGGTCATAATACCAATCAAGGGCATCATCTTTGAGAGACCACTGGAATGCGCGAAGCTTAGCTTGTTCAATACTGACATTAGCAGGTTTCATGGCCTCGCAAATGTAATGGAGTTGTTGCAGATGGCGAAGAGCATTTTCCTTAGCTACCCCCTAAAAAGTAGGCAGATGGTGAAGTACGACTGACTTCAAAGTCCAGTCATGAGGGACATTGGGCCAGTCAATGCAGCTACTGGCTATATCAGGGGTTGCATGGAAATTGTCTATGGTTTGTTGTTC
Source organism: Viola odorata (assembly GCA_963691705.1). Taxonomy (NCBI): domain Eukaryota; kingdom Viridiplantae; phylum Streptophyta; class Magnoliopsida; order Malpighiales; family Violaceae; genus Viola; species Viola odorata. The sequence continues at coordinate 60,115,624 of OY829538.1, read as the reverse complement.
TGGGGGTGGTGGTTGGTCTTCTCGGTTGTTATGGTTGTTACGGTTGTCATTGTGGGCCAAATCTGCCATTACTGGAAAAATAAAAGGATCCGGTACGGGGTTCTCGGGGTTACGATGGAGAAAGGTCAGATCTACGAAAAGTTGGTGTTCCTGTGCGGCCAGACTAGAAGGGGAGATTTCGAGGGAAGGATGCGGGATCACTCTACGCGGAGCAGGGGTTCCTTGTGCTTGCCTCCGAAGTCCTCTTTCGGTTCTGGTCAGTTCGAGGTCTAGAGGTAGTAGATCGGGCGCAGATCTCCTGGTCATACAAGAAAACAAAAACAGAATTAGTACCGTTCACTCCCCGGCAACGGCGCCAAAATTTGATCGTCACTCAAATATACTAATATTTTCCTGGTGCCTAGATGCACAAATTAATGTGTACAGAGCAAGACAGGGTCGAACCACAGAGATTGAAGGATTAAATTGCTAATGAGAACGTATGACAAGGTAATAAGCACTAATCTATCCAAATTAAGAACACTGGGGGGGTTTTATGTTGATTAATAAATTAATCAACGCAGAGTATGGGAAATAACAAAACAGAATTGTAAAGTATATATCTAGGGCACGAAAGTAAAATGCAATCCAGGGCACGAAATGTAAAAGATCAAGTGAACGGAAAATCAAGCGTAGGAAAGTAAAAGAGATATAAATCAGAGAGAGAGAGAGTCTTAGCGAAAGGTGTTCTTTCGGGTTGTTTTCTAGGGCGGCCAGTCATTGGTGCAGAAGTTTTCTAGACTCATGTGCAGATCTGCTATAGGGACCGCGTTTCCACACCGCATCCCCTACTTACCTTCTTAGATAAAAGTCACCCCCCGTTTCCACATATGAGGTGACCTTGACGTCCAGCCATCCTCCCAGCTACCTCTCTTGTCATCAAGAGGTAGCCTTGACCGTCCGGCCTATCCGGGCTCGAAGTAGGGAGGCTAAATTCTGAACGCCCATGAAGGAGAGGTAAGACAGATCTAGGGCGCGACAGCTCGGTTTGTCAGACCCGTATCACTCCCTAGATTCCTGTTTACCCCTAGGTGAGGCCTCTCGCGCTGCCTCCCCTAGGTGTCTGCTCAAACTCCAGGGCTTCGCGTTAGTTATAACACTGGAATATGACGTTACTCATGCAGAAATACTAATAGATGATCAAGCTCTTAACATTTCTAGACAAGCATGGCATTAAATCGGTAAACAGTCATGTACTACGAGAGAATATATTAAGCATGCATTAGACCTCTTAGCCGCACCCTACAACCCTTAGAAACACCCTTCACCAAGAAAGAGGTGTTTAGCTACTCATACTATAATATAAACAGTAGGTATATGAGATCATACAACAAATAAACAAGAAAAGTAAGAAGAGGATTAGAATAAACCGGTAGATTAATAATAATCGAAGAGGAAAGACAAAAGCTGTTCTTGATGGGAAGAAGTAGCTGATTCCCAGAAACTAATGTATGAAAATATCCTTTGGACAGTCGTCCTTACAAAAACCCTAAAACTATGCTTATATAGCCTAATGCTAACTAGGAGACAAAACAGCTAAGGGCAATGAGGAGATGACAGCACGCGTCCTTGCAAAAGGAATATTCTGGGATTCCTGACATGCCTGCTGTCTTCTGGAACCGCTTGGGAATCTGGCGGATCTTTGAAGATGCTTTTTCTTGAAGAAGGCTCAGGGCTGCCGAGGCCTTGCGACTGCGCACTGGTCTAGTTCGCGTCGAGGTCTTGACATCGCTCGACCTTCTAGGCCTCGAAACTGGAAATCCTCAGAAATACTCCCTAATCACTTCTTTTCGGCCTTTTCCCTCCTTTGATGTTATTCTGCAAATAAAGCTGAAATGAAGGTCAAATAGTAGCATCGAGCCCCCGAAAGGGCTAGAAAGGAGGGTAAAACAGAGAGTATGGAACATGCTATCAGGCGGCATGCCGCCAGCCCCAAATCCGTACGTGTGTCTTTGGGAGTGAGTCTAGCGGCATGCCGCTAGGAGAGCTATGTGTGGAGCGGCATGCCGCCAGGCTCATTTTGGATGACGGGAATTGTTTTCCAAGGGTATTTTCAGGGTCATTTTTGTAATAGTGTAGGCTTATTGTAACTTAGTATAAATAGTTATTTTCTTTCTTTTGTTAGAAGCTTTGGATGATGAATGAATGTTAAGTGAGAACACTCCTTCCTCATTCATTCATCCGGGGCTCCATCTTGGGGCTTGCCTTGGTCTTGGATCGCCATGGCTTGAGTCAAGTAAAAAGAACAAGAATCCTTTAAATGTGTAATCTGTTATTACTTCCATTTGTGTGAACAATGAATCCGAATTTGAGTGTGTTTATGTTCTTGAACAATCTTCCCGTGTTCAAGCCGTTCAACAATCCGAACTCAAGTTTCAATCGTTCGTTGTTCAATCATCACTTCCGTCTCCCACCGCCTTCTTAATCCGGGTATTTGTTTTTATCCTTTCCGATGCGTGTCTCCCTCCGTTTATCCATGTTTTTTACTATTTTTGTGATTGTTTGTGTGCACAAACTCATGAGCTAGATCCTCCTTCTGTTTCATATCATCTCGGCCGGATTTCTCTTCCGATTCTCGGTCGTGATCATATCAAGTGGTAGCGGAGGGAGTGCATGATGTTGCATTGGATGAATTTTCTCTTGCTAACTGTAGCCTACATGAATTATTTGTGGATGATGTGCACTTAAATGCCATGAATATGTTGTGTGTTAGGAGAACACAAATTTATGGATCGAATTTGTTGAGAATTAATTGGTTTAATTCTTACAAAAAATTGTGTTTTCCCTTGCGGAATTTGTTTGGTATTTTCAAGTGCATTGTGCTTGTGTGTAGTGCTCAATTCTCTTAGCTTGTTATTATGAGCCGAAGGGAAAAGATGAATTATTATGCCCGTTGTCATACACTTTGTGATGCCATCCGCATGTTGCATGACATTTTAAGAAACGATGTGCATCAATGTGCTGTTAATATTGTCAATTGTTTCTTGGACCAATCGGTGCATAAGCATGCGCGATTGCGCACCTCGGGTATCTCACCTTTATCTTCAAGTGTTTTAAAGTGTGTAGGTGATAAGATCGAGATTATGGATTCGAGGACGAATCCTTTTGAAGAGGGAGAGGTTGATGTGATCACGGCCCCCTCCGAGTTGGAACAATTTGGCATGAGGCCAAGAGGACCGGTCATAGGCAGCCGAGCCTTGCAAATGAGCGCAAATCGTACCCAAGGTCGAGGATTAAGCGCCAAATCATCGCATATTCTTAACAAGAATATGGACAAGCAAATGGAGTCCGATTTGCGAGAACAGATGCTTGATGGAAACTTCAAGATGATAGCCTTCGTTTGAGACAACTTTCAACCCAATCGGACTGGTGGATCAAAAGTTATGCTAGTCGACATTTTGGCGCGCAGGTTCGGAGTGATTACGCCCAGATACGACGTAAGTTACGTCCGCCTGCTTTGCTCAATCAAGGGTGCTACTGCTTCTGAAGTAATTACGTCGGATTCCTGACGTAATTACGTTGGCCTCTAGATGTAAATTACGTCAGCCTGCCTGAACCAGCCATTTCTCCTTCTGCTCCTGGCGTAAATTACGCCGTCCTATTGGCGTAATTACGCCCAGTTTTGCGTCAAATCTGAATTTTGACATTTTTTACCCTTTTTGTATAAATAGCTTAACTCTTTCTTTTGTGGAGGAGCTTAGACATTTGGTTGATGTTTGTAAAGTGAGATTACTCCTTTCTCTTATCATCCTAAGCCTTGGCTCATCACTTTAATTCCTTGAGAGGGATCGCTTGAGTTTGAGATTACTCCTCCCGATCTCTCTCCGGGAAATCAAAGCTTGTAATCGTATTGACGATTTATGTGAATGAAATATATGTTTATTTGGTTGATCATCCATAGAAACGAGTCTCAATCTTGGCCCTCGGAGTATATCTTGATCAAGCAATCGTTCGTGCGATTTTCGCTACTTCGTGTGTGCTCATCTCCGCCCCTTCCATCCATCTTCTAATTCCCGGTAACTCTCATCTTCCCATCGCTCTTATGTGTGATTTCTTCGCTAAATATACATATGTTGTGCCTTTTCTCTCTTTGTGGTCCTGTGTGTGCTAGATGATTCGTTTGGCTAGATCCTCCTTAAGCTCTATATGTTATCCGGCTTCTAACCCTAGGTAGGATCACATCATGAAGTCAGAGCGCCATATGCGAGAGGGTAACTCAACAACGAAGAAACCACTCTTCCAGTCTTCGATGTTTTCCTCAAACCCTTGGAATTTTTGCCAGAAAGGCCTCGCTAGGGTATCATCCCACCTGGGAATAATGTTAATGAAGCCGTCGCGAAAAACCAAAGTCAAGAACTTACGAAACAGAGCGACAGAGGGAGCAAGAATATCTTTTAACTCACAAGCGCGAAGGAAGGCGTAGATACAACTCCATGAGGAAGGGGTGATCTGTGCAGGGTTAAACCCGTGTCATGAACCGGGAGGCGGAACCCATATTGAAACATTTTAAAATAAAGAATCCTACGAGTTCCACAGAGCCGGCTATGGAGACTCATAGTAGCAGAAGGAATTGTGGGACGGTAATCACTGGGGAAGGTGATGTTGTTGCTTTCCAGTTCAAGGCGTAAGACAGTAGGGCAAGTAAAAACACTAGGGGTGTTTGCAAGCTCAGAATATCGAGAAAGTGGCCTAGGGGTAACTAAAGAACTAGACTGAGATCTCGTACGAGGCATGATAGATAAGAAGCAAAGGAAAATCAAAGCAAGAACGAGCAGAATACCTTGAAGAGAGAGAAGACTGAAATTAACAGGCGAATCGTCTAGATGCGAACGAGAGAATTTCCTCGGAGCGAGCAAAAAACGGAGAGAATTGTGAAGTATAAAAAGAAGCAAAAGGGTACAGAGAAGGAGCGTTTTTCCTTTTAAAAGAGACAGTGGAAAAGTCAGACAGAAGGGCAACCTATTGCAGCAGGACACGTACGGGACAAATGAGACACGTGGAAACACCCTGACAGAAGAATTAAAGTCAAGCACTCGCCTCGAATCTCGCAAAGGAAAGACTCGTGAATTAAGAAAAACCCAGAAAGATGGTCGTATGGAGCGGTAATGGGCTACCAAGCGGCATTTACTTCATAAAACAGCAATACGCAAAAATGAAAAAGAAAAGGACAAACGACATTCATTTTATTCATTTAAAAGAAAGCCAACGGCATCTTCGTCCATCCAGTGAACGTCGCAAACATAGTCATAATCCTCCGGAGGTGATGGTGACTCGCCGCTAAAGAAAGGAAAAGGCTCGTCAATCCCGAAAGGCCTCTCACCCAGCCCAGTCACGAAGCCTGCCGCGGGGGCAGTGTCCTCCTTTGAAGCGGCGCGGGAGCTTTCCACCAGAGTTGGGGCAACCAGTCCTGGAGCGGCATCTTGCACAGAAGACCTGTCCGTGAGAAGGAGATGAGGAGCAGACAGTGACGCTTCATCTTTTACTAGCAGTGAGAAATAGTGAGGTTTGAAGTCGGAAAAGAAGGATTCAAAAGATTATTTCTTTGCCTTCTTCAACTTCTTGCGAACCTGCCGCCTCGCAGGGCGTTGGGCAGGCCTCCAAGGAGGCGAAGGAGGAGGTTGTCAGAATCTGGAGAAGTTGGAGGAGTCGGAGGAGAATCACGAGCAGTAGTGTATAGAAAGCGAGAGTCAGCCATGGAAATGCTAGCGAGAGCAAGAAGAAGGGAAAGAATGAAATGAACAGAAGAATAAAAAGAGAGAGTCTCGTTATATAGCCGAAGTAAGGCAGTGTTCCTGCTTCTTCGCGTGTTTTCGAGGGCAATTAATACTGCCAGGGGCAACAACCATTGGGGGAAAAATATGATCTAGCAACTGCTGAAAGTCTGCACCAACCAAAAAGTATCGAAATTATCGCCCAATCCGTTAGCACTGAGAAACGGCGCAAAGTATATTCAGAATGACTGAGATGCGAAGGAGTCATCATTATAAGTCGGCCAAGCAAATAAAGTTACGGAATCCCAAGGGATACTGAGCTCGCGATTAACGAGAACAAAAGATTGTTTTTTAGAAGGACGACATGAGAAAAAGGAAAATGTCAACAGTGTGGCAAGCTAGTAAGGAAAAACATATTTATTTATTCAGAGGGCCTAACTGCCCGAGATTACAAAAGGCCCCACGGCCCGGGGTTACAAAAGGTGGCCCAGAGGGGCACGGAAAGACACGACGGGAGGATCCCCGTCGCTGGTCAGGCGTTCGACCTGGCGTCATCGTCCTCCCACTCCAGGAAAGGAATTTCCCTCAGGGCATCCGCGAGAGTAGTCAGTTCAGAAGAATAGGCCCTTATGCCCTTCAAGCAGCACCCCAACAAGTCATTTCTGTGTTGCAGCATGACCATGAGTAGCTGAATCTGGGAAATAGCTGCAGACAACTTCACCAATTTCTCCACGGGACTGATGTCCTCCATGGTAACAGCAGCCTGTCTAGCCTGCAGAGGAGTCAACATTCCCTGGAGCTCCAAGATATCCTTCGAAGTCTTGGTGCTCAATGACCCCAAAAAATCGAGGTCAGCCTGGGTCAAATTTCTCAAAGTATGGGCTTTGGATAACAGAAAGTTCTTGGTGATCTCGTCCATTGAAAGAAAAGAGATGAGGAAAATCGAAGGGAGATGTGAAGAAGGTTGAGAGAGTTATGGAAACAAGGGCAAAATGAAAGGCCTATTTATAGACTCAGGAAAAAGGTACTCTGAAAATGTACCTTTATCGACTGCCGAGCCCTCATTAATGCGGGAACCTCTGAAGGGGCAAGACCGAAGACGCGGAGGTAGCCCTTGGTAAACACTCGGGCTAGTTTTTGTTTGGGCATATGATAACTATCGATACCACAGAAGCGGCATCTCCACTACCCCAACGGGTGACCCGGCCAACATGAGGTACCCGCCGGGGGAGATGAGACTCTGTCCTTACCGCCCCTAGCCTGGCGGCCGACCCTGGGATGGTCGACATCAGCGAAGGGGGCTCTCACGCGACATCCGCACGGCGGTATCCCATCCCAGGTCATCCGTGACGTCACCCCGCATGACGTCACCTCGCATGACGGCACTCCCCAGCCACCCCAGTGACATCTATCACTCCCGCGACACCTACCTGGAGTAACTCATACCCCCTATCGGTACACTCCTTCCTTTGCCTATAAATACCCCCACCTTTTTAGACATTGGGGTAAGCCTAAGATAGCGTACTGAACCCCTGCTACTTTGACTACTCATACTGACTTTGGCATCGGAGTGTTTACGCCGGAGACCCCCTCCGGCGCTTTGCAGGTGACGAAGACCACCGAACAGGGTTCCCGACCAGCCTAGATCAGGCCGATCCTACTCAGCGTATCTCGAACTCTTATCACTAAACACTTGTTTTATTCTGAGTATGAGTGCAAATACATATCTTTGTGAGGGCAGCTGGTGAGTAGGCTAGATTTGGGAAAGTCTGGTTGATAGGGTCGTTATTCTATCAGCCAGATGCAGGTGCTTTTCTAGGTCTGGTTTTGTTCTGGTTGGGTGTAGCTTGTAGGATGTCATGCCAATTCTGTGTATTGGGTGTTGATTATGTATGTTTTTGAATGAGGTGGCTTTCCAATTTTGTTTATGCTCGAGGGTGAGCATAAGGGCAGTATGGGGATGTTTGATAGCACGTTTCATAGTCTCGGTTTTACCCTCTTTTCTAGCCCTTTCGGCGGCTTGATGTTGCTATTTGACCCTTTTTCCATTCTTATTTACAGATTAGCATCAAAAGAGGGAAAAGATCGAAAAGAAGCAATTTTGGAACATTTATGAGGAATTCCAGTTTCTAGGCCTAGAAGAAAGGACGTCGTAAAGACCTCGACGCGAACCACACCAGTGCGCTGCCTCAAGGCCCCGACAGTTCTGCATCTTCCACGAAAGATAAGCATCTTCAAAGATCCGCACGGAATCCCAGGCGCTTCCAGAAGACATCAGGCGTGTCAGGAATCCTAGAATATTCCTTTTACAAGGACATGTGCTGTCACGCCCTCATTGCTCTTAGCTGTTTTGTCTCCTAGCTAGTATTAGGCTATATAAGCATAGTACTAGGGTTTTTGTAAGGACGGCTGTCCAAGGATATTTTCTTACATTAATTTCAGCACTTATTTTCTGGGGATCTTCTCCTCTTGTCATCAAGAACAGCCTTTGTCGCAACTTTCCTCTTCGATTATTAATTAATCTACCGGTTTCCTCTACTCCCTTTTTACTTTCTTTGTTATTGTATGATTCTATATACCTACTATTTATATTATAGTATGAGTAGCTAAATACCCCCCTTCTTGGTGAAGGGTGTCTCAAGGGTTGTAGGGTTCGGCTAAGAGGTCTAATGCATACTTAACATATTCTCTTGTGACACATGATTCTTTACCGATTTAACTCCATACTTGTATAGGGATATTAAGAGTCTGATCACCTGTTAGTATTTCTGCATGGGTAAATGTCATTTCCAGGGTTATACCTGACGCGAAGCCCTGGAATAATAGTAGACACCTAGCAGAGGTAGCGCGAGAGACCTCTGTCCAGGGGTAAATAGTTATCTAGGGTATGGGATACGGGTCTGACAAGCCGAGCTATCGCGCCCTAGATCTGTCTTACCTCCCCTTCATGGGCGTTCTGAGTTTGGCCTCCCCGCATTCGTGCCTGGGAGGATGGCGGAATGTCAAGGTCACCTCATATGTGGAAACGGGGGGTGACTTTTATCTAAGAAGGTAAGCAGGGGATGCGGTGTGGAAACGCGGTCCCAATAGCAGATCTGCACATGAGTCTGGAATACCCCTGTACCGATGACTAGCCGACCTAGAAAACAACCCATGAGAGCACCTTTCGCTAAGATCTCGTCCAATTTGATTAATATCTTTTTCATTACTTTTCCTGCACCTGATCCATTTATATTTCTTGCCCTAGATTACATTTTACTTTCGTGCCTGATTGCGTGTCGAGGGCATCAAATTTAGTTGTATAAAATGATATAAAATGGGGTAAGGGATACAACTTAACACTGTTCACAATGGACTTGTAGATCGTGATAAGAGGTTCGTCCACAGAGATCTTGTTGGAGTTTTGTAGTCTTGACTCGACTTCCTCGTCACTGGAGTTGAGGGGTTTTGTTTTGCAGTTAAGATAAACAAAGCAATTAAAAAGAACAAGACAAAAATTAAATAAAGAAATAATCTTAGGCAGAAATGAATCTTAGCTAAGATTGGCGGCGGAGATTGGTTGTGGACTGATGTGGGGTAGATTCCTAGTAAGAGCGAATTTGTGAGCGCTTTACTTGTTTAATCGATCATCGACCTTAGATTTTCTCCTTCTCTCTCATAACTCTGCTATAGATTGGGAGGAACCCCTTTCCAATCCTACTTTCCTCCTATTCAAATCACTTGGAGGGTACCCCCTTTCCTAGTGATCCTGGCCAGTGGACACCTTGCTGGTTAAAGGGTTTATCCAATTGACTGCTGACTTGAGGCACATGCGTTTTCTCAATGGCGTAGGGAAAGACAGAGTCTGGGCCAAGCTACTCCCAACTCGGAGCCCTAGGTTGTCAATCTGGTTAGGCCTATATCGATTCAAACTCACTAACCCCCGCGAGGTTAGCTGCCTACTTCGTCACTTCAGTTTCGCTCGTCCCCTCAGTGACTGGCTGCAAATTCGTCGTCTTGCCTAAGATTGATCAAGTCTTAGCCTAGACGGGAACCGATTTGTTAAAACAGAACTTGAATCAATTATGATTGAGAGGATAATAAGAACAGATCGGTCTCATGAATAACAAGTATGCTCACTCAACCCTTAGCAAGAATTAGGTGTTTAGCTACTAGACATAATAATTAAGAAGACAAAGTGTTTACAAGAACCAGAAGAAAAGAAGATGGAAGATCCCCTAATTGACAGCATTCCCTAACCTTAAATAAGGTTAGAGTCCCCACCAATCACGTTCCTTTCCAAATTCAAAACTTCAAAAGATAAAGATAACATTGTTTAAATTCGAAATAAAATAAAATCAAACTAGAAATAGAATTGTTTGTTCAAATAGAGGATAATCCTTAAAAGGATGCAATCTTGGATCACGTCTGATCTTCTCTAGCTGTCTCTAGCTGTCAAATCCACTCTTTTAGCTCAAAATCCCGTGACTCCTAGTATATCACGTTTCTTGGCAATCTTAGCTAAGATTATTTTGTCTTAGCTAAGATTGGTCGTTTGTCTGATTTTTGCTCCAAAGATAGCTTTTCTCTATTTCCTCCAGCACAAATCCAGCTGTCATCCACACTCCATCAATAGCATTCCAAGACTCCTAGCTTTGCACGTCTTTAGATCGGCAGTCTTAGCCAAGACTGCGCCTAAGATTGCTAGTTTGTGCTGAAAGCTAATATTTCCTTCATTTCCTTTAAAAGCAGATAGATTGACGTGAAAGACACCATTTTCACCATAAACAAGGTGGTTTAAGATGGTAAAAAAGTATGGAAATAGACGTCAATCAAACCTCACCACACTTAAACGATGCTTGCCCCCAAGCATACTGGACTCTTAACTAAGACAACAAAAGAAAGACTCAAAATAGAGGAAACAAACAGTGGCAAATTTCTAGACCGACGACCCTTAACCAGTCCCTTTACACCTTCATACCTATGACGGTCAGCATACTTCTCAATGGATCCCAACCCTTATGAACACGGTCTATTCAACACCCCAAACATCCGAATTCCACATGACCATAACATCTTTGCATTCCACAACAGACCCAACGAGACAAGACATCCACCGACTTGGATTTTCTCCCCTTAATTCAACTACCTAATATCATCATTCAATTACCTTGTCTGAAAATTTCCTATGCTAGTATTGCTAAAAAGTTTCTTGATTATTAATGCTTAGTGAGGCAGAAATATCAAGACATTTTATTTCATCATTTTTTTAAATTTTTTTTTAAGAGCATGCAATTTACTGGGCATAAAAGTAGTTCTCTGCATTAGAGTAATTCAGCACAACACAAGGCATCAAACTCCATTATCCACTTAGCAATTTTCCTTAAGGGAATATTAAGTATATTTGGTGGAAGCTTGCCTATTTGTCAAGTCTGTTACACAATGCTAGACCTCATAATCATGTACAAGATGGATGCTCAAAGCATTGAAAATGCCTTACTCATATGCTATGGGGTCACAAGGTGAAGGATGCTAAAAATCAAGGTTAAGGCATTAAGAGACAGGTTTTAAGCATAGTCCAGATTTTCGCCGACACACAAACAAAACACATATCATTCATGCCTAAAAACACACATAAAGGCAAAGAAAATCATGCAACAGACTCTGCTAGACAATCTAGGCCAACTATCTTAGCCTAGAAAAAAAAATCATGATTCAAAAAATTTCGTGCAAACAAAAGAAGGTCACACAAAAACACAAAAAGGCATGTATATACAGATAAGACACATAAAAACACCTCACCACACTTAGAAGACACATTGTCGTCAATGTATAAATGAGAGAAAAAATAAAAATAAAAGACACAATAAAAGAAAAAGAAAAGAAAAGACACGACCTGGGGGCTTGCACTGTGTTGCGGGAGGTCTTAGAGGACAGAGGTCCATGCTGGAGTAGAGGTGGTTGCTGAAGGGGCTGCTTAGTCCAGTTTTGGAAAAAATGTCTTAGCTAAGACACAATGGCTAAGTGATAAGATTCGTGGTCGTGTCTGATCGGAACGGCGACGATCGGCGTCGGATGTACCTGCAAAGCGCCGGAGGGGGGGCTCCGGCGTAGACACTCCGATGCCTAAGTCAGTTCGGGGGTACAAAGTAACAAGAGGTTCTGCTGGGTGATTTCGATCTTACCTTCTGTTTGAAAAGTAGGGATATTTATAGGCCTCGATGGCGATACCTGGCGATAACAGCCTAGGCGATGTCTGGTGATGACGTCACGAGCGATGCCAGCGGGTGACGTCATGAGTGATATCTGACAGGGTTGCCTAGAGCGATAACCTCGCGGTTCCCTAGGATGGGATGGTGTCGTGCGTATAGAGACGCATGAGTCCCCCCTCCCCTGATGTCGACCATCCTAGGAATCCTTTTCTGATCCCTAGGCGATATGAAGATATACTACGGGACTTATAGGAATCCGTCCCGGCCGGAGCCGCAAATGCAGTAGTGCCATTAAGGTTGTCTTGATTGTTATCATAAGCCCAACTGAAAACGAGCCCGAGTGTTTACCAAGGGCTGTCACTCCCTGTCCATGTCTGGAATCTTAGGTGAGGGTTTGTTCTTTCATAAGGCGATATGCTCCTAGGATCTCCGAACTTCCTTGTCTCCTTTAGCTCGACACGGATTGGTTTAAACGATGTGCTAGGGCTCAGATTTGAAGCTTTCCTCCGAGCAAACAGATTCCGGCCTTCATTTTTATCTCATGCCCAGTCTTCTGGAGGCGTTAAGAGATCCACGGGAGACGCCGCTATCTCGTTCATAATTATTAGGGCATTGCTTTCGCCTAGCGATATTATTCAGCCTGGTCCCTTTGGCAGGACTTAGAAAGTTGCAACTTCACTCCTGTCGCAGGAGAGCTGCTGACGTGCCACTTGCGATGTCGCCAAGGACTGCGGCCGAGTCATTCCGTAGGCTCGCCTATGTTCCGGTCCATCATCCTTTTGAGTGTACTGCAAACACATAGAGGAGATAGGTACTCATGGAGAAATTAGCAAACTCTGTACTTACAGGGATTTTGAGATCACACAAGCTCTGTCTTTCTTTTCCGCTTAAGGAAACAACGATATTGACGCGGTTTTACGCCATCAGCTGCCTTCGATTAACGTGGCTTTATACCACTAGATACCTGTGAGGTCGGCGAGGTTTTATGCATCTAGGGCTACCTGCGACATCAACGCGGCTTTACACTGTGGATACCAGTAACCGTATAGCTTTTACGTCATGACTACCCGTAATATCGTGCCCTTTGGCGTTTTTCCATATTCGATCTCGTACCCCTCCGAGCATCTGTATCGCGGATAGTTCACAAACACCGACCTTCGCTTCCACTTCGGGTCCATCGGCCCTCGAGGGTAACGGGACGGCTCGCCTTTTGAGGACCTCATTTTCTTTTCCAAGGCCCTTCTCTTGGAGCTTATAAATCGGGGAGCTTTTTCCACCCACGTTTTCATCATCTTTGGCAACTTGCATTATGGATCATTTGACTAAAAAAATTCTCCTTTCCAAGGGCCACTCTCTCAAGAACCTCAATGATGGTGACGTAGGGTTCTTGGAGAACATGTTGATTAAGACTTCTGAGGACATCCTAGAGTTGCAAGGGATGCTGACCCCACTCCATTCTAGGTTGGGAGTTATATCTCTGGAGGATTTCAGTCCTCTAGAGAGCGTGTCGAAGCTGGCTGCCTCTGTCGCTCGGATTCAAGTGGTGATCGCCATGATGCAGCAGCGCAAGGATATGCTGGGGTGCTGCCTAAAGGGGATGAGAGCCACCTCCCATGATCTAACTCTGGTCATAGATTCCCAGAGGGACATTCCCGAAGTACCCGATGACGCTGGCTCTGACGCCTGATATCAGTGGCTCCCTTTGAGCCCTTTTTACTTTTCCTCTTGTCATGCCACTATACTTTTCGCCATTAGGCCATAATAAATAAACTGTTTTTATTATGCCACTTTGCAACTGTTCTTCTTCTTTCATGCTCCCTTTGTCTTTTTTCTATTGGAGGTATTCTTAGCCCAACTGAAAATGATTCAGCTACTGGGTGGTTTTCGGGTAGTCTGTTCTGCATTAAATCTACGCCGCTGTTGTCCTGGCAACTGATTGGGCGATTTTGCGGTTTTCCTTGATTTAAGTAAGATTTCAACAAGCGTGACTTCAAATCCTTATTTACACTTCAGGCTGTACACGTGTCCACCCTCAAGGGTCGGGTTGGAAGATCGAAGATCCTTTTTTCCTGATTTTCTGGCTATTAAAGGGGATCCTCTTTCCCTTGTTTTTATTCACCTCCTTGTTCGTTTTTTTCCTTTGATAAGTAATCTGCGGTCTCATGGTTGATTCTCATTTTTTAGATACGACCACACGAGATTCTCCACCAACTCCTCTGACTTCTCCCGATTCGGATAATCCTCCTCCGTCGCCCCCTTGGAGGCCGCCTGTTCGCCGACGGTGTCGCAAGAGGCGGAGGAAAGATGCTGCGAAAGCATCTAGATCATTCTTTGATTCTCTTGCTTCTCTCTCTACGAAGGGGGAGGAAACGTCTTTCCTTCCTAGCGAGTCACCACAAAGGGCTCCCTCTGCCTGCTCAGCCATTGAAACGGTATCGGCAGTTGTTAAGGAGGAGTCAGATCGATCGTCAGTTCGCGCAGGGGGAGGATTGAGGAGCCTTTCCCTCTCGCTGGCGAGGATGATGATGACGTGGTCTACTGCTATGGCATCTCCTGGTCTGACGGTGAATAGTTGTGCATACCATGCCTCTTTGTAGATGCCGTATGGCTTTCTCAAAGTAATAAAATGACGCTATATTTTCTTTTCGCTCTCCTGCTGCTTTTCTCCCTTTATATTTTTAGGTTTTCAAGGTTATCGCGGAAGTGTGCCTTTCGCTGGGTGCAACCGCCTTTCGGTTTTCAATCAGTAACTGTCTTCTCCCAAAAGATACTGATGATTGTCCACGCGTCCTCTTCCACTCTGCACGTGTTTTATTTTTATAGGCTGTTTCTTTTTTAGGTTTAACCTTTATAAGGAATTCGCTCTTCTCTTTTAGTACTTTTGCTAATACTTCAAAATTCTTCTTATTTTCTTTCTCTCCTGTGCTTCTTTCTTCCCGAAGGGTTTTACTGCAACTGCTCACCGGTGCCGACAGCCTGTTTACTGGCTCTTTGCTCCAGGTATTTTGTTTCTCTATCACCATAGCTTTACTTTTCCAGTTCATTATGTCTCGCGCTAGATCCTCTGCAGTTATAGAAAATCCCCTAGATCCCGAAGTTAGGAGAGGTCGTAGTGTTTTTTATTGTAATGAGGTTTTGAGGGCTGAGTTAGAGGAGAACGGTATCACTTTTCCCACGGGAACCGCCCCTTTGTCCCTTTGAAGGATACTCGGCTCACTGATGCCATGTGGGGGACGTTCCGGCTGGTTTATTTCAAGATGTTTACCTACGGATTTCGTTTCCCTCTTCATACTTCTCTGATGAAGCTGCTAAACCATTACAATCTCAATCCTGTTCAAATAACTCCACCTTCCTGGTGTGGGCTTTACGCCTTTCTTCGTTCGTGTGAGATGAAGCGTATTTTCGCTCCATCGCTCGATCTGTTCCGTACATTTTTCACCTTGAGGTGTCGCAGCTGCTTGGTGGATATTACCCCAAGTTGGAATGATGCCCTTGTTCGGTTCTTCTGGCGGAACTTTCAAGGTTTCGAAGAGAATGTGGACAACTGGAAAAATGGCTTCTTCACCCTTCGCTTGCCTTCTCGGTTTTGGCGCGGTGGTTTCAACCTAGAGATTACCAGTGCCACTTGGCAAAAACCAGATGTGCTGTCTAGTATGGATGTGTCAAATGTTAACGCCCTGTTAGAAATAGAAGGGCCCTTCCTCATTCGGGAATTCGCTCGGTTCAGGCCTTTGCGAGAGTGTGTCGTTGGTGAGTTTTTCTTTTGTCACCTTATCGCTTCGATTTTCTTGCCATACTAAAATATTTTATTGGCAGGTAACGCTGAGGGTCGCTCTTCCGGGGAAAGTGACGCTCCTCTAAACATGGTGCCGCTTCAGACGTTACCTCCTTCTCTTCCGCCTGAAGGCTCAAGTCGTCCGCCTATTCCGCCAAGAGGAAGGAGAAACAAAACCGTCGTGACACGCAGCGCCTCCGCTCGACCTTCCCGTTTCCTTGAGAATTGGTTATCGTCTCGCGGTAAGGGAATGGCTCCGAGTAACCCTGTGATTGAAGAGGTTGACAGCGATAGTGAAAGCATGGATACCTGTTCCGAGCTGCGTCATGCCACCCTTGCCCAACGGATGAAACTTAGGTCGAGAAAGAGTGAACCCGCAGCATAGTCAACTGAGGACGATAGAGAAAAAATGGCTGCCGAGACGGAGCATCTCGTAAAGAGAGTTCGTAAAGAGAAATCTGACCCACCAATTCCTCCCGTGGAGGAGGTCAACGCGGTTCCCTCCGAGGGAGTAACACTTCACATGTTGCAGGTGCCTTGCCGGTGACGGAAGTTGTCAAGGTGTCTTCTGCCATTCCTCCCAAAGTTAACGAGGCTTTAGCAACGGTGGGCTCTCCCTTGTTGTCTGGCGGTCCTAACTCTCCGATTCACTCCTTTATTCCGGATGTGAACTTACCAATTTCAAATCCAATCGCTCCTCCTAACCCTCCCCCGCAGAAGCCTCAGCCTTTGTTTCTTTCTTCGATTTCAGGCATTGGTGATTCCGCAAAAAGTCGTTCTCCTCCTTATATCGCCAATCTTTCCCCTCAAAGTCGTCAAGGCCCCACCACATATCAGCTGGACTTGTCTTTCTTTGGTACCGACGGTCTTCGTGCTTTAGGGATATCGGACCCACTATCGCGAGAAGAGCCGGTGGGCCCAATAGTGGGGCAAATGTTTACTTCTTCGAAGGACAAAGAAGAGTTCTTACGGCATCCTCCTGAAGCACGACATTCACGCCTTCTAACTGACATGCTGGCCAGTTTCCGCAAGCTAAATTACTTTTTCGAAGATCATCGTGACAAGGTTCGGCCTTCTCTTGATTTGAAGGGAGAACTAAGCGCTGCCTTAGGGAAGGTAACGGAGCTGTCGCAGCTTCAGGAGCGAACCCGGGCGGAGTTGGACGACTGTCGTGCTGAGCTTGCTCGAGAAAAATCGAAAGGGAAAGCTAAGATAGAGCTTCTGGAGGCGGAATTGGTGGTGGCTGACAAAAAGAATATCTTTCTTCGCGAAGAGATAGCGTCTCGTGATGCGGATTTGGCCAAAGTACCTTCAAAGATAGCCTGGTGGAAGAACAAGACCATGGAGGTTTGTATCGCTGAATTTATGAGTCTCCATCGCCAGGGAACTGTCAATTCGTCAGTGCTGGCCGATTACGCTTCCAAGAGAATGAAGGATCTGGGCGAAGGTGAGGGAGATCTTCTTTCTTCTAGAGAAGAGCAGGGGAATGGTGACTGCGATGTCCGCGAGGGCCCATGATTAATCGAGGCTGCTCCATTTAGAGGATTCTTCTGTTTATTTGTTTCTTTGTCTTGTAATAACGCCTTGTTGTGCGACAATATCCATATTTTACTGCTATTTGATTTTTATTCCGCTTTTTCGCGTTAGCTCGAAAGCTGCCTTTTTAATTAACGCCATCTTGCGTTATCTCCTTTCTTGCGATATCGCTCTTGTTTTCTCCAAGAAATGGTACCTGCTTTTCAGAGCATTTAATGCTTGCTATCTTCTCATTAGAAAAGTCGCGATTGTGCAGGCACACGTGTCCATTTCTTCCGGTGATGCGGGCTAGCGTGCTCGTGAACTTTATCGAAATCGAAGCGTTGTAGCGCTTTTCTAGAATTGCACTCATTGCCTGAGTCTGTTCCTCATGTCACTTCCATGCAACGACTGTGGCATCCGCCGTTTCATTCGATTACTAGGGTTATAAAAACCAATATTTATTCTTTTCCTTTTCTTTTATCATCCCACCTTCTCATATTTTCTTTTAGCCGTCTTGTTTTCTCCCCACTATTCAAGGCTCTTCGAAGTGCTTTTTCTCTAAAGGTATTTCCTTTCTCCTCCATCGTCTTCTTCATCTTTACTTCTTTAATTCTGCCATGGCTAAGACTCGCCGTTCTGAGTCGAAATGTGCCGATGAGAAGAAGATGGATATTACTGCTAGTGTTATCACATCTGAGGCCGCTCTCCGTGAGCATTTGGCCGCCCATAATGTTGTTATCCCCGACGATTATAAGGCCACTGTTGCCCCTGAGTCAATACGTTTGAACAACGTTTTGACGGGCAATCGTAGGGTCTTGTATGCGCAAATGTTCCGTTATGGTTTCTGGCTTCCCATCGACTCTTTTGTAAAAGACTTGCTTGTTGCCGGCGATCTGAATCCGGCCCAATTATCCCCAAATGCGTATTGTTGTGTTTATGCTTTTCTGGAACTTTGTAAATATAAAGGGATCACTTCCCCTTCCCTTCTGCTGCTTAAATCTCTTTTTAAGCTGATGAAGTGCCGGGGAGTGATAACGATATCGCCCCGCTTCGACGATGACTCTCTCAAGTCCTTTACTTGGAAACTCCTCCACATCGAGTCTTCCGTTGATGCTTGGAAAAAGGAGTTCTTTGTGATAGATCTTCCTGAAGATCCTGGTTCCTGGTGGCGATCTGGGTTTAACCAAAACGTCGATGATAACGTCTGGAGTCGACCAGGGACCCTTCCTCAATGTGAACAAGACTGGTTAAACAACTTGCTCAAACTGGAAATCAGTGTTCACATTCGTCAAGTGGCTTGTAGAATGGACATTCGTTCTTGTGTTAAACGTGAGTGTCGCGTTACTCCCTTTTTTGTTATCGCTGATACTAATGCTGACGTTATTTTGTGATCTCGCAGCGACGGATCCCAACTATAAGCCCGAAAGCGTAAGGAGACGCCTGAAGAGGGCTCAAGAAAGAGAAGAAAAGGAGAGAGCTACCTCCACGGAAGCTACTGATAATCCCACGGAACTGCCGGCTACTTCCGCGAGTCTTGCTCAAGTATCCTCTTCTTCAGCTGGTGAGGGGAATACTGATATTCCTTCAGGCGTTCCCATCGTGACCGTTGCTGCTCCTCCTGCCCAGCCTTCTTCTTCTTCCCAGGCTCCTAAGGTCATTGCCAAAGGAAAAAAGAAGAGAAAAATAAGAAGCGTTGCTGCTCTTACACCTTCTCCGGACGCGGCAGGTTCTTCAGAAGCACCTCCTCCCACTACTGTTACAGTAAGGGTGCCTTTTAGCCACGATATGCTACATTTCAATGTTTGCCGTCGTTTGATTTCTCTTTTCTATATTTCATATTGCGTTCTTGGCAGGACACTACCGTTGTCGCTACCTCCGCTCCTCCCTCGGGCGATATGAATTTGGGCTACATGCTGACTGGTTCTAAGAAGAGACAGCGGCTGGAAGGTGAGGGGGGAAATCTATCTTCCTCTACCACCGGGATGGAGAACAGACCTGAGGACGGTTTCCACTCCACGACTGTTCCCCAGGGAGGACATTCCTCAGAATTTCTGGTGAACTTGGGCACAAGCGAGACTTTCAAAATTTCGCCCAATTCTTTCGGAGGTCCCGTTCACGCATATTCCTCCAATCTGGGATATCAAGAGGGCTTGCAGGATTTTTCAGGCTATCAGTCTCATGGTGTTTATCTTGCTCTAGGGGGTTCATCCACACAGGTTCACCCTCCTATTCCTCTGGCGTTTGTTCCTTCGAGCATCCCCTTATTGCACCGTTATGGCGAAGGAGGTGCCACCTTCAACTTTGTGGCGGATTTTAGTCCGATAAGTGGGGGTGGCACTGTAACCCATCAAGTTGGATTGTACGATCTCCGTAACACTGGTTTGGCGGCATTGGGGGGTGATGGCTCGGATGAAGTTTCGGCTTTGCTGGCTTCCCAAATATTGGCGTCTGCGGCAGAACGGGAGGTTTTCCTTTCCAAGACCGAGGTTGATAGGGTGAACTCATTACGCTCCAATCTTTTTACTAATATGATGAAGTTCCATTACTGGGCGGAGGAGGTGCAGCGTCAGGCTGCCTCTCTTTCCTCCTCCTTGGAGGAATTATGGCGAGAGCGGAATGAGAAGAAGAAGTTGCTAGAGGAGCGTACGCAACTATTACTAGCCCATCAGGAGCTGAAGAAAGAACATTCTGATGCCTTGGCAGCGGAGAGGGCCAAAAATACTGTCTTGGAAAATGAGAAATCATCCTTGGCCAAGGAGAAGGCTGCCCTGGAGGAAGAGTCGGCCGATAGGAGTCTGTGGCATGTCGAGCAGACTGCTGCTATTTTAGTCGATTGCTTTGAGGAAGTCCATGGGGTCGATGCGTACAAACCTGATGAGGTCACGACGGCTTTCAAGCGAAAATCTGCCCATCTTAATGAGGGTTTTCGCCAACCTAAAGCGGCAGGCTGGAAACGGAGGAACCCCAAAGGTTGACATTCCTCGAGGCTTTGCTGCCCTTTCCTTAGCAATCGAGCGTCACTAGATTTTTGTCATTATTTTGACCACTGAAGTTTGTAGCCCCTTAAAGCATTTTGATGTATTTAGACAACTTCTATCGCTATCTTTCCTTTCCTTTAGTTGTCTCCTTACGAACTCCTTTGGCGTTATCTTCGCCCTGTTATCACGATGCGTTTACTTTTCCGAGCAGATCCTTAGCAGTCCCATCAAAATTACTAAAGTCGGTATCGAGTTAGCTTTCCCGGTAAGCCTTACGATATCACTGCTTACGAGATCATCACTCCTTCCGTTACCCGAAAAGTATTCTGCACATTCCTAATTGTAAACCATCAGTAACAAAAACATGTTACGAGGGATAGTAATTACCTGTAGGAGCCTTCCCACTGCCATCATAGGGCGTTACCATGGAACCCGCGTGAATCGCTTTCACTATCAGCTCTATACTTCACCAGGGGTTACACATCTGGTTACTAGCTGGGATTTCGCGATTCTCCGCGTTTCCCTCCTTTCGCGATCGGCCCGAAAAGTGCCTCATCTTAGTGAGTTGTCGGATCGGGACGGCTATCACAAGGCTGGGGAATTTTCACTTTTAGGCGTTGTCCTCGCGTCTAGAACTATGTCCTTACTTAATGG
Source organism: Viola odorata (assembly GCA_963691705.1). NCBI lineage: Eukaryota > Viridiplantae > Streptophyta > Magnoliopsida > Malpighiales > Violaceae > Viola > Viola odorata. Next base: position 60,094,758 of record OY829538.1, on the reverse strand, counting down.
CCTGGCTGCAGCAGCCCAGCCGTTAAGATAGGATTCTTGTTTCTAGATGGAGTTTCTATTTCTTTGGGGTGTGCCTCGTCTTGATGGGCCGTCTCCACGAGAACGGTCAGTACAAGAGAAGGACTTTTCACTCCCAAAGATACCGGGAAGTGCCCTCACTTAATGAGCCATCTGATCAAGATCGGTCATCACAAGGATAGGACTTTTCACCCCCGGGGGCGTCCAGGATCTTTCAATCCGACGCTAATTCAAGGTATATTGGGTCGTGCCCTCACTTAGTGGGCCATCTGATCAAGACCGGCCATCACAAGGATAGGACTTTTCACTTCCCAAGATACCCCCTTTCTTATCTGCACAAAGGCAACCACAAACACCCACGAAAGCTCTCTCATCGAGTGTTAGTCATGGTTAAGGTTGATATAAATCAAAGGTACAGATAAGATTAAACTCTAGGGTAATATAATTTCAAACGAGCGATATTCCAAGAGTTGGATAAGGGTATACCATCGAGTGTCTCCAGATGATAGGTTCCTTTCCCGACAACGTGGGTGACGCGATATGGTCCATCCCAGTTTGGACTAAGTTTTCTCATACGTTGTCCTGCCGCTCGCTTGTCTCTGAGCACCAGGTCACCGGCTTTCAGCAGCCGCTCTTTGACACGCCTGTTATGATAACGGGCCATCTTTTGTTTGTAATGCTGCGTTTTCAGAAGGATTTCTTCTCGGACTTCTGGTAACGCGTCCAGGTTAGCTCGTAACCTTTCCTCATTCAGTTCCTCTCGAAAGTGAGCCACCCGTAGGCTCACGGTTCCAATTTCCACTGGTGTAACAATTTCGGTTCCAAAGGCCAACGCGAAGGGTGTTTCTCCGGTGCTAGTTTTAACAGTCATGCGGTACGCCCACATCACGTATGGTAGCTCATCAGCCCATTTCTTTTTAGACCCTTCTAAGTTTTTCTTGATACCTGTTGATACCCGAATTTTGACGCCATTTTTATTTGATTTTAGCATTTCTGTTATTTAGTTAACTTACAGTCATTTTCAGTTGATTTACTGTCGCTAGCATTTTTAGGTATTTCGTTGCGTTTTAGCATCGTCGTTAGCGTCGTCAGCTTTCGAAATCACATTTTTAATTTTTCGGCACATATTTTCATTATTATTATCATTATTATCTTTAGCCTTAAAAACCACATTTTTGACTATCCGGCAGTCGTTTGCTAGTTTTTTCTTCGTTTTAGGTCATCTCATAAGTTTTAGGATTTTTTATGTTTTAGCGCATTTTTTTAGTATTTTATTATTTTATTATTATTTTCATTCGAGCTTTTATTGGACCCGAGTAAGTCTGCTCGGACCATAGCTCGACTTTAAAATGTTTTCCATCAACTAGTTGCTAGTTTTTTTTCTGCTCGCAACGGTCTACAGCGTTTCGTGTAATTTTCTGCGTAACGTCTTTATTTTTCCGTTCAAACGTTTCACGTTTTTTGAACGCGAAAATAAACACGTTAAACGAAAAATTCTCGTCATTCGCTATAGACGGTTAAACCCGTCATATTTTTCTCTACGCGACGGTAGCTTCGGCTCGAAAAGTCAGAACGTTTGTTCGCTGGAACCGGCTCGAGGCCATTTAAATCAGGTAAAGGGCCATTTGATCATGACCATTGATCTGGTCAACCAAGGAAAGTCAACCAGATCAATGGCCCTTGATTTAATGTGCATAATGCACATGCACAGTGCACGCACGAGGGAGGCAACGGAAGTCCTCGCCCGAGCCACCTGCTCCCATCGCATCGTAGCCCTCTAGCCCTCCGCCATCATCACGCCTCCCCCTAGCTTGCCACCGTGACCAGCCAGCCACCACGCGCAGCTCCGACGTCTCCCTTCCCACGCATTTTTGGCTATAAATAGCCACCATTTCCCTTCGAATAAAAGGGTCCGAAAATTGAGCAAGAAAAACACCACTGCCCAACTCACGCACCCTCAGTCCCTTTCCCGGCCTTCGTCCTCACGCAGCAGCAGCCGCACTGTAAGCATTCTTTCTCTTGCTTTTCTTTTAAATTTTGTTTAAAGCTTAGTTAATTAATTAATCATCAAAACTTGCTTCCGTCACCTTGTTTTCAACCTAATTTCGTCATGCTAACACTAGTTTGAATTATCGTTGCTTAGTTTAATTGTTTCGTCAATTAATGTAAATATACATCTCCTCGCTTCCTTCGAACATTCCACTATTTTAGCCTTCATTTCCTTGCTGTGACTGCACGTCTGCATTGAGGGAAAGGAGAGGCTTCTTTTGGACCAAGAACCAGGCGAATTGATCGCCTGGTTCGCCACCTCCATCGCCGGCAGTGGCGCCGGCGATGGCAGGATGAAGATGATGATCACGGGCCGCATGGCCTTCGCGCAAGGAAATAAAGGAAAGCCCATCACCATTAAAATTAATCTTCTTGGGCCAGGAACAATTCCTGGCCCATTTCTCCAAATTTTATAGTTGGGCCCAGCCCATTTATATTTTTCCGAGTCTTCCGTTTCGTTATTTTTTTTACGTAAAATGCTCGCATGCTTCGTATAACTGTTCTTCATGATACGTGCTATTTTTTGTATATTTCTATACATGAATTGTTTAATTCACTTTTTTTCGTAAAATATTTCGTATGCTTATTTTTGTATCAAGTTGTTTATCGAATTGTCTTTGTACGTGAATTGCTCATTTCTTATCGTGATATTTATTTTCATGTTATCTAACTTCAGTCATTTATATTCAGCAATTTACTTTCGGCAATTTAAATTCAATACCGCCTATATGGTTGGTCGCATTTTAATTCTCGTGAATATTCAACTGCTTTAATTTTTCGCAAAACTGCTGGAAATCCTTCCGTAAATTATCAACTGTTTAATTTTCCGCACTTTAAATCTCAGCAATTTACTTTCAGCAATTTAAATTCAATACCGCCTACATGGTCGGTCGCATTTTACTTCTCGTAAATATTCAACTGCTTTAATTTTTTGCAAACTGCTGGAAATCCTTCCGCAAATTATCAATTGTTTACTTTTCCGTACTTTACTTTTCCGCACTTTAATTTTCCGCACTTTACTTTTCCGCACTTTAAATTTCAGCAATTTACTTTCGGCAATTTAAATTCAATACCGCCTACATGGTCGGTCGCATTTAAATTCTCGTAAATATTCAACTGCTTTAATTTTTCACAAACTGCTGGAAATTCTTCCGCAATTTATCAACTGTTTATTTTCTGCAATTTATCAACTGTTTATTTTCTGCAATTTATCAACTGTTATGTTTCTGCAAATATCAACTGTTTATTTTCTGCAAATATCCAACTGTCCATTCTCTACATTATCAATCTGTTCTATTTTCTGCAAATCATTAAACTTTTTTTATTCCCTGTAAATCGCCAATAGCATTTAATTTTTCTGCACTTATCAAAACAACATTTCATTTTCGTATGCGTAAAATCCATCATTTTCCGCATGCAATCAACCCAGCATTTAAATTTTCGCATGCTTAAAATCCATCATTTTTCGCATGCAATCAACCCAGTATTTAAATTCTCGTATGCTTAAAATCTATCATTTTTCGCATGCAATCAACATAGCATTTAATTTTCATATGCGTTAAATCCATCATTTTTCGCATGCAATCAAGACAGCATTTAAATTCTCGCATGCTTAAAATCAATCATTTTTCGCATGCAATCAACCTGGCATTTAAATTCTCGTATGCGTAAAATCAATCATTTTTCGCATGCCATCAACACAGCATTTAAATTCTCGTGTGCTTAAAATCAATCATTTTCGCATGCAATCAACGTAGCATTTAAATCTCGTATGCGTAAAATCCATCATTTCACGTATGCAATCAACTGTCATTTAAATTTTCGCACTCATAAAATGGTTTATTTATTTCTCGAGCTATCACTAACACTCTCCTTTTGTAGGTTAATTTCAAGCTTCGCTCGAAAGTACGCCTCACAAGTCCTTTTTATTTATTCGATGCTTTCTGCAAATATCAACTGTATGCATGATATATAGAACTGCTAGAATTAAAATCAACCCACATGAACAACGTGTTTAAAGAGTTGCTTAAAATGCCATGTTCATATGATTTTAAATTCTCGCATATATTGACTGCATGTACATGGGGACTTTCGATCCCACATCAGTTTTTCCATTTCAAAAATCCATCATTTAAATTTGTACTTTATTAGCAATCCATGTTAGGATCACGTAGTAATTAATTTAATCATGCATGGCCCGATGATGAAATAAGAGGGCGCTCATTCAGCCTTACGAAAAATTCAATCCCATCACGTTACGGTCAAGAATAATCGATCGATCTTGATAATCGGTAACCCCGTCCAAAAGATCTTTTTATTATTCCTGAACGGTCCCGATTGTAAAAAAGGCTAAAGTGACGATTGCTCTGAGGGTCCCCTTTTTCAAAACGTATTTTTCAAACACCTTTTTAAACACCTCTCTCATCAACCGGTAACCGTTTTCGGATGTGACTCGGGTGCCTAACACCTTCCCGAGGCCATAATACGACCCCGAACCTTTGTCTGGGGTCCAGATCCCCTTTGTGCCTTTAGTTTTTTTACTTATTATATTTCCTATGCCATGACGATTAGGGTTCCCTAAGCCTAGCAACCAAATTAGGGTGGCGACTTCATTGCATGCTGCTAGGCGTCCTTTTACACCGAGCATTGTAAGGTCCCAAATTTCGTTGCACACTCGTGAATTACTTTCTTTTCGTAATTTTCGTGGGGCGCGACAGTTTGGCGACTTCACTGGGGAAGGATGGGTCGGAGCCGGTTTTATCTTTTTAGAGAGGTGTTTTGTTTATTTATTTACTTTGATCAATTGCTGGTCTGTTTATTTATTTGCTTTATCAATTGTCATATGCATTTCATAGCGCCCTACACCCAGGGGACAATTACCAAAATAGGAGGGTAGTAGTGACACCCTAGGACACATGTCCTGGGTAGTGTTCACCAATCCCAACTCGGATGAACCCCTAAAGCCAGTTGAAAGGTTATACGATTTCGCAAGGAATCGGGCGACTGGACGACACTTTAGGGACCTTTTCATGGTATCATCCGGGAACCATTCAAGCCAGTTAGAAATGTCGGAATCAGAGCCCCAGCACATGCATCATGATTATACCTGTTTGTCGTGGCTCTATTTGTCTTGTTGGCATATTGACATGATTTTTCTGTTATACAAGCTGTAAATTTTCTTACACGTGCAGGTTACTTTGCATTTAAAATTTTATTTTTGTCCCATAGGACCCATTTTGCTCATTCGACATGTCGGCACCTACACTACTTTCATTTGATATTTTTGGGGGACGAAGTTTCGACGATCAGGCCGCACAAGGAGATCTGTTGGAACGTGGGTTCACCCCTGACATCACCACCAAGATCAAAGTAGAAGTCGTGGACTTTGACTTAACTAGGATTCGGATGTTGAGAAATGAGCTGACTGAAGACGAAGAGACACAGTTTGAGGGTATTTATGGAAAGCTACTGACCTTTCTGACTGAGGACTGATTGGGGTTGGATCCGGGCAGCCCTAAAATTCTGGGATCCCTATTATCGGTACTTCTCTTTCGACAAAGAGGTAGACTTGACCCCTACACTAGAGGAGTACTCAGCTCTGATGTGCTTCACCTCTCCTATATCGGCCATATACCAGAATGTTCGACTCGACTCCTCAAGTGTCAAAATAAGGCTCGATAAGCTGTTAGGCATCACTACTCGTGTCAGAGAGGGTGACTACTTCTGGTGCTGGTCAGATATTGAGGCACGCTTTCGATTGTCCAACGGGAAGAAACGCTTAAGGATTCTGGCTTTCGCCATTGTAGGATTTGTCCTCTTTCCGAAAATGAGGAATGCCATCAACTTTGCAGCAGCCAACATCTTTTACGAGATGGAAACACATGCCATCAATCCTACAACATCCATTCTGGCCGAGACCTTTCGCTCCTTGGACTCTTGTCGAAGAAAAGGGAAAGGGAGACTTACTTGTTGCACCTAGTTGTTGACAGTATGGTTGGTCGGCCACTTCAAGCAGATTCCTGATCAGACCATTTTCTTCGCAAGCTACATAAGGTCATGTCCTCTTCTCAGGGTTATCAACGCAATAACCACGAATAGATGGGAGATGGAAAATAAGGATGTCTGGATCGACCGATTCATAAACCTCTCAGAAGAAGACTTCAGTTGGCACGCCAAATGGCTGCAGACTTCCAATCCCATCATCTGTTGCGGACACTTACCTTGGGTTCCTTTGATCGGAGCATGGGGATGCACTCACTATTGCCCTGCCCTCGTCCTCAGACAGTTCTGCATCACGCAGATAATTCCTGTGACGTTCGGCATGACAAGGTCAGACCTGCCACACGCTGGAGAAAATCAGAACATTCAGTTGTACGCCCAAGACTGGGCCCACCCTTTTTGCCTCAAAGGACACGGCATCCCTGCAACCACAATACCAGAATATCCACAGTGGAGGTCAAGACGAGTTAACGGCAATGTCTTACCTCGCCCTGAAAATCAAAAACCGATGGAAGAAGAAGGGGAATCGCAAGTGAGCGAAGGAATGGATGTCATGGCTTATGCTCAAGTGGTAGAACAGATGCGAGCAGCACAAGAAGAACGAGATCTGATGGTAGAGGAAAGGGATATGGCCCAAGCTCGTCAATATGGCTTAAAGGTCCAGATGAATGAACTGGACAGGCAGCACAAGGATTTCATCCGCGTACAAGCAGTACAAAAGAAGGTGGCCCTCAGGGCCTTTAAGGAACGCTTGAGCAGTGAAACCCGCAAAAGAGAAGCATCAAGTGCTATAATCGAAGACAGGGATTCAACGATAAGGGTTTTGACTACTCGCGCAGACTTGGGAGAAAGGAAAAACCAAGTACTGCAAAGCCGAATTACCGCCTTAGAGGCTGAGTTAGAAATGAAAAAAATGGGAGTTGGCTTCGATGGAGTACCTTTGGCAACAGGACTCTAACGTCCAGGAATGACACCTTCAGGGAATGGCTCGGATATCGGCAAATCTTTTCCTTTTAGCTAGGACCCCTGATTTCATCTATCTTAGCCGTTTTTGATGAATTTAGGAAGTTGGCAAGTTTACCATATTTTGTAAACGCTTTTTAATAAAGTCGTACTCTTTCGGATATTTATTAAATCGCCTCATCTTTTCCATATCAACTATCCCTCCAATACAAACCCAAGAAAAAAAAACATCGCAAAAAAAACAGAGAAAATCCCTCCGGGATAAAACACAATCGTCTCACCGAAATTCTAAAAAAATCAGAACAAGTATTCAAAACATCCGAGTATCGCTCACTCATAGCCATGTCTTCCTAGTTTATCACAAAAAACTCCAAGTTCATAAAAATTGTTGTCTCTCCCCTCGGTTGAGTTTACTAGGCATCAGGCATTACATCGTCAAAAGTATAGCGTAAAAGAGATCTTCCTAGCATGGCGGCATTGGTTGCCCCTGCTGGTTTGGGTTTCGCCATTAGCATCTCAGATTTGCTTCATATCGTTGGAATGTATAGAGGCTTCCTTCGTATCTTGTCAACTACTGGGATTCGTCGCCTCTCCGACCACCCTGAAAATATCAAGTGAAAGTGTGGCCGGAAAATAAATGAGCAACGTGGAGGCCTCGGGATTGCATATTACTTGTATATCCTCACTTGTATTTACTCGTTTCTGTGTTTTCCCTTTTTGCAGGTTCACGATAGCTCCTCGGAAGCAAGCTACTCCGCACAGGCTCCCCCTAACTAGACTTCAAAAATGAAAAATGACTGAACCGACCAAGACCGATGAAGCACTAATGGCTAGAATCGCAGAGTTAGAGGAGCAAGTTAGGATCACTACAGAAAGAGCCACCAGGGCCGAAAAGGAAAGAGATGAAGCTGTCACCGAAGTGCCACCAGGTTTTGATCTCCCTCAAACAAAAGGACCTCCCTCTTCGCTCACCGTCGCAGGACCTTCCGTACTCCCACCACTTTCTGGCCCCCCGGGCCATTGGAGATGGGATAATCCCTTCACTGTACCCATCACTGCACATCCTACAGTTAAGGCGGGTGAAGAGATCTCCTCGTCGCTTCAGCACCTTTCAATCAACCCTGCTGTGAACCCCAGCAAGAGTCAGGCCCACCTAGAGGCTTTGTATCTCCCTCCTATTCCTCTAAGCACAATTCCCGGACCTGTGGGAACTCAGCTCCTCACTTTCAACCCAGCACAACCTCAGTTCTCATCAGAACCTAGGCTGCCCTTCGGTTCTAACCCCATTGGGGCCGAGAAACTGAAAAGTGACAGACTGAATCTTCTCGAGGAAAGACTCAGAGCAATCGAAGGAGCCGATCCATTCGATCCCATAGGTCCCGCCGACATGTGCATGGTCCCCGGGATCGTCATACCTCCGAAGTACAAGATCCCGGACTTCGAAAAGTATACTGGGGTAGAATGCCCGAAGACCCACCTCAGAGCATACTGCAACAAGATGGCAGAGATGATCCACAACGAACCGTTATTGATCCATCTATTCCGAGAAAGCTTGACCAAACACGCCCTAACTTGGTATATGGGGCTGGACAGAGCCAGGATCAGGACTTGGAGAGACCTGTCCGATGCCTTCTACCGACAATATAAATTCAAGATGGAGGTGGCTCCTGACCGCGCCGACCTGCAAAATCTGGAAAAGAAAATCGGCGAGTCCGTGAAGACCTATGCTCAGAGATGGAGAGAGTTGGCTTTGAGAATCTCTCCACCCTTAAGCGACAAGGAACTCTTGTCGGTTTTCTTGCACACCTTCAAAGCTCCCTACTACACCTACCTGATCTCGAACCCCTCAAACAGCTTCTCCGATATGGTCCTAATTGCCGAAAGAGTCGAGCAAGGGATTAAGTCTGGACGAATCACGCATCCAACACCAGAGTCTGTACCAAAGAAAGCATCAGTCGTGAAAAGGGACGTCGGATTTGTCGCTCCCTAAGTTAATCAGGGGCAGTCGTTTCCACCACCACCGCCTTATTTATTGCCACCACCGTATCATCCGCCATCACTATATCAACCCACCTCCTTTCCTTTTACTTCACCACCAATTGCTAATATCCTGCCTCAAAATCCTACACATTTCCCACCACCTCCAGTACAAACATCACAACCTATGCAACCCAAGCCATATAACCCGCCAAAAGACCCAAATAACCAAAACACGACCAACAATCGGTGGAACCGAGAACCTCTACCTCCTCTCCCTCTTCCCGCGGGGGAAATCTACAAACATCTCCTGGCAGCCGGACAGATCGTACCGGTCCCTGCTCAGCCACAATTGCCTCCTTACCCAAAGTGGTATGATCTCAACGCAAGGTGCGAATATCACGCTGGAGCCCCAGGTCACACTCTGGAAAATTGCTTCGCATTCAAGGCAAAAGTCCATCACTTAATCAAAAGTGGATGGATATCTTTCGAAGGATTGGCAAAAGGACCCAACACATCCACCAACCCTCTCCCCAATCATTCTCAAGGAAAGGGAGGGGTGAATGCCATCTCGGCAGGAGAAAGCAACGACCGTCTCTCTTCAGCATCAAGTTGGCCACAAGAACAGCTTTTCCAGACCTTAGCTCGAGAGGGATATGTGCCATACGCGGAGAGCAATCCAAGTCACTGCATGTACTGCAAGGGAAGCGACGGTCATAAAATCCAAGGTTGCGAGTTGTTCGCAGGAAAGGTGAGACAACTCTCGAGTCTCGGAGTAATACAAACCCAGAAAGTGACCCCCGGGGAAGGATCCATCAACACGATCGGAGACGGATTTCCTATCCCGCATAACGCCGAGGGAACCCCACTCCAAATCATCCAGAAGAAAGGATCTACTTCATCGTGCAAAAGGTTCTCCGCGCACCGCGACAAAGGCGACCGCGAGATTGACACCTTGGGCCAACCTTCCGGGAAGTTCGATTACCTCGTCAGGTATTCGGCACCACCCTCCTATTCTAGCACAGTGCCCTTACTACCTTCTTGGTAATCCTCAGACTCCGAGTCATACCCTTCACCGACATGGTCGCTTCCTCTGTTTCCTTTGAAAGAGATCTACGCAAGCCTCTTGGCAGACGGGCAGATTACACCATCCCCACTCTCGCCTCAATCCCTTCCTTACCCTAGCTGGTATGATCCAAAGGTTAGCTGCGAATATCACGCCGGAACCCGAGGACACTCCTTGGAAAACTGTTACGACTTTAGAGAGAAGGTCGAGCACCTAACCAAAGAAGGACGAATCTCGTCTAAAGGTTTAACAAGGGGTCCTGATGTGACAACCAGTCCTTTACCGCACCATAATCCTGGGATGAGCAACATTTCTTCCATTGGAATTGACCTTTCTCACCCGTCGATGGGGGAAGTACCCAATGAAGAATTGTTCTTCGCATTAGCCAACAACGCGTATCTGCCATTCCCGGGGAATAGTCAGGCCCAATGCCTATTCTGCCAAGGGGAAAGCAAGCATGACATCCAGGATTGCAGACTTTTTCAGCAAAAAGTGAAGCAACTCGCAACATTCGGGATCATTCAAACCAAAGGGGAAACCCAATGAGCCATCAACGTCATCGAGGATAATCCTCCAGCACCATATTCCTTCAAATACGTGGCCCAAACAGGGGATGCAGCCCCTACCCCTCGCAAAGTAGTGTTCACATTAGCTGTGAATACTCCCAGCTGGGACTTACACGCGGTCCCATTCAACTACGGATACACGGTGGTCACCACCCCTCCTGCCGTCCCATCAACAGGACTCGCTATTGGCGAAGCCTCTCATATCGGGGGCATGACCCGCACCGGAAGATGTTACATCTCGGAGGAAGTAGCGAAGCAACGACAAGCCAAAGGGAAAAGCCCTGTGATCCGCGAAGAGATGATAGAGGAGACGCAAGGTTTGAGCAAGCCTGTAACCGAGGACGAGACAACTGAGTTCCTCAAGATCATGAAACAGAGCGAGTTCAGCATCATCGAACAGCTAAAGAAAACCCCAGCTCGCATTTCCATCATGGAACTGATCCTTACTTTAGAGCCACATTGAAGGGGTGGAAAACCTTGTCGGAAGGATCCAAGCCTTAAGCAGCATTTCCTTCTCGGAAGAAGAGATCGACCCCTCGGGAAGAAATCACAACAAGGCCCTATACATCACGGTGGAATGTAAGGGACACGTCATAGCAAAGGCCCTAATCGACAATGGGTCCGCACTTAATGTCATGCCCAGGCATGTCCTTGAACAGCTGCCGGTCGATTCCTCCCTCATAAAATCTAGCGGAATGATGGCTAGGGCTTTCGATGACACCACTCGAGAGATCATGGGGAATATTGAGTTGGATATGGTCATCGGGCCCCACACTTTCGCCTTGACATTCCAGATCATGGAAATCCAACCCGCTTACAGCATGCTTCTAGGACGGCCTTGGATCCATTCAACGGGAGTCGTCCCCTCTTCCTTGCATCAGTGCCTCAAATACGTCAAGGACAAAAACCCTCGTCACAATAAAGGCAGAAGAGGCCTTGATCTTGGCCAAGCATGCATCCATGCCTTACATCAAAACTGCGGAAACCTTGGAGAGTTCCTTCCAAGCCTTTGAAATCGTCAACGCGGGTTGGATCGACGAGGGATCCCCCGTTTGCGAAGCCTCAAAATCTGAGGTAGCCGAAACAACCACTAAGTCAACACTAGAGGGAAGCTTCCAATTAGTAAAATGGCTCGGGGCCGAGTTACAAGGAACAAAAGGCTGGGCGCCTCCGAAGAGCTTCGGAGACCGATTTGGGTTAGGATACCAACCTAGCAAGGCCGATTTCACCAGGATTGCCCAAGAAAAGAAAGAAAAGCAGCTGGCTAAGCTATTTGGACGTTCTACGCCAGAGGGCAAAATGCCAATCCCCCATATCAGAACCACGTTCCCCTTCACCGCTGAAACCATCAATGAAAATCCAATCAGGGTATCAGACCTCCGTATCTGCACTCTAGGGGAAGAAGGATCGTCGTCTGGTTCAGTCATTTTTGTTAAGAAGTCAGAGGAGTCTGTGTGCAACTGGACCATCACCATGCTTCCGGATGTCTCTCCGTAATTTCTCTTTTTGAAAAATATATATGTTTTTAGCACGTTTTCTTACGAAAACATTTTTGTAGGGACTCATGTTCCCTTTTGTTAAAAATCAATATATATGCAAATTTTCATTTTACGCATCTCTTTTTTTTCGCACTTTTAATTTCAGGATGAGTGTTGGTTCGGATTGTCTTGATAAAACCTATGTCTTTACTGGCGAAGAAATCATCGCTACAACCGAAGACAAGGCCGAAGTCTCCGATGAACTGGCCCGTTTACTAGAAAGTTCAGAAAAGGAAATAACCCCTCATCGGGAGGAATTGGACGAACTAAACTTGGGGGCAAGCAACGAGAATCAAAAACTAGTCAAGATCGGAACCACCCTGGATACGACTCAGAGAGAAAGGTTGATTTCCCTCCTCAAAGACTACTCCGATGTATTCGCATGGTCATACGCCGACATGCCAGGTCTTGATCCCGGGATAGTTTAGCATCGTATTCCGTTAAAACCTGAGTTTAAACCTGTCAAGCAAAAACTTCAGAGGATGCATCTAGACATCCTTCTGAAAATCAAAGAAGAAGTTACCAAGCAACTAGACGCGAGTTTTTTGAGAGTTGCCGAGTACCCAGAATGGATCGCCAACATAGTGCCAGTGCCTAAGAAAGATGGGAAGGTTCGCATGTGCGTGGACTTTCGGGATCTCAATCGAGCTAGCCCTAAGGACGATTTCCCTCTTCCCCATATCGACATCTTGGTAGATAGTGCCGCCAGAAATGACATGTTCTCTTTCATCGACGGATTCTCGGGGTACAATCAGATCAAGATGGCACCCAAGGACAGTGAAAAGACGACCTTCATCACACCCTGGGGAACCTTCTGCTACAAAGTGATGCCCTTCGGATTAAAAAATGCAGGAGCCACGTACCAACGTGCTGCCGTCACCCTTTTCCATGACATGATGCATAAATAATTGGAAATATATGTCGACGACATGATAGCCAAATCTCACGGTACGCAAGATCATGTAGACATCCTGAGAAAGGTGTTCGAAAGGTTGAGGCAATTTCGGCTACGGCTAAACTCAGCTAAGTGTACCTTCGGAGTGACTTCCGGGAAGTTGTTGGGATTCATCGTCAGCAACAAAGGCATAGAAGTGGATCCTGATAAGATAAAAGCAATTCAAGAGCTGCCCGCTCCCAGCACCGAAACGGAAGTAAGAAACTTTTTAGGGCGCATCAACTACATCGCTCGCTTTATCAGCCAGTTAACACTTACTTGCGAGCTGATGTTCAAAATGCTAAGGAAACATAGAGATACAGAATGGGACGAAGACTGCCAGAAAGCCTTCGAAAAAATCAAGACATATCTGCAAAGCCCACCGGTACTAGTTCCCCCGACGCCAGGACGACCCTTGTTCATTTACATGACCGTCACGGCTAGCGCCATGGGTTGCGTTTTGGGACAACAAGACGAGTCTGGAAGGCGTGAACAAGCCATCTACTACCTCAGCAAAAAATTCAACGAGTGCGAGATGTGCTACTCCATGTTAGAACGAACTTGTTGCGCCTTAGCATGGTGCGCCCGAAGGCTCCGGCAGTACATGTTGTATTACACGACGTGGTTAATCTCTCGCATGGATCCCTTGAAATACATCTTTGAAAAGTCGTACCTGTCAAGTCGCATTTGTAGATGGCAAGTCTTATTAGCTGAGCACGAGATCATCTATGTAACCCGTAAAGCGGTTAAAGCAAGCGCCCTCGCCGATCACTTGGCTGATCATGCCTCGGACGAGTATGAGTTGTTGAGCTTCGACTTCCCCGACGAGGACATCATAGTGATTGAAGAGGAAATCGCGGAAGATCTCCGAGAAGATGACTGGTGGACCATGTTTTTCGATGGTGCTGTGAACCTCTCGGGCAAAGGAGTGGGAGCCGTGGTTATAGCCCCAGATGGTCGTCAATTCCCCATAGCATGCAAATTGAACTTCCCCTGCACCAATAACATCGCCGAGTATGAGGCATGCATCAGCGGTCTGACGGCAACCCTCGATTTAAAAGTAAAGAAGCTCCGAATCTTTGGTGATTCAGCACTCATCATCTACCAAGCCCAGGATCTATGGTAGACACGGGATTCCAAGCTCATCCCTTATCAAAAGTTACTCACCCAACTCACCCGGGAATTTGAGGAAACCAAGTTCGACCGAGTCGACAGAGAAAAGAACCGCTTCGCAGACGCATTAGCCACATTGGCCTCAATGTTTAAGTTAGAATGCGGAGTAATGCTCCAACCATTGAGAGTGGAAGTAAAGGAAACTCCGGCATGTTGTGTCGCCTTAGAAGAGGAACCTGACGGCAAGCCGTGGTTCTACGACTTAGTACAGTTCATCAGAAACTGGGAGTACCCACCGGGGGCAAGCCGGGTTAGCAAAAAGACCCTCCAGCGCTTAGCACTAGACTTCTACCTCGATGGCGAGGTTCTATATAAAAGGAGAGCGGATGGAACTTTGCTTTGTTGCGTCACCATGGCCGAGGCAAAGAGAATCATAGCAGAGATCCACGAAGGGGTCTGTTCCACACACGCAAGTGGGCATATGATGGCCAGACAAATAATGAGGCAAGGGTATTTTTGGCTCACCATCGAACGAGATTGCATCAGCTACTTCCGGAAGTGCCACAAATGTCAAATCTACGCGGACCATCTCCATGTCCCTCCAGCCCCTCTCTTCAGCATGACATCGCCTTGGCCTTTCGCGATGTGGGGAATCGACATCATCGGCCAAATTCATCCAACAGCCTCTAAAGGCCATCGCTTCATCCTCGTAGCAATCGACTACTTCACCAAATGGGTAGAGGCCGCCTCTTACTCCAGCATCACTCAGAAAATGACCATGCGATTCATTGAGAGAAATATCATTTGCCGTCATAGAGTCCTAGAGACCATCATCACGGACAACGACACTAATCTCAACAGAAAAGTGATCGACGATCTTTGCCAACGTTGGAAGGTGAAGCACCGGAACTCGTCACCATATCGACCAAAGATGAATGGCGCAGTCGAAGCAGCAAACAAGAACCTGAAGAGGATCATCCAAAAGATGGTAATCACGCACAAAGATTGGCATGACATGCTTCCCTTCGCACTACATGCTTACCGGATAGCAACCCGTACATCCACAGGGGCAACTCCCTACTCATTAGTTTACGGCATGGAAGCCGTAATTCCCCTTGAGGTAGAAATCCCTTCTCTCAGAATCCTGGCAGAATCTGAAGTAGAAGAATCAGATTGGGCGAGAGTGAGGTACGAGCAGCTGAACCTCCTTCCCGAAAAGCGCTTGGCCGCTATCTGCCATGCGCAATTATATCAGCAAAGAATGGTCAACGCTTATAACAAGAAAGTGCGACCTCGCAAGTTCGAGGTTGGGGATTTAGTGCTGAAGAAGATTCTCCCTCATCAGGAGGCTAGTCAAGGAAAGTGGGCCCCAAGGTACGAGGGCCCGTATCTGGTCAAAAGTGCATTCTCCGGGGGTGCCCTAATGCTTACCAACATGGATGGAGACGATCTCCCGAGACCGGTAAATGCGGATGCAGTCAAGAGATACTTCGCCTGAAGCATCGTGGACAGAGCGTCCGGTCAGCCAAAGACATAGGGTTTTATCATGACAATCTAGCACAAACTTTTGTCCTGAAATTAATAAAACAAGTTTTTTTAGGAGATGCTCGTTATTTTAAAAATTTATTGTCCCCTTTCTCTTTCTTAAAATTGGTGAGATGACAAAAGGAGGCATGGCATAGATGGCTCCCCAGGAGTAGCTCGGGACGCAAGACGCGTCACTTAGACTAACACCACTAATCACTCTTCAGTTTTGCAGGGACGTAAGGTCTCACGCCTCAAATCGTTGTCACGATAAAACCAGAGAGTTCCGCTCGTAGGAGCTGTTGAATTGCCGTAGCAGGCCACCTTCAAGAGCGAATCAGGAAAGACTTTAAGACAAACCATCACCATCTAAAGTGAAATTTCTTTTCCTCGCAGTGCTACCAGCACAACCGGCATCGCAAACAACCGGTCTCAAAGGACTAAACGCTGGAACAAAGCCATCATCAACCAACATCCGACACAAGTCACACTCAGTGACCCACAGATGACCCGTCTAAAAGGGACAGCTTAAAAACTTATCAATCACATTACTTCTGCTAAAAATTGTCTTGCATCTACCCCTCATTAGCTCTCGCCATATCTTTTTCAGGGACTGGGTCACCCCCATTTGTTGCCTGCAGAAGAACGGTAAGCATATACCCTTGTGGCCCCGCTGCACATCTCGGAGACAGAGAATTTCCCCTTTACCCCCGAGCAATCACGAAGCCAATCAGCGAAGGTCTAGCAAGAACCGGTAAGTAAAGGGACCAAATGCGGATCTCATCATCCCTTCAACCTGGATCGGCGGTTCCCATGAAGCAGCTGAAAAAGAAACCAATCAGCGCATCTAAGCAAGGCATTCTGGAGCTGGGACCACGTCATAGGCACCCTCGAAAAGCCGAGTTAAAGGAAGGGAGAATCCCTGAACTTATCTCAGTTTGGTTTTCAAATTAATTTCCCTTTCCGTTTTCCCCTCTGCATCTCACAGGGACGGGAAGCATCTCGCTGTCATCTGCATGGAGCTTGTGGAAGACGCCCGCGCAGCCCCGCTGCGCGGTTCAGGGGAGTCCCTCTTTCATTTCCCTTTATTTAAATTTGTTTTTATTCCTGCTCACTTTGTTAGCTTTAAGTCAAGTACGGTCGTCTGGCCCACTGGGGGGCAACCTTAGGTTCTCGTTAGAACGTTGCAAATAAGTCGTCCCCCACATTCTAGCAATCAAACCATCTAGCAATCAAACATCTAGCAATCAAAGCGTCTAGCAATCAAACGTCTAGCAATCAAAGCGTCTAGCAATCAAAGCGTCTAGCAATCAAACGTCTAGCAATCAAAGCGTCTAGCAATCAAAGCGTCTAGCAATCAAACGTCCAACAATCAAACGTCCAGCAATCAAACATCCAGCAATCAAACGTCCAGCAATCAAACATCCAGCAATCAAACATCCAGCAATCAAATGTCTAGCAATCAAACCCCCTAGCAATCAAACCACCCGTCAATCAAAATCCCCTTTTAGCCCGGCTAAAACCAAAGCATACTACTCTCATAAGCATTTCATGCATTGCATAGGTCAGGAATGTCCGATCTCTCTGTCCAAAAAGAAAAAGAAAAAGAAAGAAGAAAAAAACATCTACCCAAATTACATGTCATGCATGATATTACTTGTTTGCTCTTATATCCGCGGTTTGCTCCGACGTAAGCAGTCACAAACAAATCCCGGTAAGCGTCTTTGAGCCATCGCTCCTTATCCTTCAAGAGTGTAAGAGCCTGACTAGATACTAGTTGAGTTTGCATAATATCCAGGGTACATGCGCCATTAGACATGGGATAGCTATAAAAGGACATGGGACTTTTACGATCTTCTTCATTTTTTTCGTTTCTTCCCTCTTTCCACTACATATGCCATCACCCCTACCAAAACCTTCACTTTCACTCATACCCCGGGAGCCAGGGGGCAGTCTCAACTAAGATTGCTAGCTGGAAGCGTGAGCACGTCAAGTCCAAGAGCACAATGAAGGAGACGGAAAAGGTCACCAGGAGATCGCTAAGGACCATCACCGAAGAAGCAGCAACGACGAAGGCCGAGGCCTCAAGACAAAGGTTGTGCTTGCTCTGCTCTGTTGCATTTTCAAACCAAATCAAAAAGGGGAGGGATATATATATATATATATATATATAAAAAAAACGGGAAAGTGAAAAAAAAAAAAAAAGGAGAGAGGGGAAAAAGGGAAAAGAAAAGAAAAAAAGAAAATGCTCACAGACCTTCGAAGAATACAAACAATCGATGAGCCAAAGCAAGCACAGCCCGGGGACAACTCAATTTGAGAAATCTCGAAGAAAACTTTCCCCAGTGAACTTGAGTAAAGAGGCCCAAGGCCAACTTGAGAAATCTCAAAGCAACCTTCCCCAGTGAAGTCAAGCAAAAAGGCCCAACTCGAGGACCCTCAAAGCAAGCATCCCTAGTGAGAACCCGAGAAGAGAAAGGGGCCCCAGGCCAACTCAACTAGTGAGTCGCAAAAGGAACAACGACGACGCTCCCCAATGAAGACTCAAGAAAAGGGCCCCTGGCCACACGGAAAGCACCCCCAGCAAGGATCCCAGAGCTCACGCCCTCTGTCAAAGCAAGCATCCCCAGCAAAAAGCGAAAGGGCTCGCACACCCCGCCCTCATCAAGGCTAATCAGCAAAACATCACTCATCAAAAGCCTTCCAACTCCAAGCAAAGCAATCTTTTCCAAAACAAACTTCTTTCCGGACATTCCGCGTCCTTTTCCGTAAAAGTCCCATCGATTATTAGAACGCCCATGCATGTGCATCTTCATTCGAAGTATATTCACTCGGATTGACATTGCGAACTGTAAATTATGTATCATGTTAGTTGCATCTTTATGAGTGTAAAACACTTAGCTTTGTTTCAGAGCGTGAGTGCAAACACTAATATCAGGTGAGGACTGCTTACGGCTGCAAATCGTGGGAAAGTCTTGTCCTTGGGGTCGTTACCTCCTGATCAGGACGCAGACGCATTCTAGGTTCGTATCAAGGCCGCTAGCATTAGCATTCTAGGTTCCAAGGCCGCTAGCATTAGCATTCTAGGTTCGTATCAATGGCGCTAGCATTAGCATTTCTTCCTCTCCCAGAGTGACAGCATAGTTTACCTTCCATTAGCATCCTTCTCCTCCTAAAGTGACAGCACTTAGTTTTCAGCATTAGCATTCTTCTCCTCCTAGAGTGACAGCACTTAGTTTTCAGCCTTAGCATTCTTCTCCTCCTAGAGCGACAGCATTTAGTTTTCAGCCTCAGCATTCTTCTCCTCCTAGAGCGACAACATTTAGTTTTCAGCCTTAGCATTCTTCTCCTCTTAGAGCGACAGCACTTAGCTTTCAGCCTTAGCATCCTTCTCCTCCTAGAGCGACAACACTTAGTTTTCAGCCTTAGCATCTTCTCCTCCCAGAGTAACAGCATAGCATCTTCTCCTCCCAGAGTGCCCTTAGTTTAGTTTCCGCATTTCGCGTCTTCTCCTACGGGAATTGACGTTGTTTGCATTTCAGCTTTAGCATCTCCCCCTCCCAGAGTGACAACATAGTTTAGTTTCCAGCATAGCATCTTCTCCTCCTAGAGTGCCCTTAGTTTAGTTCCCGCATTTCGCGTCTTCTCCTACGGGAATTGACATTATTTGCATTTCAACCTTAGCATTTTCTCCTCCTAGAGTGATAGCATAGCATCTTCTCCTCCCAGAGTGCCCTTAGTTTAGTTTCCGCAGTTCGCGTCTTCTCCTACGGGAATTGACGTTATTTGCATTTCAGCCTTAGCATTTTCTCCTCCTAGAATGACAGCATAGCATCTTCTCTTCCCAGAGTGCCCTTAGTTTAGTTTCCGCATTTCGCGTCTTCTCCTATGGGAATTGACGTTGTTTGCATTTCTGTACCGTATTTCCTTCTCCCAGAGTGACACTATCATGCCTTTTCCCCTCCCCAGGGTGATATCATTTACATAACGATTATTCCCTCCTCCTAGAGTGACATCATTAGGACAAACCATTCATACTTCTGCGAATCACGTATTATCCCTCCGAAGCAACGTCAGTCACATGTCAAGCAATTATCCCCCCAGTGGAGCCGTCATTTACGTCTTCGTAAAAATACCTTCGATGTCTGATAGAGTAGTTGTCATTTACATTTTCTGCAAATTATGTTTCTCTCGATATCCGAATAGATCTAAGTTTATATATATCTTTGCAGGATCAACAACCTATCTCCTCCCAGAGTGACGTCAACGATTACCTCCTCCTAGAGCGACTACAACCAACTATCTCCTCCTAGAGTGACATCAACTTACCTCCTCCCAGAGTGACATCAACCAATTATCTCCTCCCAGAGTGATGTCCATGAACAACATCATCAATTTTATAGACACTTTTTTAATCCCCAGTGACAGCATCAATTTCCTCCTCACCAAATAACACCATCAAAAGCATACCTCCTCCTAGAGTGACATCAACTTACCTCCTCCCAGAGTGACAATAAAATATACCTCCTCCCAGAGTGACTCTACGACAATACCTCCTCCCAGAGCGACATCTACGAATAACGCCAACAGATCATCTCCTCCCAGAGCGACAACAATCAACTACCTCCTCCCAGAGCGACATCATCACCGTAAGTTTGAGGTAAGACCTGCCGTGTCGCCAAAATTCGGATATCTAGGGGCAACTGTCTTTACTGCTTATCAAATACTTTGATAAGACAGTAAAGAGGGGGCAACTGTTGATACCCAAATTTTGACGCCATTTTTATTTAATTTTAGCATTTCTGTTATTTAGTTAACTTACAGTCATTTTCAGTTGATTTACTGTCGCTAGCATTTTTAGGTATTTCGTTGCGTTTTAGCATCGTCGTTAGCGTCGTCAGCTTTCGAAATCACATTTTTAATTTTTCGGCACATATTTTCATTATTATTATCATTATTATCTTTAGCCTTAAAACCCACATTTTTGACTATCCGGCAGTCGTTTGCTAGTTTTTTCTTCGTTTTAGGTCATCTCATAAGTTTTAGGATTTTTTATGTTTTAGCGCATTTTTTTAGTATTTTATTATTTTATTATTATTTTCATTCGAGCTTTTATTGGACCCGAGTAAGTCTGCTCGGACCATAGCTCGACTTTAAAATGTTTTCCATCAACTAGTTGCTAGCTTTTTTTTCTGCTCGCAACGGTCTACAGCGTTTCATGTAATTTTCAGCGTAACGTCTTTATTTTTCCGTTCAAACGTTTCACGTTTTTTGAACGCGAAAATAAACACGTTAAACGAAAAATTCTCGTCATTCGCTGTAGACGATTAAACCCGTCGTATTTTTCTCTACGCGATGGTACCTTCGGCTCAAAAAGTTAGAACGTTTGTTCGCGGGAACCGGCTCGAGGCCATTTAAATCAGATAAAGGGCCATTTGATCATGGTCATTGATCTAGTCAACCAAGGAAAGTCAACCAGATCAATGGCCCTTGATTTAATGTGCATAATGCACATGCACAGTGCACGCACGAGGGAGGCAACGGAAGTCCTCGCCCGAGCCACCTGCTCCCATCGCATCGTAGCCCTCTAGCCTTCCGCCATCATCACGCCTCCCCCTAGCTTGCCACCGTGACCAGCCGGCCACCACGCGCAGCTCCGACGTATCCCTTCCCACGCGTTTTTGGCTATAAATAGCCACCATTTCCCTTCGAATAAAAGGGTCCAAAAATTGAGCAAGAAAAACACCATTCTCCCTGCCCAACTCACGCACCCTCAGTCCCTTTCCCGGGCTTCGTCCTCACGCAGCAGCAGCCGCACTGTAAGCATTCTTTCTCTTGCTTTTCTTTTAAATTTCGTTTAAAGCTTAGTTAATTAATTAATCATCAAAACTTGCTTCCGTCACCTTGTTTTCAACCTAATTTCGTCATGCTAACACTAGTTTGAATTATCGTTGCTTAGTTTAATTGTTTTGTCAATTAATGTAAATATACATCTCCTCGCTTCCTTCGAACATTCCACTATTTTAGCCTTAATTTCCTTGCTGTGACTGCACGGCTGCATTGAGGGAAAGGAGAGGCTTCTTTTGGACCAAGAACCAGGCGAATTGATCGCCTGGTTCGCCACCTCTGTCGCCGGCAGTGGTGCCGGCGATGGGAGGATGAAGACGATGATCACGGGCCGCATGGCCTTCGCACAAGGAAATAAAAGAAAGGTGATGGGCTTGGCCCATCACCATTAAAATTAATCTTCTTGGGCCAGGAACAATTCCTGGCCCATTTCTCCAAATTTTATAGTTGGGCCCAGCCCATTTATATTTTTCCGAGTCTTCCGTTTCGTTATTTTTTTTACGTAAAATGCTCGCATGCTTCGTATAACTGTTCTTCATGATACGTGCTATTTTTCGTATATTTCTATACATGAATTGTTTAATTCACTTTTTTTCGTAAAATATTTCGTATGCTTATTTTTGTATCAAGTTGTTTATCGAATTGTCTTTGTACGTGAATTGCTCATTTCTTATCGTGATATTTATTTTCATGTTATCTAACTTCAGTCATTTATATTCAGCAATTTACTTTCGGCAATTTAAATTCAATACCGCATACATGGTCGGTCGCATTTTAATTCTCGTGAATATTCAACTGCTTTAATTTTTCGCAAAACTGCTGGAAATCCTTCCATAAATTATCAACTGTTTAATTTTCCGCACTTTAAATCTCAGCAATTTACTTTCAGCAATTTAAATTCAATACCGCCTACATGGTCGGTCGCATTTTAATTCTCGTAAATATTCAACTGCTTTAATTTTTCGCAAACTGTTGGAAATCCTTCCACAAATTATCAACTGTTTACTTTTCCGTACTTTACTTTTCCGCACTTTAATTTTCCGCACTTTACTTTTCCGCACTTTAAATTTCAGCAATTTACTTTCGGCAATTTAAATTCAATACCGCCTACATGGTCGGTCGCATTTAAATTCTCGTAAATATTCAACTGCTTTAATTTTTCGCAAACTGCTGGAAATTCTTCCGCAATTTATCAACTGTTTATTTTCTGCAATATATCAACTGTTTATTTTCTGCAATTTATCAACTGTTATGTTTCTGCAAATATCCAACTGTCCATTCTCTACACTATCAATTTGTTCTATTTTCTGCAAATCATTAAACTTTTTTTATTCCCTGTAAATCGCCAATAGCATTTAATTTTTCTGCACTTATCAAAACAGCATTTCATTTTCGTATGCGTAAAATCCATCATTTTCCGCATGCAATCAACCCAGCATTTAAATTCTCGCATGCTTAAAATCCATCATTTTTCACATGCAATCAACCCAGCATTTAAATTCTCGCACGCTTAAAATCCATCATTTTTCGCATGCAATCAACCCAGTATTTAAATTCTCGTATGCTTAAAATCCATCATTTTTCGCATGCAATCAACATAGCATTTAATTTTCGTATGCGTTAAATCCATCATTTTTCGCATGCAATCAAGACAGCATTTAAATTCTCGCATGCTTAAAATCAATCATTTTTCGCATGCAATCAACCTGGCATTTAAATTCTCGTATGCGTAAAATCAATCATTTTTCGCATGCCATCAACACAGCATTTAAATTCTCGTTGATAACAATCAAGACAACCCTAACGGTACTACCACACTTGCGGCTCCTGCCAGGACGATTCCCATAAGACCCGTAAGATATCTTCATATCGCTCGAGAATCAGAGAAGAATACCTAGGATGGTCGACATCAGCGGGGGGGGGGGGGGGGGACTCACCCGACTCTACACGCACGGCACCATCCCATCCTAGGGGCTCGCGAGATTGTCGCTCCCGGCAGCCCGTATGATATCGCTCATGACGTCATCTGTTGGTATCGCTTGTGACGTCACCATCAGACATCGCCAGGATTGTTATCGCCAGGTATCGCCGAACAGGCCTATAAATACCCCTACTTTTCCAATCTGAAGGTAAGATCAAGATCACTCAGACGAACCTCTGTTATTTTTGAACCCCGAACTGACTTAAGCATCGGAGTGTCTACGCCGGAGCCCCCCCCGGCGCTTTGCAGGTACATTTGACGCCGACAGCCACCGTTCCGATCAGGCACGACTCCGAATCTAACAAGATCAACGTAGAATCTTATCAAATGGTGCTTTCATTGAGAGCTTTGGTATATTAAGTGAGCGTCCTTAATAGCCAAGCTCCGTCTAGTCGGAAGATTGGAACGGTCATGATCGCGAGATCGGAGCCACTCCGATCATCATCCTCTAGTATCCCTTTCTCAATCCACAGACGTTTATTCCCTTTTGCTACTGCCGATCTCTCTATGACTACACAACCAATTATTTCGGGATCTCTGGACCTTTCGGTTGGAATTGCTGGGGGACTGGCCTCCTCGCAGACGGACATCTTGTCATCTCAGATAGCGGGATCAGATTTCTCCACTCCTCTATCTGGGGGATCTGTGCTCAACCATGAACATCCTTTTGCAATGGAAATAGCGGCCCTTCGTTCTCGGTTGGAATATTTGACTGAGATGGCTGCAAGAGTCACGCCTGGTGCTTCGGGATCTAGTTTTCCTCCTCGCGTCATGTTTACACCATCTATTGTCGCTGATCGACCTATATCACCGTTGTTCCCTGAAAACCTCCAGATGCCTTTATCCGCGGGAAATCCCCCGATTAGTGTTGAGCAGTTTACTCAAGGAAGAGTAGAGGGTTACGTACCGCAAATACCGCAAGGTCTCCTCCTACAAGGAGACAGGCAGCTTGTGGGGGTTAGGAACCGGTGGGACGGGCGGAGGGAAGGAGCCAACAGAAGTCTGTCTCCCGAGTACAGTGAAAGATCCATTAGTCGAAGGTATCGAAGTCGTTCGCACAGGAGCCGCAGTCGATCTCCTAGACGACATCCTACGCTAGAACCACGAAATAGGGGGCGTCAGGATGAAATGTCTCCTCCGCGTCAGGCGCGTGAAATTCTTGATGATACATCGGGCCACCCGTTTAGCCGTCGTATAAGGCGTCACAGGGTCAATCGGCGCGTGATGCTTCCCATTGATGTTTATGATGGCACTAAGGATCCCATCTCGCACATTAATAAGGTGAAGGATTTTGTTCAATTTCAGACCCACAGTGATGCGGCGTTATGCCAAATATTTGTTATGACATTATCGGGTGTGGCGCGTCTCTGGTTTGAGGGTCTCTCTGGTGGATCCATTAATAATTTCTCACAGTTAGAATCTAAATTCCGGAGCAGATTTAGCACGGCAATTCCAATTAGGAAATCTGCCGCCGCGTTATTTGACATACAACGAATGCCTCAAGAAACGTTAAAGGAATTTCTCAGTCGCTTCGATTTGGAAATGTCCTTAACGCCGGGCGTTACCATTGATTTTGCTATAGAAGCTCTGAAAAGGAACTGCTGCTATGGAAAGCTGAAAGACGCGCTCATGGTGGATCCTCCAGTGACTTTAGATGCGTTGAGGCTTAAAGCCCACAATTACGCAAAAATGGAAGAGGAAGAAAATAGAGATAAGACGTATAACGCGTCGCATGGGACATCTCAAATTACTACTGCTTCCGCGAAGCTGCAACCTGACGACCATTTTCTCGACGATTACGCCAGGAGGAAGGACCATATCCCCAAGGCCTCCAACAAACAGAAGGGTCATTTTTCGAAGGGAAAAATCGGTGGTTCCCCCTCTCGATGTCACGGGGATTCTTATAAAAATCGTACATATGACCCAGATTTCCCTTCTCTTAACGTGCCAAGGGCAGAGATTTTGGCGATAGCGGAGCAGCGAAATCTTCCCATCCGCTACCCCGCGCCTACAAAACCAGGAGTGCTTCTAGGGAGAAGGGAAAATGCTTATTGTAAATTCCACAAAGCGTGCAGAGAGTTAAGATCGGCGATAGAATGCTTGGTAGAAGAAGGATATTTGGGGGAATTTGCTACCCAAATAAGAGAAGATGCCAGAAATAATCTTATGAAAAGGACAGTAGACGAACCACCAGTTCCTCCACGTGTTCCGCAAAAAGATAATGCTCCCAGAGGCAAAGATAGGGAAACTCTCGCGGTTGATGATGAATATATTCCTATGATTAACATTATCGCGGGAGGAACCCCTTATATGGACGAACCAGAGCAATCGGCAGCCGCGAAAAGAGATAAATGCACACGTGATGGCATTACAAAAAAAGGAGATGCGATAGGCATATTGGATCGAATGGTATTATCCTTTTCCGAAGAGAACGAGAAAGGCGTAGTCTATCCGCACAACGATGCATTGGTGGTTATGCCCGTCATTGCCAGTCATGGAATCAGAAGAACTCTTATCGATAACGGGAGTGCAGTGAACCTCTTTTCGCTGGAGGCTTACAATCTCATGAAACGGCCTGACAATGAATTAACACCGAGCAAACGGCCTATAGTCGGCGTTGATGGGGTTCCAATCCCTGTCACGGGGGTAATTACTTTGCCCATATATTTCTGAGAAGACACCTACAAGCGATCAGAGAACCTGTTGTTCCTTGTCGTGGATCTGAATTTGCCTTACAATGTCGTGCTCGGACGACCTTTCCTCAACCGCTTTGGAGCGGTGATATCTCAGAAGCATTTAAAGATGAAATACCCCTCCTGGGATGGGGTAGTATCGGTAAAAGGCGATCAAAAGCTGGCGGCGGAATGCTACTCGCTCATGACTCAAAGAAGCTGCGATAGATACGTATGTATAGCAGCGGATCCCTATGAGCAGAGTGATGAGAAGCGTGCTCAACCTCTAGACAAAATGGTACCCATTCCGGCAAATGGTATAGAGGAAGCAAGTTTACTAATCAGTGAAAAACTCAGCCCAGCGGAAAACCTTCAGCTGGCCCCGCTGTTGAACAAATGCCAAGGAGATTTCGCGTGGAAACCCTCCGATATACCAGGTATGTCGCGGGAAATAGCCGAACATCATCTCAATGTGGACCCAAATGCTAGGCCGGTACAGCAAAAGCGACGCGCGTTCTCTAATGAAAAAGCGTTAGCTGTAGATAAGGAAGTAGCAAAGCTCCTTGACGCAGGGTTTATCCGCGAAGTTCAATATCCCACCTGGCTAGCGAACCCTGTCCTTGTTCCTAAGCCCAATGGGGATTGGCGCATGTGCATCGACTTCACAGATTTAAATGATGCCTGCCCTAAGGATTGTTACCCGCTTCCTCGCATGGATCAGTTAGTTGATCAGACCGCAGGATACGCTTATCTAAGCTCATTGGACGCCAACTCTGGATATCATCAGATTCCCATGGCCCGGGAAGATGAAGAAAAGACTGCGTTTCTCACTCCAAAGGCCACCTATTGTTATACTGCGATGCCGTTCGGGCTGAAGAACGTCGGGGCTACGTTCCAACGTATGGCCAATAAGATATTCGAAGAGCAAATAGGGAGGAATGTGGAAGCATACGTTGATGATATTTTGGTGAAGAGCGCGAGCTTTCAAGATCACCTACGAGACTTAAAGGAAGTCTTTGACGTGATGAAAAAGTATCGCATGAAGTTAAATCCCCGAAAATGCATGTTTGCATTTCAGACAGGAAAATTCTTGGGCTACGTGGTCAGCCAAAAAGACATCCTGCCTAATCCCTCAAAGGTTAAGGCCATACAGGACATGATATCGCCAAGAACCATCAAGGAGGTGCAAAGGCTAACGGGGCGGGTCATTGCCCTTGGGCGATTCATTTCCAAACAAGGAGAAAAGTGTCTCCCTTTTTTCAAAATCATACGCAAGAAAGCCTCGTTCGGGTGGACCCCGGAATGTGAGGAATCGTTTATCGGCCTAAAAGATTAGCTATCGTCTGACTTACTATTGACGAGACCTGAAGTAGGCGATACTTTGTATTTGTATCTGGGCGCCGCGGATGAAGTGGTCAGTGTCGTCCTCGTTCGCGATGATAACCACTCTCATCGCCCGGTCTATTTTGTGAGCCACGTCCTGAAGGATGCAGAGTTGCGATACACCCGAATTGAAAAGATAGCGTTCGCTCTTATACAAGCCACCCGCAAAATGGATCGATATTTTCAGTCTTATTCCGTCATCGTACTCACGGACCAGCCTCTGAAAAGAATATTTCGAAAGCCTGAATCTTCCAGAAGAATGTTGATTTGGGCGCTTGAACTAGAGCAATATGGATTGAGATATCAGTCTCGACCGTCCGTAAAAGCTCAGATCCTGGCCGATTTCATAGCGGAATGCACTTTTATAGAGGATCCTTTGGACGGCGTACCTGAAGTGGAATGGGGCGACATGGATCTCCCATTCCCGGAGACCTACACGGACCTCTGGATCGTCCATGTGGATGGGGCTAAAAACCAAGAGCTGGCTGGAGCTGGAACTTTTATAAATGGACCGCACGATATGCAAATACGATACGCCATTCGAATCCTACAGCCGTTATCTAATAACGCGGCAGAGTATGAGGCGTTGCTAGCCGGGCTCAGAATAGGGAAAGGACTTTCCTCTAAAGGGAGGCACGATACTGGAAGAACAGGAGACCTGCGTCTAAAAATCTGTGGTGATTCCAAGTTAATAATTGACCAGGTCTTGGGGCATTCTCAGGCCCGGGAACCCATTATGATTCAATATCTCACCAGAGTAAAGCGAGAATTGTTGGAAATAAAGAAGGAAGGCATGCAGGTGAGCTTTGAGCATATCCCCAGGGAGGAAAACGCTGAAGCCGACAATCTATCCAAAATGGCCGCGAATCCGGAAGCGTCCATACCCAAAGGTGTATACTATCGAGAGTTATCGGTACCATCCTTCATGGAAGAGCAAGCATCTTTATGCGTGGAGGAACGCGAAAGCGACTGGCGAATTCCCATAATCAAATACTTGAAACACGAGGAACTGCCTCAGGATACCGCTGAAAAGAAGAAGGTACTGAGACAGGCAGCTCGTTGTACATACTATGAAGGGGATCTAATCCGAAGGTGTTTTTCTCACCCTGCCGCCAAATGCATAACTGAGCAAGAAGGTCTTCACACCTTGCGCGAAATCCATGAAGGGGTATGTGGTATGCATGTGTCAGGCGGTACCCTGGCAGCACAGGTCTTTCGATCCGGATTCTACTGGCCCACCATCCGAAGAGATTGCCACAATTATGTGCAAACCTGCCCCAAGTGCCAGGAGTTTGCCAAGATTCCTCGGCGGCCTGCCACTGAAATATCTGAAATTATCGCCTCTTGTCCTTTTGCTAAATAGGGGATCGATATCCTAGGCCCATTCCCAAAAGCAAGGTCTCAACTGAAATTTGTGATAGTGGCGGTAGACTATTTCACTAAGTGGGCGGAAGCTGAAGCGGTTGCCACAATCACGGCAGAAAAAACTTGGCGTTTTTTCAAACATCAAGTTATCATGAGGTTTGGCGTACCTCGTGTCCTTGTTAGCGATAACGGAACGCAGTTCACCAGCCAGTTCTTTAAAGACCAGTGCTCAGAATTTGGAATCGAGCAACGATTTTCCTCCGTGGCTCATCTGCAAACTAATGGACAGGCGGAAGTAACCAATAGGAGCATCCTTAGCGGCATCAAGAAAAACCTGGAAGGGTTTAAAAAGAAATGGGCTGATGAGCTACCGTACGTGATGTGGGCATATCGCATGACTGTTAAGACTACCACTGGAGAAACACCTTTCGCGTTGGCCTTCGGGACCGAAGCCGTTACACCGGTGGAAATTGGGTCCATAAGCCTACGGGTAGCTCATTTTCGGGAGGAACTGAATGAGGAAAGGTTAAGAGCTAACCTGGACGCGTTACCAGAAGTCCGAGAGGAAATCCTTCTGAAAATGCAGCATTACAAAAGAAAGATGGCCCGTTATCATAACAGGCGCGTCAAAGAACGGTTGCTGAAACCCGGTGACCTGGTGCTCAGAGACAAGCGAGCGGCAGGGCAACGCATGGGAAAACTCAGTCCAAACTGGGATGGACCATATCGCGTCACCCACGTTGTCGAGAAAGGAGTCTATCATCTGGAGACTCTCGATGGTACACCCTTATCCAACTCTTGGAATATCGCTCGCTTGAAGTTATATTACTCTAGAATTTGATTTTATCTGCACCTTTGATTTATGTCAACCCTAACCATGACTAACGCTCGATGAGAGAGCTTTCGTGGAAGTTTGTGGTTGTCTTTGTGCAGATAAAAAAGGGGGTATTTTGGGGAAGTGAAAAGTCCTATCCTTGTGATGGCCGGTCTTGATCAGATGGCCCATTAAGTGAGGGCACTACCCACCATACCTTGAATTAGCGTCGGATTGAAAGATCCTGGACGCCCCCGGGGGTGAAAAGTCCTATCCTTGTGATGACCGATCTGGATCAGATGGCTCATTAAGTGAGGGCACCACCCGGTATCTTTGGGAGTGAAAAGTCATTTTCTTGTACTGACCGTTCTCGTGGAGACGACCCCACAAGATAAGGCACGCCCCAAAGAAATAGAAACTCCGTTCTAGAAACAAGAATCCTATCTTAACGACTAGGCTACTTTGGCTAAGCCATTAAGTAAGGACACGGTTCTAGACGCGAGGGCAACGCCCAAAAGTGAAAATTCCCTAGCCTTGTGATAGCCGTCCCGATCCGACAGCTCACTAAGACGAGGCACTTTAAGGGCCGATCGTGAAATTAGGGAAATGCGGAGAATCGTGAAATCCCGGCTAGTAGCCAGATGAGTAATCCCTGGTGAAGTGTAGAGTTGATAGCGAAAACGATTCCCGCGGGTTCCAGGGTAACGCCCTATAATGGCAGCGAAAAGGCTCCTAAGGGTAATTACTATCCCTCGTAACGTGTTTTTGTTACTGATGATTTACAGTTGAGAATGCGCAGAATACTTTTCGGGCAGCGGAAGGAGCGAGGATCTAGTAAGCTGATCTATCGCTAGTCTTACCAGAAAAGCTAACCCAATACCAAATTCTATAATTTGGTGGGAGCACTAAGGATCTGTTCGGATAAGTAAGCGCATTGAGAAAACATGGTGAAGCTAACGCCAAAGGGGTTTGCGAGGAGGCAGCTAAATAAAGGAAAGTCAGCAATAAAAGTGACTTGAATATATCGAAATGTTTAAGGGGGGCTACAAAGTACAGACTTCGGTGGTCAAAGTAATAAACAAAAATTCAGTGACGCTTGATCACTAAGGAAAGAGCTATAAAGCCTCTAAGCATGTCAACCTTCGGGGTGCCTCCGTTTCCAACCTGCCGCCTTAGCTTGGCGAAATCCCTCCTCATTAAGGTGGCCAGATTTTCATTTGAAAGCGGCAGTAACCTCATCGGGTTTGTAGGCGTCGACCCCATGGGCTTCCTCGAAACAAGCGACCAAAATAGAGGCAGTCTGTTCGACATGCCATAGGCTCTTATCAGCCGACTCTTCCTCCAGGGCAGCTTTCTCCTTGGCTAGGGATGACTTCTCATTCTCCAAGGCAGTAACTTTAGCCCTCTCCGCTGCCAAGGTGGCAGACTGATCTTCTTTCTGCTTCTGATGAGCCAGTAATAAGTTTGTGCGCTCCTCCAGCAATTTTCTCTTCTCATTCCGCTCTCGCTCTAAGTCTGCCAAAGCAGAGGAAAGAGAGGCGGCCTGACGTCGCGCCTCCTCTGCCCAGTAATGGAATTTCATCAAATTAGTGAAAAGGTTGGTGCGCAAGGAGTTCTCCCTATCAAACACGCCTTTAGAAAGAAAAGCGTCACGTTCTGCCGCAGACCCCAAAACCTGGGAAGCCAATAAAGCTGAAACTTCATCTGAGCCATCACCCCCCAATGCCGCCAAGCCGGTATTACGGAAATCATACAGTCCAATCTGGTGGGTTGCAGAGTTAGCCCCATCTATCGGACTAAGGTCCGCCACAAAGTTGAAAGTGGTACCTCCTTCGCCATAACGATCCCGCAGAGGAATGCTCGAAGGAGCAAATGCCAAAGGAGAAGGAGGGTGAACCTGGGTGGACGAACCCCCTGGAGCAAGATAAGCGCCATGAGGCTGATAGCCTGAAAGATCCTGCAAGACCTCTTGATACCCTGGATTGGAGGAATATGCGTGAACGGGACCGCCGAAAGAATTGGGCGAAACCCCGAAGGTATCGCCTGTGCCCAAGTTCTCCAAAAATTCTGGCTGATTTCCTCCCTGGGGAACAGCCATAGAATCAAACCCGTCCGCAGGTCTGCTACCCATCCCAATGGTAGAGGAAGATGGATTTCTACCCTCATCTTCCGGCCGCTGTCTCTTCTTTGAGCCAGTCAACGCATAACCCAAATCCATATCGCCTGAGGGAGGAACAGAGGTAGCAACAACGGTAGCGTCCTGCCAAGAACGCAACATGAAACATAGATAAGAGAAATCAAAAAATGACAGATATCGAAATATAGCATATCAGGGCTAAAAGGCACCCTTACTGTATCAGTATGGGGAAGAGGTGCTTCTGAAGAGCCTGCCGCGTCTGGAGAAGGTGTAAGAGCGGCGACACTTCTCATTTTTCTCTTCTTTTTTCCTTTGGCAATGGCCTTAGGAGCCTTGGAAGAAGAAGAAGGTTGGGCAGGAGGAGCAGCGACGGTTACAAGGGGAATGCCTGAAGGAATGTCAGAATCCCTCGCACCGACCGAAGAAGAGGAAACTTGAACGAGAGTAGCGGAAGTAGCCGGAAGATCGGTAGGATTGTCAGTCGCTTCCGTGGAAGTAGCTCTCTCATTTTCTCCTCGCTCTTGAGCCCTTTTCAAGCGTCTCCTTACACTCTCAGGTCTATAATTGGGATCCGTCGCTGCGAAAGCACAAAATAGCGTCAGCATTAGTATCAGCGATAGCAAAGAAAGGAGTAACGCGACACTCACGTTTAACACAAGATCGAATATCCATTCTACAGGCCACTTGGCGGATGTGAACGCTGATTTCCAGTTTGAGCGATGTGTTTAACCAGTCTTGCTCACGTTTTGGAAGGGTCCCTGGTCGGCTCCAGACGTTGTCATCCACGTTTTGATTAAAACCAGATCGCCACCAGGAACCAAGATCTCCAGGAAGATCTATCACAAAAAACTCTTTTTTCCAGCCATCAACGGAAGACTCGATATGGAGGAGTTTCCAAGTAAAAGACTTCAGAGAGTCATCGTCAAAACGGGGCGATATCGTTATCACCCCTCGGCATTTCATCAGCTTAAAAAGAGATTTAAGCAGTAGAAGGGAAGGGGAAGTAATCCCTTTGTATTTGTAAAGTTCCAGGAAAGCATAAACACAACAATAGGCATTTGGGGATAGTTGGGCCAGAGTCAAATCGCCGGCAACAAGCAATTCTTTGACAAAAGAGTCAATGGGAAGCCAAAAGCCATAATGGAACATTTGTGCATACATGACCCTACGATTGCCCGTCAAAACGTTGTTCAGACGTAGTGACTCAGGGGCAACAGTGGTTTTATAATCATCAGGAATATCAGCATTATGGGCGGCCAAATGCTCACGGAGAGCGGCCTCAGATGTGATAACACTAGACGTAATATCCATCCTTTTCTCATCGGCAGATTTCGACTCAGTACGACGAGTCTTAGCCATGGCAGAATTAAAGAATTAAAAGATGAAGAAGATGATGGAAGAGAAAGGAAATACCTTCAGAGAAAAGCACTTCAAAGAGCCCTGAATAGTAGGGAGAAAATGAGACGGCTAAAAGAAAATATGAGAAAGCGGGATGATAAAAGAAAAGTGAAAAGAATAAATATTGGGTTTTATAACCCTAATGATCAAACGAAACAACGAATGTCGCAGTCGTTGCGTAGAAGCGGCATAAGGAACAGACTCAAGTAATGAGTGCAATCCTAGAAAAGCGCTACAATGCCTCGATTTAGGCAAAGTTCTCAAGTACGCTAGCCCGTGGCGCTGGAAGAAATAGACACGTGTGCCTGCACAATCACGACTTTTCTAAGGAAAGGATAGCAAGCATTAAATGCTCTGAAAAGAAGGTACTATCTCTGGGGAAAAACAAGAGCGATATCGCATGAAAGGAGATAACGCAAGATGGCATTGATTAAAAAGAATAGCGTTGGATCAACGCGGAAAGGCGAAATAAAAATCAAATAGCAATCAAACACAAGTATTGACGCACAGCAAGGCGTTATTACAAGACAAAGAAGCAAATAAGCGGAAAATCTTCTAAAGGGAGCGACCTCGATTAATCATGGGCCCTCGCTAGCATCGCGATCACCCTTCCTCCGCTGCTCTCCAGAAGAAGGAAGATCTCTCTGACCTTCGCCCAAATCCTTCAGTTTCTTGGAAGCGTAATCGGTCAGCACTGACGAGTCAACAGTTCCCTGGCGATAGAGACTCATAAATTCAGCAATACAAATATCCATGGTCTTGTTCTTCCACCAGGATACCTTTGAAGGCACTTTGGCCAAATCCGCATCACGAGATGCTATCTCTTCGCGAAGGAAGATATTCTTTCTGTCAGCTACCACCAATTCCGCCTCCAGAAGGTCTATCTTAGCTTTCCCTTTTGATCTTTCTCGAGCAAGCTCAGCGCGACAATCGTCCAACTCCGCCTGGGTCCGCTCTTGAAGCTGCGACAGCTCCGTTACCTTCCCTAAAGCAGCATCTAATTCCCCCTTTAAATCAAGAGAAGGTCGAACCTTGTCACGATGATCCTCGAAAAGGTAGTTTAACTCGCAGAAGCAGGCCAGCATGTCAGTCAGAAGACGTGAATGGCGTACGTCGGGAGAACGCAGCAAGAACTCTTCTTTGTCCTTCGAAGAAGTAAACATTTGCCCCACTATTGGGCCCACTGGTTCCTCTCGCGATGACGGGTCCGATATCCCTAAAGCACGGAGACCGTCGGTGCCAAGGGAAGACAAGTCCAGCTGATAAGCGATAGGGCCTTGGGGACCTTGAGGGGAAAGATTGGCGATATAAGGAGGAGAGCAATTTTTTACAGAATCACCAATGCCCGAAATCGAAGAAAGAAATAAGGGCTGAGGCTTCCGCGGGGAAGGAGCAAGGGGATTCGGAGTTGGTAAGCTCACATCTGGAATAAAGGAGCGAATAGGGGAGCCAGGACCGCCAGACACCAAGGGAGATCCCACCGCTGCCGGAGCCTCGTTAACCTTGGGAGAAATGGCAGAGGGCACCTTGGTAACTTCCGTCACTAGCAAGGAACCCGTAACGTGCGAGGCGTTAACCTCCTCGGAAGGAACCCCATTGATTTTCTCCTCGGAAGGAACTGGTGGGTTAGATTTCTCTTTGCGAACTCTCTTTACGAGACGCTCCGTTTCGGCAGCCATCTCTTCGTTATCGTCCTCGGTTGACTCCGCCGAAGGAGCACTATTTCTGGACCTAAGTTTCATCCGTTGGGAAAGGGTAGCATGATGCAGCTCGGAACCAGTATCCATGCTTCCGCTGTCACTGTCAACCTCTTCAATCACAGGATCACTTGGGGCCACACCCTTACCGCGAGCTGGTAGCTAATTCTCAAGGAAACGAGAAGGTCGGGCAGATGTGTTGCGTGTCGCGACGGTTTTGTTTCTCCTTCCTCGCTGCAGAATAGGCGGATGACTAGAGCCTTCGGGTGGAGGAGAAGGAGGTAATGTTTGAAGCGGCACCACGTTTAGAGGAATGTCCCTTTCCTTGGAAGATCGACCCTCAGCGTTACCTGCCAATGAAATATTTTAGTATGACAAGAAAATCGAAGTGATAAGGCGATAAAAGAAAAGACTAACCTACGACACACTCTGACAAAGGCCTGAACCGAGCAAATTCCCGAATGCGGAAAGGCCCTTCTATTTCTAATAAGGCATTAGCGTGGGATACATCCATACTAGACAACACATCTGGTTCTCGCCAAGCGGCACTAGTAATCTTTCGGTTGAAACCACCACGCCAAAACCGAGAGGGCAAGCGAAGGGTGAAGAAGCCATTTTTCCAGTTGTCCACGTTCTCTTCGAAACCTTGAAAATTCCGCCAGAAAAACCGAACAAGAGCATCATTCCAACTTAGGGTAATATCCACTAAGCTGTTATGACACCTCAAGGCGAAAAAGGTGCGGAACAGATCGAGCGATGGAGCAAAAATATGCTTCATCTCACACGAGCGAAGAAAGGCGTAAAGTCCACACCAGGAAGGCGGAGTTATTTGAACAAGATTGAGATCGTAGTGGTCTAGTAGTTTCAACAGAGAAGTATGAAGCGGAAGACGAAACCCGTGGGTAAACATCTTGAAATAAACTGATGCGAATCCACGCATCCAACTACCGTTACCACCAGCTGGTCCAATGACTCGAGCCAGAGCTAGAAAGCTTCAAGACCGTTTGTCATCTCTCATTCACAAGGAGCTGGAATGTGAGAGGACAAGTGAGGAAGCTGCACTTAGAGAGAAGACACCAAGAGTTGTGAATCTCCTTACTTTCACAATGACCGAAGATGATTCTGCCAGAAACGGCACTTGACCGTTTGTCACCAAAACGGCTCTTGTCCGATTCGTTCAAAACGGCTCTTGTCCGTTTAGCTTAAATCGGCACTTGACCGTTTCACTCAGCCATTGCCGTTTCACTCATCTGTCTCGCGTGCCGATTGCTCAAAACGGCTCCTGCCCGTTTCGCGTGTCCAGAAGCGCGCGTTGACTGAAGTTCAAGTTGTTGACTTTAATTATTTTAGCTTAATTAGTTAATTAGACAGTTTTAATTAGTTAAGTTATCTTCCTATTTTGGAAGTCCTACTTCTATTCCTATTTGGTTTACTATTAGGGTTTGTTTGTAACCTATATAAGGAACCACTTGGCTACTTTATTAAGTTGGCTGTTATTTGATAAATTGAGTTAATCTCTTCAATCTCCGCCCCCTGTTCAAGTTGGTTGAACCTTGTTCTTCTTGAGTCCGCAATACTTGAGTCGTATACAAGTAAATCTTGGAATTGTATTATTGTGTCGTTTATCTTAGTGTGATTCTCACATTGTTGAGTCTAGTCCTAAGAACCCGATTCAAGACCCTTGACTTGAAATCGATTAGGGCTCTTAGCACAGGTTAGCTAAGTGGTCTAAGCTCGTACTCGTCAAGTTATCTATTTCCGCAGGAAATCCGTCTTTGAACAAAGATCAAAATTGGTGCTACGCATCCTAAGGAACCAGGATCGTATCAGTTGGTAGCGGAGCTTAAGGCGTTCAAAGATTGGTAAGTATCTTAATTGTTTTCAAGTTTTCATCGTTGAAATCGGTATTTCTTTCTACTCCATTCAAAACCGATTTCTTTGCTGTGCTTGGTTAGTTGCTTGAATACAATTGGTTGTGTTTCGTTCCAGTTTGTTGTGTTGAAATTCACTAAATTACTTGCGTTTTCTACCCACAAGAAGGTCACAAAATACAAGAGAAAATTCTGTTCAGTCTCAGTAACTTCAGTTGTCGAATTTGTATTCATATATATAGCAACTGAAGTCCGATTTTAGTAATTGTGGTTTCGTTGGAAAGGTGAATCTGTTGGGCTTCCGAATCAAAAAGAATCGGTCGATTCGGAGTTCAGAGTAAAAATTTCTGATCAAAACACTGAATTGTGTTTTGCTGTAAAAAAAAAAAAACAACAACAGGAAAATTTCCCAAAGAAAAGAAAGGGATTCGATCCTACAAATACGAAAATATATAGAAGTATTTGCTCCATAAAAACCGGATTTATCAAAGAATTAAATTGCACTGCGATTGGGTATTACAATCATAACTGAAATTGAACTTGTTTGAGTCCTTTCGAGTCAATTTTGAGCTTTCTTTGATTCCTTGAAATTGCCTTCTACTCTACTTGCTATTTGTTTGATTGGTTGTTCTTGCAATTACTCAAATATCAAGTGTCACAATTCTTTTCCGTGCTAGTTTCTTTGAGAGTCTTCTTGGAAGCTTTTTCTTTGGATTCTTGAGTCTCACTAACACTTGAACATTGCAGGGAAATTTGAGAGATTTTGTGAGATTATTAGAGTGATTAAACACGAGAGTAAACACGTGAGGGAGTGCTAGGTTAGTGCAATTTTACGTTTTCTTTGGTGTTGTGAATTTCAGGAAAAGTAAAAGATGTCTCAAGAGGGAGTACAACAACCCGATCTATCGGCTATACTAGCCATAATGACGGAACAGCTCCGAACATTGAATGAACGACAATTAACTGCAAATGAGCGGCAGCTAACTGTCGATGCAAGGATAGCTAAGGTGGAAGCGTTAGGTACCATTAATCCAGTTCCTATAGCCGTGAATAACCAACGTGATGGCCGTTTGTCTGATCTGTCCGAAGAAGATGACAACGCCCGTCGACCACGTGATGAGAATCGTCGGCCTAATCTTGCTTTGGTCCCTCCTAGGCGACTTGCCCGACGTGGTCCACAATTACCACATTCTGATTGGGAAGGAGAACCTGATGGGGGAGAAGGCTGGATAAATACAAGGGATGGACAGGGGAGAGAGAGACGAGACCGTCGTGATGGTAGGAGAGAACGGGAGGATGACCGTTTGGATGCTAATCTAAATAGCATCAAAAATGAAAATACCTCCGTTTGAGGGTACTGACGACCCTGATGCATACTTAACTTGGGAAAGGAAAGTAGATGCTATCTTCTTATGTCACAATTATTCGGAAGGTAAAAAGGTTCTGATCGCCGCAGTCGAATTCTGTGGGTATGCTAGTCATTGGTGGGAGCAGTTCAATCGGAAAAGGGCAGCTGTCTTAGCTGGTCCGATTGCTAATTGGGAAGAGATGAAGCAGGCGATGAGACAACAGTTTGTCCCTGCCCACTTTCACCGTGAGCTTCATCAACGGCTTCAAACCTTGAAGCAAGGCAGCAAGGGAGTTGGAGCATACTTTAATGAGATGAAAATTGCTTTGGCTCAAGCGAAGATTACTGAAGAAACTGAGGTAACGATGGCTCGGTTTCTTGCTGGTTTGAATGCAGACGTTGCCGATGCATTGGAACTGACTCAATATAACACTATGGAGGAGATGCTTCATATGGCTCAAAGGATTGCGAAACATAGGAAAGCTAGGACTTCCTATAAGTCTACGGGGTCGACACCTTGGAAGAAGACGTCTTGGAATAAGGATGACAAAATGGCCCTTGCCATTTTGAAGGGATCTGCCAGTGCTGTTGTTCCTTCTAAAAAGGCACCTACCAAACCTTATACTCCACCAGTGGATCGGCCAGCCACTAAGGAAATTATCTGTTTCAAGTGCAACAGCCGAGGGCATAAGAAAACAGAATGCCCGAATAAAAGAGTTTTCATCATCAGGCCGACTGGCGAGGAAGAATCGGATGATGAACAGGAGGAAACGGAACCTGAGGGAAACGGTCAGACCGATTCGGATATTGACCATCAGAGAGGTGACCATGTTCGGTTGCTTGTAATCCGACGGACCCTGAGCGTACAGTCCACAGAAGAAGTGTGTGATGAGGAGCAACGGACCAATCTGTTCCACACCCGCGGGGTGATTGATCACAAGGGCTGTTCCATTATCATAGACAACGGAAGCTGCACCAACTGTGCCAGTGCGCTGATGGTTCATAAGCTGGACTTGCCAACAGTAAAGCATCCGAAACTGTATCATCTACACTGGATGATGGATGACAACGGTATTAAGGTAACCAAACAGGTGCTTGTTAAGTTTCGTATTGGCAAATACCAAGATGAAGTTCTCTGTGATGTTGTACCGATGCAAGCAAGCCATATCCTCCTTGGACGCCCATGGCAGTTTGATCGCGCAGCGAATCATGATGGGAAGAGGAACCTCTACAAGTTGGTTAAGGATGGTCAGAAGTTCACCTTGGCACCGTTAACACAAGCTGAAGTGTTTGAGGATCAGCAATGGCTTGCTAAGTCACATGCTGAATGTGAAATTTCAAAACAGCTTGCGAGAGAAAAAGAAGGTTTGAGTGTGAAATATATAGAGGGAAACACTGAGAGTGTGAGCCTTAAACATTCGCATGAAAACAGTAAGCATGCAGAGGGAGAGTGTAAACAGTCGCATGAAAACAGCAAACATGCAGAGGGCGAGTGTAAACATTCGCACGAAAAGAGTAAGCGTGCTGAGAGTGGCATTGAGAGAAAAGGAGAGGTAAATAAAAAGAAATTGAGTGTATATGCCAAGGGGAGCGAAGTAAGGAGAGCCATGCTTTCTCATAACAATTGTTTTGACGCAAGTCGTCCTCTACTTCTTATCCGTTTTCGCTCTTATTGTTTAACCTCAAATGAAACGGAACGGCACCATACCGTTTCGATTGGTATATCTTCTCTCTTGCAGGAGTTTGGAGATGTTCTACCCGAAGAAATGCCACCTGGCTTACCTTCGATTCGAGGCATAGAACATCAGATCGACTTTGTTCCTGGATCGGCAATTCCTCATCGGCCGGCTTACCGATCCAATCCGGAGGAGACAAAGGAACTGCAACGGCAAGTGGACGATTTGCTTGCGCGTGGGTACGTTCGGGAGAGTCTGTCTCCATGTGCCGTTCCAGTCATTCTGGTCCCAAAGAAGGACGGATCTTGGCGCATGTGTGTTGATTGTCGAGCAGTCAACAAAATCACTGTAAAGTATCGCCATCCTATTCCTCGATTGGATGATATGTTAGATGAATTAAGTGGTAGTATAGTATTTTCTAAAATTGATTTAATGAGTGGCTACCACCAAATTCGTATGAAAGAAGGGGATGAATGGAAAACTGCTTTTAAAAATAAGTATGGCTTATATGAATGGATGGTTATGCCGTTTGGCTTGACTAATGCTCCTAGCACCTTTATGAGGTTAATGAACCATGTACTTCGGCACTTAATTGGTAAATTTGTTGTAGTTTATTTTGATGACATTTTAATCTATAGCAAATCATTGGATGAACATGCTTTACATCTTAGGGAAGTTTTTCTAACACTTCGTGAGCAGAAATTATATGCTAAACCTAGTAAGTGTTCTTTTGCATTGGAACAAGTTGGTTTTCTTGGTTTCATTGTCAGTGCAGGAGGCGTTAAAGTGGATGAAGAGAAGATCCGCGCGATACGGGAATGGCCGACGCCGAAGGCCGCTACCGATGTGAGATCGTTCCATGGATTAGCGAGTTTCTATCGGCGTTTTGTAAAGGATTTTAGCACCATTGCCGTTCCATTGAATGATTTAACAAAAAAGAATGTTGTTTTCAGGTGGGAGCAACAACAAGAGGAGGCGTTTGCTACCCTCAAGGAACGGCTCTGTGCCGCTCCCGTGCTAGCATTGCCCGACTTCAGCAAGGCGTTTGAGATCGAGTGCGATGCCAGCGGGTTAGGAATCGGCGTCGTTCTGATGCAAGAGAAACGACCGATTGCCTATTTCAGTGAAAATCTCAAGGATGCCCAACTCCGATATCCTACCTATGACAAGGAGTTCTATGCTCTTGTCAGAGCGTTGGAAACATGGCAACACTACTTGATGCCGAGAGAGTTTATCATCCACACAGACCATTTGAGCTTGAAATACCTAAAGGGTCAAGGGAAGCTGAATCGGCGACATGCCGTTTGGATGGAATTCATTGAAGCCTTCCCTTACCACATTCAGTACAAGCAAGGTAAAGAGAATGTTGTTGCCGATGCACTATCTCGAAGGTACGTGCTCATTACTTCTCTAAATGCCAAATTGCTTGGATTTTCGCACATTATCGAACTCTATGCTACCGATTCTGATTTTGGTGATATTTATTTGCATGGCGTTTCTATTTCTGGTTCTAAATTCTACAAGCATGAGGGTTATTTGTTTAAAGGCAAACATTTATGTATTCCTCATTGCTCTCTTCGTGAATTACTGGTGCATGAAGCCCATAGTGGTGGTTTAATGGGTCACTTTGGCGTGACTAAAACTTTGGATGTGTTACATGATCACTTTTATTGGCCTCACATGAAGCGTGATGTCGTGCGCATTATTGCTAGATGTTTGACTTGTCGTAGAGCCAAATCTAAATCTGCTGGTCATGGAGAATACATGTCGTTACCTGTTCCTTCTCATCCTTGGACCGATTTGTCCATGGACTTTGTCGTCGGACTACCCAGGTCTAAGAACGGTAAGGATAGTGTTTTTGTTGTGGTGGACAGGTTTTCAAAAATGTCCCATTTTATTGCATGTTCGACTACTTCTGATGCTACTCAGATTGCTGATTTGTTCTTTCGTGAAGTAGTCCGTTTGCATGGTATCCCTTTGACGATTGTGAGTGATAGAGATACTAAGTTTCTTAGTCATTTTTGGCGTGTCTTATGGAAGAAGCTTGGTACTAAGTTATTGTATTCTACATCTTATCACCCATAAACGGATGGTCAAACAGAGGTGGTAAATCGGACTCTTGGCTCCCTTTTATGCACCCTAGTTCGTAAGCATGTTTCTACTTGGGTTGATCATTTACCGTTTATTGAATTTGCTTACAACCGTGCTGTTCATTCTACTACTCATTACTCGCCGTTTGAACTAGTGTATGGATTTAATCCTAGAACTGTTTTGGATTTAACTCCTTTTCCTTTGAGTGATGTTGTGAGTTTAGATGGTGCCCAGAAGGCTGATTTTGTCAAGCAATTACATGCTAAGGTGAAGCAGAACATTGAGCGCATGAATGAGAAGCTGATGCTGAAACGGAACGATGGCCGACGGCTAGTGACGTTCCAGGTTGGCGATTGGGTTTGGTTGCATATGCGCAAGGAGCGTTTTCCTGCCCAACGCCGCGGCAAGCTATCTCCTAGAGGCGACGGACCGTTCCAGATTGTCGAGAAGATCAACAACAATGCCTATAAACTGGCGTTGCCGAGTGAGTATGGTGCCGTTAGCTCTACCTTTAATGTTTCTGACTTAGAATTGTTTGATGCAGATGACGAGTATGGACTTTCAGCTGATGCCGATTCGGATTCGAGGGCGAATCCTTCCGAAGGGGGAGGG
Source organism: Viola odorata (assembly GCA_963691705.1). Taxonomy (NCBI): domain Eukaryota; kingdom Viridiplantae; phylum Streptophyta; class Magnoliopsida; order Malpighiales; family Violaceae; genus Viola; species Viola odorata. The sequence goes on along the minus strand of OY829538.1, from coordinate 60,052,119 downwards.
AATGATGCGAATCCACGCATCCAACTACCGTTACCACCAGCTGGTCCAATGACTCGAGCCAGAGCTAGAAAGCTTCAAGACCGTTTGTCATCTCTCATTCACAAGGAGCTGGAATGTGAGAGGACAAGTGAGGAAGCTGCACTTAGAGAGAAGACACCAAGAGTTGTGAATCTCCTTACTTTCACAATGACCGAAGATGATTCTGCCAGAAACAGCACTTGACCGTTTGTCACCAAAACGGCTCTTGTCCGATTCGTTCAAAACGGCTCTTGTCCGTTTAGCTTAAATCGGCACTTGACCGTTTCACTCAGCCATTGCCGTTTCACTCATCTGTCTCACGTGCCGATTGCTCAAAACGGCTCCTGCCCGTTTCGCGTGTCCAGAAGCGCGCGTTGACTGAAGTTCAAGTTGTTGACTTTAATTATTTTAGCTTAATTAGTTAATTAGACAGTTTTAATTAGTTAAGTTATCTTCCTATTTTGGAAGTCCTACTTCTATTCCTATTTGGTTTACTATTAGGGTTTGTTTGTAACCTATATAAGGAACCACTTGGCTACTTTATTAAGTTGGCTGTTATTTGATAAATTGAGTTAATCTCTTCAATCTCCGCCCCCTGTTCAAGTTGGTTGAACCTTGTTCTTCTTGAGTCCGCAATACTTGAGTCGTATACAAGTAAATCTTGGAATTGTATTATTGTGTCGTTTATCTTAGTGTGATTCTCACATTGTTGAGTCTAGTCCTAAGAACCCGATTCAAGACCCTTGACTTGAAATCGATTAGGGCTCTTAGCACAGGTTAGCTAAGTGGTCTAAGCTCGTACTCGTCAAGTTATCTATTTCCGCAGGAAATCCGTCTTTGAACAAAGATCAAAATTGGTGCTACGCATCCTAAGGAACCAGGATCGTATCAGTTGGTAGCGGAGCTTAAGGCGTCAAAGATTGGTAAGTATCTTAATTGTTTTCAAGTTTTCATCGTTGAAATCGGTATTTCTTTCTACTCCATTCAAAACCGATTTCTTTGCTGTGCTTGGTTAGTTGCTTGAATACAATTGGTTGTGTTTCGTTCCAGTTTGTTGTGTTGAAATTCGCTAAATTACTTGCGTTTTCTACCCACAAGAAGGTCACAAAATACAAGAGAAAATTCTGTTCAGTCTCAGTAACTTCAGTTGTCGAATTTGTATTCATATATATAGCAACTGAAGTCCGATTTTAGTAATTGTGGTTTCGTTGGAAAGCTGAATCTGTTGGGCTTCCGAATCAAAAAGAATCGGTCGATTCTGAGTTTAGAGTAAAAAGTTCTGATCAAAACACTGAATTGTGTTTTGCTGTCAAAAAAAAAAAACAACAACAGGAAAATTTCCCAAAGAAAAGAAAGGGATTCGATCCTACAAATACGAAAATATATAGAAGTATTTGCTCCATAAAAACCGGATTTATCAAAGAATTAAATTGCACTGCGATTGGGTATGACAATCATAACTGAAATTGAACTTGTTTGAGTCCTTTCGAGTCAATTTTGAGCTTTCTTTGATTCCTTGAAATTGCCTTCTACTCTACTTGCTATTTGTTTGATTGGTTGTTCTTGCAATTACTCAAATATCAAGTGTCACAATTCTTTTCCGTGCTAGTTTCTTTGAGAGTCTTCTTGGAAGCTTTTTCTTTGGATTCTTGAGTCTCACTAACACTTGAACATTGCAGGGAAATTTGAGAGATTTTGTGAGATTATTAGAGTGATTAAACACGAGAGTAAACACGTGAGGGAGTGCTAGGTTAGTGCAATTTTACGTTTTCTTTGGTGTTGTGAATTTCAGGAAAAGTAAAAGATGTCTCAAGAGGGAGTACAACAACCCGATCTATCGGCTATACTAGCCATAATGACGGAACAACTCCGAACATTGAAGGAACGGCAATTAACTGCAAATGAGCGGCAGCTAACTGCCGATGCAAGGATAGCTAAGGTGGAAGCGTTAGGTACCATTAATCCAGTTCCTATAGCCGTGAATAACCAACGTGATGGCCGTTTGTCTGATCTGTCCGAAGAAGATGACAACGCCCGTCGACCACGTGATGAGAATCGTCGGCCTAATCTTGCTTTGGTCCCTCCTAGGCGACTTGCCCGACGTGGTCCACAATTACCACATTCTGATAGGGAAGGAGAACCTGATGGGGGAGAAGGCTGGATAAATACAAGGGATGGACAGGGGAGAGAGAGACGAGACCGTCGTGATGGTAGGAGAGAACGAGAGGATGACCGTTTGGATGCTAATCTAAACAGCATCAAAAATGAAAATACCTCCGTTTGAGGGTACTGACGACCCTGATGCATACTTAACTTGGGAAAGGAAAGTAGATGCTATCTTCTTATGTCACAATTATTCGGAAGGTAAAAAGGTTCTGATCGCCGCAGTCGAATTCTGTGGGTATGCTAGTCATTGGTGGGAGCAGTTCAATCGGAAAAGGGCAGCTGTCTTAGCTGGTCCGATTGCTAATTGGGAAGAGATGAAGCAGGCGATGAGACAACGGTTTGTCCCTGCCCACTTTCACCGTGAGCTTCATCAACGGCTTCAAACCTTGAAGCAAGGCAGCAAGGGAGTTGGAGCATACTTTAATGAGATGAAAATTGCTTTGGCTCAAGCGAAGATTACTGAAGAAACTGAGGTAACGATGGCTCGGTTTCTTGCTGGTTTGAATGCAGACGTTGCCGATGCATTGGAACTGACTCAATATAACACTATGGAGGAGATGCTTCATATGGCTCAAAGGATTGCGAAACATAGGAAAGCTAGGACTTCCTATAAGTCTACGGGGTCGACACCTTGGAAGAAGACGTCTTGGAATAAGGATGACAAAATGGCCCTTGCCGTTTTGAAGGGATCTGCCAGTGCTGTTGTTCCTTCTAAAAAGGCACCTACCAAACCTTATACTCCACCAGTGGATCGGCCAGCCACTAAGGAAATTATCTGTTTCAAGTGCAACAGCCGAGGGCATAAGAAAACAGAATGCCCGAATAAAAGAGTTTTCATCATCAGGCCGACTGGCGAGGAAGAATCGGATGATGAACAGGAGGAAACGGAACCTGAGGGAAACGGTCAGACCGATTCGGATATTGACCATCAGAGAGGTGACCATGTTCGGTTGCTTGTAATCCGACGGACCCTGAGCGTACAGTCCACAGAAGAAGTGTGTGATGAGGAGCAACGGACCAATCTGTTCCACACCCGCGGGGTGATTGATCACAAGGGCTGTTCCATTATCATAGACAACGGAAGCTGCACCAACTGTGCCAGTGCGCTGATGGTTCATAAGCTGGACTTGCCAACAGTAAAGCATCCGAAATCGTATCATCTACACTAGATGACGGATGACAACGGTATTAAGGTAACCAAACAGGTGCTTGTTAAGTTTCGTATCGGCAAATACCAAGATGAAGTTCTCTGTGATGTTGTGTCGATGCAAGCAAGCCATATCCTCCTTGGACGCCCATGGCAGTTTGATCGCGCAGCGAATCATGATGGGAAGAGGAACCTCTACAAGTTGGTTAAGGATGGTCAGAAGTTCACCTTGGCACCGTTAACACAAGCTGAAGTGTTTGAGGATCAGCAATGGCTTGCTAAGTCACATGCTGAATATGAAATTTCAAAACAGCTTGCGAGAGAAAAAGAAGGTTTGAGTGTGAAATATATAGAGGGAAACACTGAGAGTGTGAGCCTTAAACATTCGCATGAAAACAGTAAGCATGCAGAGGGAGAGTGTAAACAGTCGCATGAAAACAGCAAACATGCAGAGGGCGAGTGTAAACATTCGCACGAAAAGAGTAAGCGTGCTGAGAGTGGCATTGAGAGAAAAGGAGAGGTAAATAAAAAGAAATTGAGTGTATATGCCAAGGGGAGCGAAGTAAGGAGAGCCATGCTTTCTCATAACAATTATTTTGACGCAAGCCGTCCTCTACTTCTTATCCGTTTTCGCTCTTATTGTTTAACCTCAAATGAAACGGAACGGCACCATACCGTTCCGATTGGTATATCTTCTCTCTTGCAGGAATTTGGAGATGTTCTACCCGAAGAAATGCCACCTGGCTTACCTTCGATTCGAGGCATAGAACATCAGATCGACTTTGTTCCTGGATCGGCAATTCCTCATCGGCCGGCTTACCGATCCAATCCGGAGGAGACAAAGGAACTGCAATGGCAAGTGGACGATTTGCTTGCGCGTGGGTACGTTCGGGAGAGTCTGTCTCCATGTGCCGTTCCAGTCATTCTGGTCCCAAAGAAGGACGGATCTTGGCGCATGTGTGTTGATTGTCGAGCAGTCAACAAAATCACTGTAAAGTATCGCCATCCTATTCCTCGATTGGATGATATGTTAGATGAATTAAGTGGTAGTATAGTATTTTCTAAAATTGATTTAATGAGTGGCTACCACCAAATTCGTATGAAAGAAGGGGATGAATGGAAAACTACTTTTAAAACTAAGTATGGTTTATATGAATGGATGGTTATGCCGTTTGGCTTGACTAATGCTCCTAGCACCTTTATGAGGTTAATGAACCATGTACTTCGGCACTTAATTGGTAAATTTGTTGTAGTTTATTTTGATGACATTTTAATCTATAGCAAATCATTGGATGAACATGCTTTACATCTTAGGGAAGTTTTTCTAACACTTCGTGAGCAGAAATTATATGCTAAACCTAGTAAGTGTTCTTTTGCATTGGAACAAGTTGGTTTTCTTGGTTTCATTGTCAGTGCAGGAGGCGTTAAAGTGGATGAAGAGAAGATCCGCGCGATACGGGAATGGCCGACGCCGAAGGCCGCTACCGATGTGAGATCGTTCCATGGATTAGCGAGTTTCTATCGGCGTTTTGTAAAGGATTTTAGCACCATTGCCGTTCCATTGAATGATTTAACAAAAAAGAATGTTGTTTTCAGGTGGGAGCAACAACAGGAGGAGGCGTTTGCTACCCTCAAGGAACGACTCTGTGCCGCTCCCATGCTAGCATTGCCCAACTTCAGCAAGGCGTTTGAGATCGAGTGCGACGCCAGCGGGTTAGGAATCGGCGTCGTTCTGATGCAAGAGAAACGACCGATTGCCTATTTCAGTGAAAAGCTCAAGGATGCCCAACTCCGATATCCTACCTATGACAAGGAGTTCTATGCTCTTGTCAGAGCGTTGGAAACATGGCAACACTACTTGATGCCGAGAGAGTTTATCATCCACACAGACCATTTGAGCTTGAAATACCTAAAGGGTCAAGGGAAGCTGAATCGGCGACATGCCGTTTGGATGGAATTCATTGAAGCCTTCCCTTACCACATTCAGTACAAGCAAGGTAAAGAGAATGTTGTTGCCGATGCACTATCTCGAAGGTACGTGCTCATTACTTCTCTAAATGCCAAATTGCTTGGATTTTCGCACATTATCGAACTCTATGCTACCGATTCTGATTTTGGTGATATTTATTTGCATGGCGTTTCTATTTCTGGTTCTAAATTCTACAAGCATGAGGGTTATTTGTTTAAAGGCAAACATTTATGTATTCCTCATTGCTCTCTTCGTGAATTACTGGTGCATGAAGCCCATAGTGGTGGTTTAATGGGTCACTTTGGCGTGACTAAAACTTTGGATGTGTTACATGATCACTTTTATTGGCCTCACATGAAGCGTGATGTCGTGCGCATTATTGCTAGATGTTTGACTTGTCGTAGAGCCAAATCTAAATCTGCTGGTCATGGAGAATACATGTCGTTACCTGTTCCTTCTCATCCTTGGACCGATTTGTCCATGGACTTTGTCGTCGGACTACCCAGGTCTAAGAACGGTAAGGATAGTGTTTTTGTTGTGGTGGACAGGTTTTCAAAAATGTCCCATTTTATTGCATGTTCGACTACTTCTGATGCTACTCAGATTGCTGATTTGTTCTTTCGTGAAGTAGTCCGTTTGCATGGTATCCCTTTGACGATTGTGAGTGATAGAGATACTAAGTTTCTTAGTCATTTTTGGCGTGTCTTATGGAAGAAGCTTGGTACTAAGTTATTGTATTCTACATCTTATCACCCACAAACGGATGGTCAAACAGAGGTGATAAATCGGACTCTTGGCTCCCTTTTACGCACCCTAGTTCGTAAGCATGTTTCTACTTGGGTTGATCATTTACCGTTTATTGAATTTGCTTACAACCGTGCTGTTCATTCTACTACTCATTACTCGTCGTTTGAACTAGTGTATGGATTTAATCCTAGAACTGTTTTGGATTTAACTCCTTTTCCTTTGAGTGATGTTGTGAGTTTAGATGGTGCCCAGAAGGCTGATTTTGTCAAGCAATTACATGCTAAGGCGAAGCAGAACATTGAGCGCATGAATGAGAAGCTGATGCTGAAACGGAACGATGGCCGACGGCTAGTGACGTTCCAGGTTGGCGATTGGGTTTGGTTGCATATGCGCAAGGAGCGTTTTCCTGCCCAACGCCGCGGCAAGCTATCTCCTAGAGGCGACGGACCGTTCCAGATTGTCGAGAAGATCAACAACAATGCCTATAAACTGGCGTTGCCGAGTGAGTATGGTGCCGTTAGCTCTACCTTTAATGTTTCTGACTTAGAATTGTTTGATGCAGATGACGAGTATGGACTTTCAGCTGATGCCGATTCGGATTCGAGGGCGAATCCTTCCGAAGGGGGAGGGAATGATGCGAATCCACGCATCCAACTACCGTTACCACCAGCTGGTCCAATGACTCGAGCCAGAGCTAGAAAGCTTCAAGACCGTTTGTCATCTCTCATTCACAAGGAGCTGGAATGTGAGAGGACAAGTGAGGAAGCTGCACTTAGAGAGAAGACACCAAGAGTTGTGAATCTCCTTACTTTCACAATGACCGAAGATGATTCTGCCAGAAACGGCACTTGACCGTTTGTCACCAAAACGGCTCTTGTCCGATTCATTCAAAACGGCTCTTGTCCGTTTAGCTTAAATCGGCACTTGACCGTTTCACTCAGCCATTGCCGTTTCACTCATCTGTCTCGCGTGCCGATTGCTCAAAACGGCTCCTGCCCGTTTCGCGTGTCCAGAAGCGCGCGTTGACTGAAGTTCAAGTTGTTGACTTTAATTATTTTAGCTTAATTAGTTAATTAGACAGTTTTAATTAGTTAAGTTATCTTCCTATTTTGGAAGTCCTACTTCTATTCCTATTTGGTTTACTATTAGGGTTTGTTTGTAACCTATATAAGGAACCACTTGGCTACTTTATTAAGTTGGCTGTTATTTGATAAATTGAGTTAATCTCTTCAATCTCCGCCCCCTGTTCAAGTTGGTTGAACCTTGTTCTTCTTGAGTCCGCAATACTTGAGTCGTATACAAGTAAATCTTGGAATTGTATTATTGTGTCGTTTATCTTAGTGTGATTCTCACATTGTTGAGTCTAGTCCTAAGAACCCGATTCAAGACCCTTGACTTGAAATCGATTAGGGCTCTTAGCACAGGTTAGCTAAGTGGTCTAAGCTCGTACTCGTCAAGTTATCTATTTCCGCAGGAAATCCGTCTTTGAACAAAGATCAAAATTGGTGCTACGCATCCTAAGGAACCAGGATCGTATCATAAACCAACCGGAACGTTCCCCACATGGCATCAGTAAGCTGAATATCCTTCAATGGGACAAAGGGGCGATATCCCGTGGGAAAAGTGATCCCGTTCTCCTCCAACTCAGCCCTCAAAACCTCATTACAATCAAAAACACTACGAGCTCTCCTGACTTCGAGATCTATAGGATTTTCGATAATTGCAGAAGGCCTAGCGCAAGACATAATGGAAGGGAAAGTAAAGCTATGGCAATAGAGAAACAAAATACCTGGAGCAGAGAACCAGTGAATCGGCCGTCGGCACCGGCAGAGCAATTGCAGTAAAATCCCTCGAGAAGAAAGAAGCACAGAAGAAAGGAAATACGAAGAATTTTGAAATATTAGTAGAAAGTACTAAAAGAGAAGAATAAACTCCTTATAAAGGTTAAACCTAAAAAAGGAACAGCCTGTGAAAACAAAACACGTGCAGAAGGGAAAGGACGCGTGGACAGTCATCAATGTCTCTTAGGAGAAGACAGTTACTGACTGAAAACCGAAAGGCGGTTGCATCAAGCGAAAGGCCTACTCCTGCGATAATCTTGGAAACATAAAGAAAGGAAAGCGGCAGAAGAAATAAAAATGTCATTTTATTATTTAAGAAAGCCATACGGCATCTACAAAGAGGCATGGTATGCCCAACTATTCGCCATCAGACCAGGAGATGCCATAGCAGTAGACCACGTCATCATCGTCCTCACCCAAAGGCGATGGATCTTCGCCAGCGAAAGGGAAGGGTTCCTCAACCTTCTCTCCCGCGCGAATGGAGGATTGAACCGATTCCTCCTTGACAGACGGCGACACCGCTTTGACAGCTGAACAGGCGGAAGGAGCCATTGGCGGTGACTCGTCAGGAGGGAAAGATGTTTCTCTCCCCTTCGAAGAGAAAGAAGCAAGAGAATCAAAGAATGACTTAGATGCCTTCGCAGCATCTTTCCTCCGCCTCTTACGGCATCATCGGCGAATAAGTGGCCTCCAAGGAGGCGACGGAGGAGGATTATCCGAATCAGGAGAAGTCGGAGGAGTTGGAGAATCTCGGGCGAACGTATCTAAAAAATGAGAATCAGCCATGAGATCACAGAATATTAATAGAGGAAAAAGCAACAAGGGGACGAAGAATAACGAAGGGGAGAAGATCCCTTAAATAGCCAGAAATTTAGGAAGAAAGGATCTTCGATCTTCTAACCCGACTCTTGAAAGAAGACACGTGTACAGCCTGAAGTGCAGATATGGATTTATAGTCACGCCTGTTGAGATTTTCCCCTGATCGAGGAAAACCGCAAAATCGCCCAATCAGTTGCCAGGACAACCGTGGCGCAGATTTAATGTTGAACAACCAATCAGAAAACCGCCCAGTGGCTGAACCGTTTTCAGTTGGGCTAAGAATATCTCCAAGAAAGACAAAGGGCGCATTAAAGAAGAAGAACAGTTGTAAAACGGCGTACTAAAAACAGTTTATTTATTATGGCCTAGGGGCCGGAAAGTACATTTACATGCTAGGGAGAAAAGAGAAAAGGCCTAGAGGGAGCCATCACTATCAGGCATCAGAGCCAGCATCCTCAGGCACTTCGGGAAGATCCCGCAGAGAATCCATGACCAGAATCAGATCATTCCCTTCAGGCAGCACCCCAGCGTATCCTTGCGCTGCTGCAACATGGCAATCACCACTTGAATCCGAGCGATGGAGGCAGCCAGCTTTGACACGCTTTCCAGAGGGCTGAAATCCTCCAGAGATGTGGCCCCCAGCCTAGAATGAAAAGGGGTCAACATTCCTTGCAGCTCCAGGATGTCCTCAGAAGTCTTGACCAACATATTCTCCAGGAACCCGACATCCCCATCATTGAGGTTCTTGAGAGAATGGCCTTTGGAAAGGAGGAAATTCTTAGTCAAATGATCCATGATGTGAATTTCCAGAGATGAGGAGACCGTAGGTGGAGAAAGATCCTCAATTTATAGGCCCAAAGAGAGGCCTTGGGAAGAACAAAGAGGTCCTCAAAAGGTGAGCCGTCTCGTCACCCCTAAGGACTGATAATCCTAAAGCGGAGTCAAAGGTTGATGCTCGTATGCCATCCGTGACATGAATGTGCGAGGGGATACGAGATGAATATGGGAAAACGCTAAAAGGCGCGATATCACGGGTAGTCATTACGTAAAAGCCATATGGTTACCGGTATCCACAGTATAAGGCCGCGTTGATGTCGCAGGTGGCCCTAGATGCGTAAAACCTCGTCGACATCGCAGGCATCTAGTGGTATAAAGCCGCGCTAATCGTAGGCAGCTGATGGTGTAAAGCCGCGATGATATCGTTGTTTCCTTAAAGCGAAAGAGGAAAACGGACCCGCGTGACCTCAAACCCCTGTAAGTATAAAAGTTTACTAACTTCTCTATAAACGCCTATCTCCTCTGTGTGTTTTCAGTACACTTGAAAGGATGATGGACTCGGAATGAATGCAAATCCACGACATGACCTGGTTGCAGTCTTTGGCGATATCACAAGTGACCTGTCAACAGCCCTTCTATGGCATGAATAGAGTTGAGACTCCGCAAGCCTTGTCAAGAAGCCAAACAGACTAACATCGTTGGGCGAAAACAATGCCCTCATAATCACCAGCGTAATAGCATCGTCCCTCGTGTACCTCTTAACGCCTCAGAAGAACAGGACTCTGGATAAGGATGAAGGACGGAATCCGCTTGATAGCTAGAAAGTTTCAGAACTAAGTTCCAGCTCATCGCTTAACACGGTTAACATCGAGCAGGCAGAGAAACTCGGAGATCCTGCAGACATATCGCCCCGCGAAGGAACAAGTTTTCATCTAAGCTTTCAGACATGGACAGCCCTTGGTAAACACTCGGGCTCGTTTTCAGTTGGGCTTATGATAACAATCAAGACAGCCCTAACGGTACTACCACACTTGCGACTCCTGCCAGGACGATTCCCATAAGACCCGTAAGATATCTTCATATCGCTCGAGAATCAGAGAAGAATACCTAGGATGGTCGACATTAGCGGGGGGGGGACTCACGCGACTCTACACGCACGGCACCATCCCATCCTAGGGGCTCGCGAGCTTGTCGCTCCCGACAGCCCGTATGATATCGCTCATGACGTCATCTGTTGGTATCGCTTGTGACGTCACCATCAGACATCGCCTGGATTGTTATCGCCAAGTATCGCCGAACAGGCCTATAAATACCCCTACTTTTCCAATCTGAAGGTAAGATCAAGATCACTCAGACGAACCTCTGTTATTTTTGAACCCCGAACTGACTTAAGCATCGGAGTGTCTACGCCGGAGCCCCCCCTCCGGCGCTTTGCAGGTACATTCGACGCCGACAGCCACCGTTCCGATCAGGCACGACTCCGAATCTAACAAGATCAACGTAGAATCTTATCACTCGTGTTCTTAAAATCAATCATTTTTCGCATGCAATCAACGTAGCATTTAAATCTCGTATGCGTAAAATCCATCATTTCACGTATGCAATCAACTGTCATTTAAATTTTTGCACTCTTAAAATGGTTTATTTATTTCTCGAGCTATCACTAACACTCTCCTTTTGTAGGTTAATTTCAAGCTTCGCTCGAAAGTACGCCTCACAAGTCCTTTTTATTTATTCGATGCTTTCTGCAAATATCAACTATATGCATGATATATAGAACTGCTAGAATTAAAATCAACCCACATGAACAACGTGTTTAAAGAGTTGCTTAAAATGCCATGTTCATATGATTTTAAATTCTCGCATATATTGACTGCATGTACATGGGGACTTTCGATCCCACATCAGTTTTTTCATTTCAAAAATCCATCATTTAAATTTGTACTTTGTTAGCAATCCATGTTAGGATCACGTAGTAATTAATTTAATCATGCATGGCCCGATGATGAAATAAGAGGGCGCTCATTCAGCCTTACGGAAAATTCAATCCCATCATGTTACGGTCAAGAATAATCGATCGATCTTGATAAACGGTAACCCCGTCCGAAAGATCTTTTTATTATTCCTGAAAGGTCCCGATTGTAAAAAAGGCTAAAGTGACGATTCCTCTGAGGGTCCCCTTTTTCAAAACGCATTTTTCAAACACCTTTTTAAACACCTCTCTCATCAACCGGTAACCATTTTTGGATGTGACTCGGGTGCCTAACACCTTCCCGAGGCCATAATACGACCCCGAACCTTTGTCTGGGGTCCAGACCCCTTTTTTGTGCCTTTAGTTTTTTTACTTATTATATTTCTTATGCCATGACGATTAGGGTTCCCTAAGCCTAGCAACCAAATTAGGGTGGCGACTTCATTGCATGCTGCTAGGCATCCTTTTACGCCGAGCATTGTAAGGTCCCAAATTTCGTTGCACACTCGTGAATTACTTTCTTTTCGTAATTTTCATGGGGCGCAACAATACCGCTGAGGATACTCCGATTGGTTACTTCCGCCTGTCCATTAGTTTGCGGATGAGCCACGGAGGAAAATCGTTGCTCGATCCTTTGGGATTTGGCGATTTGCTATGCTGCAAAGAGATGCTCGTAGATTTCCCCTGCAGGGAGGGGGGAAAGGTGGCATTAGTTCCCGATTCCCTTGATTATTTTAGTTTCTCGATTGACCTGATGGGTCAAATGGTCTATGTCATGCGGGCTGCGGCACATGTAGTGAAGGAGGTCATCTGTAGCTAGGCTAGCGGCTTCTTTACCAGGGAGTGTGCTTTGAGGTGTTATTTTTACTGCAGAACCACAAATCGCTTCCCAACTTGGTTCGTTGTTCGATGCAGCTGAATCTGATGCCCCAGGAGGCTGGACTTTTGGTGGTTTAGGCCTTATGAGTTGAATGGAATGGGCCCGAGATGGGTGAAAATATTGAGATTCTGAGCGGATGATTAAACGGCTTTGAAGCGAGAGGAAATAGTGAGGTTCTGGACATGTCTCCTTCTTGCTGAGATCGAGCTTGGGCCTAGTCAGAGGGGGCCCAATGGGTGTATCACCTTGTCTGACGGTGGTGATAGTAGTGTTCGGGATAGCAGATGCGATGTGCTGAGGTCGGCTGAAGTTGACGAAAGGATCCTTCCACTTCCCATGTACCCCTTGACTAGAGAATGATTGGGGGCATAGAAGGATCAATGCCAATAATAGGGCCGCTTGCAGTGTTCAGGACAACTGACGTAACGAACTGAAAGGAAAAAAATTGCTATGAACCGGAAGATGATGGGGGCATAGAAGTAATAGCGACCACAGATGAAGCGGTTGGCCCTATTGTTTAAGCAGGAAAGGGATAAGAACCGGGCGGAAAATCAATCGTTGCCTCTTCTCGTTCTTTTTTAGCTTGTTTAGCCCTCATTGTAGCAACCCGAACTTGTTCTTCCCATGTCTCCTCCGTTCTACCATGCTCTGTCATCTAGTCACATGGATCTCGCGAGGAATAGTTTGCTTTTTGGGAGAAATGTTTTCCTGAAAAATAAACATGTGAAATTATTATAAGTTTAAGCAGTGATTGCAGAATGTCATCCTGAGGTCTCAACGCTGCAAAAGAAATAGTGGGGTAAGTACAATAAAGGCAATAATGTAGGTATCATAAAAAATCACAAACATGGAGAATTACGAAAATAATTGAGACAGAATTATAAACATGGAAAAATCGCAAAAGAATTAGCATGTGAAAAATTGCGGGATTTTATTTTACATACATGGAAAAAATTACGGAAGAACCACATGGAAAATTTTTTGGAAAAATTTGTCAATGTGAAAAATTGCGACAAAAGTTGTACCCGTAGAGCAATTTACGGAGAAATTGCACACGAGGAAAAATAGCGAAAATTATTGCACGTGGAAAATTTGTGGAAACATTTGACACGTGGAAAAATTGCGGAAAAAATTGACACGTGGGTAATTGCAAGAAAATTTGACACGTGGACAATTGCGGGAAAATTTGACACGTGGAAAAATTGCAGAAAAAATGTACACGTGGAAAAATGGCGGAAAATCTTTACACGTGACAAATTGTGAAAAATTGCGGAAAAATTTATTAATGTGGAAATTTTGCGGAAAAATTAGATATGGAAAAGTTGTGGGAAAATTCACCAATATGAAAAAAAATTTGTGAAAAATTTGTAACCATGGAAAAATTGAGGAAAAGATTTTGCACCTGTGGAAGAATCGTGGAAAAAGATTAGAAGCATGAAAGATCATGAGGAAAAAAAATTGTACACGCAAAAGACTGCGGAAAAATTTGTAGATATCGAGAAATTGTGGAAAATTTTATAATGTGGAAAAATCAGTTGTAAAATGTGGAAAAATTCGGGAAATCATATGTAAAAATTTTGAGAAATCAATTCTGAAAAGAAAAAAAAAAGGGTGAAATACAGTCGCATTTCAAAATGATGCATATGCAGGGTGACACCAACCCTCTCTATTTTGGCTGGAAGGCTCCCGGACGATACCGTAGAAGTGGTCCCTCAGTAAATGGATACGAGAGCGCTTACCGGGGTGCTCAACCCATTTAGGGGTTCAAGTCCGAGGGCGTGGGCCCCAGGACTTCACTACTACCGACCTAATCCTATTTGGTGATGCCCGGCAATAGGGATTATGCGTGAAATTGCATATGCAATGACAGTTTATCAAAGTGAGTAATACTGAATCATGTGGGCAATTTATTAACAAATAAAAACAATAATCATGCATAAAAAATCATGTGATAATACAACAATTCATCATATCAATTAAATACATGAAAAATAATTAATCATGTTCAAAAATCATAAAAAATAAACACCTCAAAAAAATCCGGCTTCGACCCTATTAGTCCCTAGTGAAGTCGCCAAACTGTCGCACCCCCTTTTTGGATTTTATCCTAATGCGACGCGGGTTTGGGACGAGATGTGAGACGAAATTGGACTCATATCATGTTGCTCACCATTCTGAACATTATTCTCAGTAGTATCCAGATCATGTTTAGGTGTCTGATCAGATAAACTACTTTCTCAGGTGTAGTCTTCTCCATCTTATGAATGTCTTCAATGGTTTGGTCTTCCATGAACTTCACATCACGGCTTCTAACAACCTTCTTCTCAACAGGATCATACAACCTGTAGCCAAACTCATCTTCACCATATCCGATAAAGATGCACTGCCTTGTCTTCGCATCCAACTTGGATCTCGCATCCTGTGGAACATGCACAAATGCATTACAACCAAAGACTCGCAAATGATCATATCTGACATTCTTGCCAAACCAAATTTTATCTGGCACTTCAGCATTTAGAGCAACTGTAGGACTGAGATTTATAACTTGCATTGCCGTGTACAATGCCTCACCCTAGAAACGATTAGGTAACTTAGCTTCAGAAAGCATGCACCTAACTCTCTCAATCAAGGTCCTGTTCATCCTCTCTGCTAAATCATTTAGCTGAGGAGTTTTGGGAGGAGTCTTTTCATGTCTAATACCCTGCTGCTTGCAATAAACATCAAATGGTCCACAATACTCGCCACCATTGTGAGTATGAATGCATTTGAGCTTCTTGCCTAACTGTCTCTCAACCAAAACCTAGAATTGTTTGAATTTCTCCAGCACCTGCTCTTCAATGCATAGACCCAAAGCTTCCTGGAGCAATCATCATTAAAAGTAACAAAGTAAAGTGCACCACCAAATGACTTTATGATGTGATCCCGCCTAGGGTTAGTAAGCCGGATTACATATGGAGCTTAAGGAGGATCTAGCCAAGCGAATCATCTAGGGAAAACCATGACCACAAGAAGAAAAGACACAAGATTTATGAGATGTAGCGGAGAAAATATATAAAAGAGCGATGGAAATGTGGGAATTACCGGGATTTAGAAGATGGATGGAAGGGACGGAGACGAGCACACACGAAGTAGCAAAAATCACACGAACGATTGCTTGATTAAGATATAATCCGAGGGCCAAGTTGAGACTTGTTTCTATGGATGATCAACCAAATAAACATATATTTCATTCAAACAAATTCTTCACAATCATTACAAACTTTGATTTCCCGGAGAGAGATCAGGAGGAGTAATCTCAAACTCAAGTGATTACTCTCAAGGAATTAAAGTGTTGAGCCCATGGCTTAGTTGACAAGCGAAAGGAGTAATCTCACTTTACAAATATCAACCTGTCGCATCCCCTTTTTGGATTTTATCCTAATGCGACGCGGGTTTGGGACGAGATGTGAGACGAAATTGGACTCATCTCACATAATGCAATGAAGTCGCCACCCTAATTTATTTCTAGGTTTAGGGAACCTAAAGTCATGGCATAAAAAACAAAATGCTAAGGCAAGATGGGTCTGAACCCGAGAACGATGGTTCGGGGTCGATTTATGGACTCGGGAAGGTGTTAGGCACCCGAGTCACATCCTAAAAAAGGTTACCGGATAAAAGGGGTGTTTAAAATAAAAGTCCTACTTTAGGTGATCATGCCCAACGGATTAAATTTTAACACTTCTAAATATTCATGCATACGATTATATATGCAAAAAAAATGTTGGAATAAATAAAAAGGTGGGAAACGTTACTTATTGAAGGGTATCGGTTGATTTTACCCTTTTTTATCGGAGCTATCGGCACTAGGAGGAGAAGACGTTTGAATACTTGATGATTTATGCGAGCAAAAATGATTAATGTAAACAAGCACGAACAGAATAATTATCATGCATAGCGTATGAAAATAGACACACATGCGAAAAACAAATGATACAAGCATGCAAGCATACGAAAAATAAATAAACAGTACAAGGGCGTAAAATAAATAGTACAAGTGCGGGAAATAAATAAATAGTACAAGTGCAAAAAATAAATAAATAGTATAGGTGCGGAAAATAAATAGTACAAGGGTATAAAATAAATAAACAGTATAAATGCGGAAAATAAATAAATAGTACAAGTGCACGATGACACGAAAAAAAACGACGGGGCTTTAAAAATTGGGCCTGGCCCACTGGGCCAGGAGTGGGCCCACCAGTTGTGCTGAGACCAGCCCAGCCCAACTCTCCTCGAGTTGGGCCAGAGAAGGCCCAACTCCCCTTCACGCTTGGCGCACAACGCCAAGCTTGCTTCTCATCAAACTGGGCCTGGGCAGGCCCACCTTCCTTTCCTTTCACACGGGCGCGCACTAGCGTGCTGCTGCTACTTGGGCCTGCGTGGCCCAGGCCAAAATTTAAATGGAGAGAGCCCCTGTTCATCACCCCTGACCTTGCGTCGCCGGCGCCACTACCGGCGACCAAGATCCGGCGACCAGTGCTCCGTTTCCAACGAATCTTATACCAAAATGATCAGAATCACCACAGAAATTTAATAGAATAATTACAGAAAATTAATTTCAACAAAACAGTGTTTAATTAATTAAAAACGAATTAAACTTAATTAATAAAAAAACTTGAAATTCTTCTGAATCGTTTAAAGATTCATTAAAAAGAAGCCATATAATTAAACTGAACATTGAATAAAACTTATTTGAAATCAAAACGGCCAAGTTTTTCTTTAAAATATGAACAAAAGATTTTTTTTGAAAATAATTGCGTAAAAACGCTAAACAAACACCGAAACTTTGAACTAGGTGTATCTTCAACCAAAGGGTTGAAGTAAGCAGCTGTTCGTGATAGAGAACAGTGCTAGAGAGGGAGAAGTAGTTCGTGTGTTGGCGAGGCAAAATGAGTGAGCTTGCTTGATATTTATAGGCGACTTCGCGAGTGGTTTTTGGCAAGGTGGCTGCGCGTGGTCGTGGCAAATGTGGGGAGCAAGGGAGGAGCAGTGTTGCAGCAGTTGTGTGGCTGAGGATTGTTGACGAGGCAGCCTAGGCTAGTAGCTGGTAGCTGGTCGAGTTCGAAGGGAGGAAAGCTTGCTTCTGGGTTGGTGCATGAACCAAATGAAACAATGCATGCTTACGTGGAAAATAGGAGGGCCATTGATCTTGGTTGACTTTCAAAAGTCAACTAGATCAATGGTAGAGATGAAAAGCTTGATTTATTATTTAATTATTTAGTTTGAGGCGATGGTACGAGCAATTTTGCAAGAAAATGTATATAAACTCGAACCAAAAATGTTAAAACGTACAGTAAAATAAGCTGAAATAAAAAGCATACAGTGAGCGACGAAAAGTTTGCCGTATCGCTCGATAAAAATTCGCTTGTGAGCGATAAAAGTTCGAACGGAAAAAATGATAAAATAAAAAATTGAACGAAACACAAAGAGATAGCGCGAGTTATGAAAATAATAAAAAATAAGTAGCTAAAGCGTGGACTTGTTCGACCCTTGGTTTCGAGAATTTTACTCAGAACCGATACGAGTTCGAACGGAAAAAGCGATAAAAATGCAAAAAAGTGACGAAATAAAATTTAAATGACATTAAGTGTAAAAATAAACATCAGTTGGACGAAAATAAATGGATGTGTGATTTTAGAAAAAATGACGTTTGAAAATGTGAAAAACATTTTGACGAAAAATTTAAAATCAAAAATCGGGTAGCAACACAACCAAATGACTAAGCGCCTCCAGAAAAGAAAGAAGTAAGTTATTTATACAAAAAGTGTAAAAAACATCAATTTTCGAAGTTGACGATTTTCCTGGCGTCATCACGCCAAGAGGATGGCGTGATGACACCCATTCCAGTAGCATTGGGAAATCAAGGAGGTTGGTCCGGAGTGATGACGCCACAGGGAGGGCGTGCTGACGCCGAGATCAGTAGCGTGGAAAATGGCAGAAATTAGGCTGGTCACGCTGGCGAGCGTCCTTGACATGGTGGAAGGGCTCCTTGCTTACCTTAAAACCCATATTCTTCATTCTTGCAACTCAAGGCTCAAAAGGCTTCAAGTTGTCAACCTCCTGCAATCGCTCACATCAAGCAACTTCCTCCTACTGCAAGCAAACAAGTCCTCGCTTAAGTCATTATTTCAGGTGTGGGTTCGGACACTTTTACTACAAAAGTGTGGCCTTCTGCGTTATGGCCGCCAACTATTCGATAAAATGCCTGAGAAGAACTTGATTTCTTGGTCTCCTGTGGTTTCAATTTGCCAAAATTTCGTGGCTTGATTAAAGGCCCGTTGGAGGCATCCGTGATCACATCAACCTCTCCCTCTTCAAAAGGATTCGCCCTCGAATCCCTTAATGTAATATTGTCACCTACACACTTAAAAACACTTGAAAACAAGGGTGAGATATCCAAGAGGCACATTCGCGCATGCTCATGCATGGGTTGGTCCCGGGAAGAATCAACAACATTAATAGCGCATTGATGCACATCGTTTCTTAAAAAGTAATGTAAAATACGGAGGGCATCACAAATCATTGAACAACAAACAGGATGAATCATTTTCTCTATTCGGCTCACAATGATAAGCCAAGAGAATTGAGCACTACACACAGGCACAATGCACTTGAAAATACCAAACAAATTCCGCAAGAGAAAACACAATTTTTTGTAAGAATTAAGCCAATTAATTCTTGACAAATTCGGTCCAAACATTTGTGTTCTCCTAACACACAACGTATTCATGGCATTTAAGTGCATATCATCCACAAATAACTCGTGTAGGCTATACTTGGCAAGGCAAAATTCATCCAATTCAAAAACATGTACATCCATTTCATCTTTATGCACATTAATCTCCAAGACAATATTAAAGATGCACATGGTATCACAAATTATTAAATAACATAGACGGTGGTGTATTTTCTCATAGCGGCTTATAAGGATTAGCCAAGAAAATTGAGCCACACGCCCATTCACAAAATGCTTTAGAATACCAAGCAATCGACACAAAAAGAAATACAATTCTTTGTAACAATTAGGCCAAGAAAATTTCAATAAGTTGGAGCAAAAGAATTGTTTCCATACTTCATGCAAATTAATCATGGATTCCAAGAATAAATAACATATAAAATAATCACACATATTATTCAAAAAATCACAAAAATTAGCACGTTTGAGCAAGAAAGGGTCCATATTTGATGAAATGCAATTTAGGAGTTTTAACACATACCACAAAATTTTCATTCAAGTAATTTTCATGCTCAAACCAAGGAGAATTATGCTTGACGAAGGGTACGAAAAGATTTTTGGTGCATGTAATAAAATTTGTACCCAAGTGGTTTTCAAATACACGGACAAAGGGATCATGCTCAATGAAATGCAAGAATGATTCTTTACCACACGATAAATGTTGGTCATAGCAATTCGCATCATGTGAATAAAGATGAGTCAAAGGAGCAACCTCAAATAATTGAGCATTCAAAGAGGGATTTGGCACGCACCTTTTGGGCAAAGCGGGAAGGTGGGAATGAAAACAAAAAATTTGACACAGAACTCACTGTTCAGCAGGTGAAAGTTTCTAATTTCATATAGTTTATTACTCAGTTCGTCTTTAAAAAAAAAAAACATTTTTTCCTTTTCACATTAAATTACTTTAATTCACTGTACTAACTCTCTTAATAATTGAACACAACTAATATTAGTAATTGACGTAAAATGTATTTTTAGTTTTATAGCCGGGTTGTTTTCTCTTGCCATCCACTAGCGCTCGCTCTTCCCTAAAACCTCCTTCGCTCCTTGGAGTATTCCGGCGGGTGTTGTCCTGAAAAGCCCGAGCAGTCTCCTGCAAAAAAGACACACAAACAGTAGAAGAAGAAGTGTCAAGCTTAGAATGAGCTAGTTGATCCTCATTGCACAAAGGCACGCTCATTGGATCAATAGCTCCCACAATTTCAAGTTTTCGACAACCTTTTGTTTGAATTATATTTTGACAATCCGTTGTTTGAACTTGAAATTGATTTGGCTCATTGAGCTCACTCAACTCATTCTTACGAGTGCGGTTGCACTCACTCTCATTGGCATGCTTACTTTTTTCATGCCGTGTATTTTCCTCATTGCATACTTTCTTCTCTCCACACTCTCTCTTTTCTTTTATCTCTCGCTCCCTTCTTTTTCTCTCTTTTTCAACCTTACGTTTTTCACTCTTCCTTGCAACAATAGCTTGAAGCTCAACCACATTCCTTTCAATCACGTCCAAAATGTCAATCATCGAACGTGGTTCAAAGGATTGAGATGGAGTGGATTGTTGTTGTTGTTGAGTGAATTGGTTAGGTTGGACTTCTTCCAATGTAGACTCGAAGGTAGAATCGGAAGAAGAGTCTTGCACACTTGGACGACCTTGGTGAGGTCGAACCCTTGGAGGAAGAATATAAAGAGGTGCTCGACTTTGCATTCCTTCATGTTTAGCTCGGACTTGTATACTTAAGGAGAAGAAGTGTCTTGGTTCGGGGCCATGGCCAAGGCTTTGGTGTGCAATGGAACTGAGGCCATAGCTTGAGAGATGAAGGCTTGGAGAATCTTCGTTGTCGTCATCCTCACTATAACTTGAAGTTGCGTCACGACTAAAGATAGGAGGACTTGGAGGATCTTCATTGTCTTCATTCTCACTACAAATTGAACTTGAGCCACGACTAAAGACATGAGGACTTGGAGGGTCTTCATTGTCTTCACTCACACTACAAGTTGCTTCACTTTCATCTCGGTACTCATTCGTACTATCAAGGCTATACTCATCGCCACTTTCACCACACGGTTCAAAATTCTAATCATCAATGGTGATAATAATCAAGACAACCCTAACGGTGTTACTACACTTATGGCTCCTGCCGGACGGATTCCCATAAGTCCCGTAGTATCTCTTCATATCGCCCGGAGATCAGCAAAGGATTCCTAGGATGGTCGACATCAGCGGAGGGGGGGACTCACGCGTCTCTATACGCACGGCACCATCCCATCCTAGGGATCCCCGAGGTTATCGCTTCCGGCACCCCCGTCAGATATCGCTCATGACGTCACCTACTGGTATCTCTCGTGACGTCATCATCAGACATCGCCTGGACTGTTATCGCCAGGTATCGCCATCAAGGCCTATAAATACCCCTACTTTTCAAACAGAAGGTAAGATCGAGATCATCTAGCAGAACCTCTAGTTAATTCATACCCCCAAACTGACTTAAGCATCGGAGTGTCTACGCCGGAGTTCCCCCTCCGGCGCTTTCCAGGTACACCCGACACCGATCGCCGCCATTCCGATCAGACACGACACTAAGTCTTATCAAATCAACATTGAATCTTATCAAATGGTGCTTTCATTGAGAGTCTTGGTATATTAAGTGAGCGTCCTTAATAGCCAAGCTCCGTTTAGTCGGAAGATTGGAACGGTCATGACCACAGGATCGGAGCCGATCCTGTCATCATCCTCTAATATCCCTTTCTCAATCCGCAGACAGTTATTCCCCTTTGCTACGACTGATCTCTCCATGACGTCGCAACCAGTTATTTCTGGATCTCTGGACCACTCGGTCGGAATCGCTGGAGGACTTGTCTCTTCGCAAACGGGCATTTTGTCATCTCAGATAGCGGGACCTAACTTCTCTACTCCTCTTTTGGGGGGATCTGTGCGCAACCATGAACATCCATTTGCAATGGAAATAGCGACCCTTTATTCTCGGTTGGAATATTTGACTGAAATGGCCGCAACAATCACGCCTGGTGCTTCTGGATCTAGTCTCCCTCCCCGCGTCATGTTCACACCATCTATTGTCGCTGATCGACCTTTATCACCGTTGTTTCCAGAAAACCTCCAGATGCCTTTGTCCGCGGGAGATCCCTCGATTAGTGTTGTGCCGTTCACTCAAGGAAGAGTAGAAGCTTACGTACCACAGATGCCGCAAGGTCTCCTCCCACAAGGAGATAGGCAACTTGAGGGGGTTAGGAATCGGTGGGACGGACGGAGGGAAGGAACCAACAGGAGTTTGTCTCCTGAGTACAGTGAAAGATCTAGTAGTCGAAGATATCGAAGTCGTTCGCCTAGGAGTCGCAGTCGATCTCCTAGGCGACATCTTACGCCAGAACCACGAAATAGGGGGCGTCAAGCTGAAATGTCTCCTCCGCGTCAGGCACGAGAAATTCTTGATGATACATCGGGCCACCCATTTAGCCGTCATATAAGGCGTCACAGGGTCAGTCGACGCGTGAAGCTTCCCACTGATACTTATGATAGCACCAAGGATCCCATCTCGCATATCAATAAAGTGAAGGATTTTGTTCAGTTTCAGACCCACAGTGATGCGGCGTTGTGCCAAATATTTGTCATGACACTGTCGGGTGTTACGAGTCTCTGGTTTGAGGGACTCCCTGGTGGATCCATTAATAATTTCTCACAATTAGAATCTAAATTTCGGAGCAGATTTAGTACGGCAATTCCAATCAGGAAATCTGCCGCCGCGTTATTTGACATACAACGAAGGCCTCAAGAAACTTTAAAGGAATTTCTCAGTCGCTTCGATTTGGAAATGTCCTTAACGTCGGGCGTTACTATTGATTTTGCTATAGAAGCCCTAAAAAGGAACTGCCGCTATGGAAAACTGAAAGACGCAGATTCTTATAAAAATCGGACATACGACCTAGATTTTCCTTCCCTTAATGTACCAAGGGCAGAGATTTTAGCGATAGCGGAACAGCGAAATCTTCCCATCCGCTACCCCGCGCCTACGAAACCAGGAGTGTTTCTAGGGAGAAGGGAGAATGCTTATTGTAAATTCCACAAAGCCAGGGGTCATTCCACAGAAGCGTGCAGGGAGTTAAAATCGGTGATAGAACGTTTGGTGGAAGAAGGATATTTAGGAGAATTTGCCACCCAGATAAGAGAAGATGCCAGAAATAATCCCATGAAAAGGACAGCAGACGAACGACCAGTTCCTCCTCGCGTTCCGCAGAAGGATGATACTCTCGGAGGAAAAGATAGGGAAACTCTTACGGTCGACGACGAATATATCCCTATGATTAACATTATCGCGGGAGGAACCCCTTATATGGACGAATCAGAACAACCGACAGCCGCAAAAGGAGAAAAACGCACACGGGATGACACGACAAAGAAAGGAGATGCGATAGGCATCTTGGATCGAATGATATTATCCTTTTCCGAAGAAGATGAGAAAGGCGTTGTCTACCCGCACAATGATGCATTGGTGGTTACGCCCGTCATCGCCAGCCATGGAATCAGAAGGACCCTTATTGATAATGGGAGTGCGGTGAATCTCTTTTCGCTGGAAGCGTACAGTCTCCTGAAATGCCCTAATAATGAGCTAACGCCCAGCAAACGGCCTATAGTTGGCGTTGATGGGGTTCCAATCCCTGTCACGGGGGTAATTACTTTGCCCATATATTTCCGAGAAGACACCTATAAACGATCAGAGAACTTGTTGTTCCTTGTCGTGGATTTAAATTTGCCCTACAATGTCGTACTCGGGCGACCGTTTCTCAACCGTTTCGGAGTGGTGATATCTCAAAAGCATTTAAAAATGAAATACCCCTCCTGGGATGGGGTAGTATCCATAAAAGGCGATCAAAAGCTGGCGGCGGAATGCTACTCTCTCATAACTCAAAGGAGCTGCGATAGGTATGTGTGTATAGCGGCGGACCCCTATGAACAGGGTGATGAGAAGCGCGCTCAACCTCTGGACAAAATGGTACCCATTCCAGCAATCAGTATAGAGGAAGTAAGCTTCCTGATCAGCGAAAAACTCAGCCCAGCGCAGAACCTTCAACTGGCTCGGCTACTGAACAAATGCCAAGGAGATTTTGAGTGGAAACCCGCAGACATGCCAGGTATATCACGCGAAATAGCCGAGCATCGGCTCAATGTGGACCCAGATGCCAGGCCAGTACAGCAAAAGCGGCGCGCGTTCTCTAATGAAAAGGCGTTGGCTGTGGACAAAGAGGTAACCAAGCTTCTTGGCGCAGGGTTCATCCGCGAAGTTCAATATCCCACCTGGCTAGCGAACCCTGTCCTTGTTCCTAAGCCCAATGGGGATTGGTGCATGTGCATCGATTTCACCGATTTAAATGATGCCTGCCCTAAGGATTGCTACCCGCTCCCTCGTATAGATCAATTAGTTGATCAAACTGCCGGGTACGCCTATTTAAGTTCACTGGACGCCAACTATGGATACCACCAGATCCCCATGGCCCTGGAAGATGAAGAAAAGACTGCGTTTCTCACTCCAAAGGCCACGTACTGTTATACGGCAATGCCGTTTGGATTAAAGAACGCCGGGGCTACATTCCAACGTATGGCCAGCAAGATATTCGAAGAGCAAATAGGGAGGAATGTGGAAGCATACGTTGATGATATATTGGTAAAGAGTGCGAGCTTTCAAGATCACCCGTAGGACTTAAAGGAGGTCTTTGACGTAATGAAAAGGTATCGCATGAAGCTAAACCCCCGAAAATGCATGTTTGCATTTCAGACGGGAAAATTCTTGGGCTACGTGGTCAGCCAAAAAGGTATCCAGCCTAACCCTTCAAAGGTTAAAGCCATACAAGACATGATATCGCCAAGAACCATTAAAGAGGTGCAAAGGCTAACGGGGCGAGTTATTGCCCTTGGGCGATTCATTTCCAAGCAAGGAGAGAAATGTCTTCCTTTTTTCAAAGTCATACGCAAGAAAGCCTCGTTCGGGTGGACCCCGGAATGTGAGGAGGCATTTGTCGGCCTAAAGGATTACCTATCATCCGACCTGCTGTTGGCGAGACCTGAGGCGGGTGATACCTTATATTTGTATCTTGGCGCTGCGGACGAGGTGGTCAGTGCCGTCCTCGTTCGCGACGATAACCACTCGCATCGCTCGGTCTATTTTGTGAGTCACGTTCTGAAGGATGCGGAGTTGCGATACACCCGAATTGAAAAAATAGCATTCGCTCTTATACAGGCTACCCGCAAGATGGACCGATATTTCCAGTCTTATTCCGTCACCGTGCTTATGGACCAGCCTCTGAAAAGAATATTTCAAAAGCCTGAATCTTCCGGAAGAATGTTGATCTGGGCGCTTGAACTAGAACAGTATGGATTAAGGTATCAGTCTCGACCATCCGTAAAGGCTCAGATCCTGGCTGATTTCATAGCGGAATGTACCTTTACAGAGGACCCTTTGGCCGGCATACCTGAAGCGGAATGGGGCGATATGGATCTCCCGTTCCCGGAAACTTATACGGACCTTTGGATCGTCCATGTGGACGGAGCCAAAAACCAAGAGCTAGCGGGAGCTGGAATCTTTAGAAATGGGCCGCACGACATGCAAATACGATACGCCATTCGAATCCTACAGCCGTTGTCTAATAACGCGGTAGAGTACGAAGCGTTGCTAGCCGGGCTCAGAATAGGGAAAGGACTTTCCTCTAAAGGGAGGCACGATACTGGAAGAATAGGAGACCTGCGTCTAAAAATCTGTGGTGATTCCAAGTTGATAATTGACCAGGTCTTGGGGCACTCTCAGGCCCAGGAACCCATTATGATTCAATATCTCGCTAAAGTAAAACGAGAACTATTGGAGATAAAGAAAGAGGGCGTGCAAGTCAGCTTCGAGCATGTTCCCAGAGAGGAAAACGTTGAAGCTGACAATCTAGCCAAATTGGCCATGAATCCGGAAGTGTCCATACCCAAAGGCGTATATTATCGTGAGCTAGCGGTACCATCCTTCATGGAAGAGCAAGCATCTTTTTGTGTGGAGGAGCGTGAGAGCGATTGGCGAATTCCCATAATCAAGTACTTGAAACATGAGGAACTGCCTGAGGATACCGCTAAAAAGAAGAAGGTGCTGAAACAGGCAGCTCGTTGTACGTACTATGACGGGGATTTGATTCGAAGATGTTTTTCTCACCCAGCCGCCAAATGTATAACTGAGCAAGAGGGTCTTCACACCTTGCGCGAAATCCATGAAGGGGTATGTGGTATGCATGTATCAGGTGGCACCCTGGCGGCACAAGTCTTCAGATCCGGTTTCTACTAGCCCACCATCCGGAGAGATTGCCACAACTATGTGCAAACTTGCCCTAAGTGCCAGGAGTTTGCCAGAATTCCTCTGCGACCTGCCACTGAAATATCTGAAATTATCGCCCCTTGTCCTTTCGCTAAATGGGGGATAGATATCCTAGGCCCATTCCCAAAGGCAAGGTCCCAACTGAAGTTTGTGATAGTGGCGGTAGACTATTTCACTAAGTGGGCAGAAGCTGAAGCGGTCGCCACAATCACGGCAGAAAAAACTTGGCGTTTCTTCAAATATCAAGTTATCATGAGGTTTGGCATACCTTGCGTCCTTGTCAGCGATAACGGAACGCAGTTCACCAGCCAATTCTTTAAAGACCAGTGCTCAGAATTCGGGATCGAGCAACGATTTTCCTCCGTGGCTCATCCGCAAACTAATGGACAGGCGGAAGTAACCAATCGGAGCATCCTCAGCGGTATCAAGAAAAACCTAGAAGGGTCTAAAAAGAAGTGGGTTGATGAGCTACCATACGTGATGTGGGCGTACCGCATGACCGTAAAGACTAGCACCGGAGAAACACCCTTCGTGTTGGCCTTCGGAACCAAAGCTGTTACACCGGTGGAAATTGGAACCATGAGCCTACGGGTGGCTCACTTTCGAGAGGAACTGAATGAGGAAAGGTTATGAGCGCTACTCGAAAAAATAAGCGCATCGGGATAACGGGGCGAAGACAACGCCAAAGAAGGTCGTAAGGAGACAACTAAATGAAAGGAAAGATAGCGATAAAGGCTGTCTGATTACATCAAAATGTTTTAAGGAGTTATGAACTTCAGCGGTCAAAATAATAACAAAAATCTAGTGACGCTTGATCACTAAGAGAAGGGCGGCAAAGCCTCAAAGAATGTCAACTGTCGGGGTTCCTCCGTTTCCAGCCTGCCTCTTTAGCTTGGCGAAAACCCTCCTCATTAAGATGAGCAGATCTTCGCATGAAAGCCGTCGTAACCTCATCAGGCTTGTACGCATCGATCCCATAGACTTCCTCAAAGCAAGCAACTAAAATAGCAGCAGTCTGCTCGACGTTCCACAGACTCCTATCGGCCAACTCTTCCTCCACGGCAGCCTTCTCTTGGGCCAAGGATAACTTCTCATTCTCCAAGACAGTATTTTTGGCCCTCTCTTCTGCCAAGGCGTCAGAATGTTCTTTCTTCAGCTCCTGTTGAGCTAATAATAGTTGCGTGCGCTCCTCCAGCAACTTCTTCTTCTCATTTCGCTCCCGCGATAATTCCTCCAAGGAGGAGGAAAGAAAAGCAGTCTGACGCTGCGCTTCCTCCGCCCAATAATGGAACTTCATCATGTTAGTGAAAAGGCTGAAGCGTAATGAGTTCACCCTATTGACCTCGTTCTTGGAAAGGAAAGCCTCCCGTTCCACTGCAGACGCCAATACTTGGGAAGCCAGCAAAGCCGAAACTTCATCCGAGCCATCGCCCCCCAGTGCCACCAAGCCAGTATTACGGAGATCGTACAGTCCAACCTGATGGGTCACAGTGCCAACCCCACCTATCGGACTAAGATCCGCTACAAAGTTGAAGGTGACACCTCCTTCGCCATAACGGTCCGACAGGGGGAGGAAGGAGCAAACACCAACAGAAAAGGAGGGTGAACCTGTGTGGACAAACCCCCTGGAGCAAGGTAAACACCATGAGGCTGATAACCTGAAAAATCCTGCAAGCCCTCTTGATATCCCAGATTGGAGGGATATGCGTGAACGGGACCTCTAAAAGAATTGGGCGAAACCCCGAAAGTCTCGCCTGCGCCAATGTTCGCCAAAAATTCAGAGGAATGCCCCCCCTGGGGAACGGCCGTGGAATCAAAACCGTCTGCAGGTCTGTTCTCCATTCTGGTGGTGGAGGAAGAGAGATTTCCGCCCTCACCTGCCAGCCGCTGTCTCTTCTTAGAACCAGTCAGCATGTAGCCCAAATTCATATCGCCTGAGGGAGGAGCGGAGGTAGCGACAGCAGTAGTGTCCTGCCAAGAACGCAATATGAAATATAGAAAAAAGAAATCAAACCACGGCAGACATCGACAATGTAGCATATCGTGGCTAAAAGACACCCTTACTGTAACAATGTTGGGAGGAGGTGCGTCTGAAGAACCTGCCGCGTCCGGAGAAGGTGTGAGAGCGGCAACGCTTCTTGTTTCTCTCTTCTTTTTTCCTTTGGCAATGGCCTTAGGAGCCTTGGAAGAAGAAGAAGGCTGGGCAGGAGGAACAGTGATGGTCACGAGGGGAATGCCTGAAGGAATGGCAGTATTCCACTCACCGGCCGAAGAAGAGGATACTTGAGCAAGACTCGCGGAAGTAGCCGGCAGCTCCGTGGGATTATCAGTAGCTTCCATGGAGGTAGCCCTTTCCTTTTCTTCTCTTTCTTGAGCCCTCTTCAGGCGTCTCCTTACGCTTTCAGGCTTATAGTTGGGATCTGTCGCTGCGAGATCACAAAATAACGTCAGCATTAGTATCAGCGATAACAAATAAGGGAGTAACGTGACACTCACGTTTAACACAAGAATGAATGTCCACTCTACAAGCCACTTGACGGATGTGAACGCTGATTTCCAGTTTGAGCAACTTGTTTAACCAGTCTTGTTCGCATTGAGGAAGGGTCCCTAGTCGGCTCCAGACGGTATCATCGACGTTTTGGTTAAACCCAGATAGCCACCAGGAACCAGGACCTTCGGGAAGATCTATCACAAAGAACTCCTTTTTCCAGGCATCAACGGAAGACTCGATGTGGAGGAGTTTCCAAGTAAAAGACTTAAGAGAGTCATCGTCAAAACGAGGCGATATCGTTATCACTCCCCGGCACTTCATCAGCTTAAAAAGAGATTTGAGCAGTAGAAGGAAAGGGGAAGTAATCCCTTTGTATTTACAAAGTTCCAGAAAAGCATAAACATAACAATACGCATTTGGGGATAATTGGGCCGGATTCAGATTGCCAGCAACAAGCAATTCTTTCACAAAAGAGTCAATAGGAAGTCGGAAACCATAACAGAATATTTGCGCGTACAAGACCCTACGATTGCCCGTCAGAATGCTGTTCAAACGTAGTGACTCAGGGGCAACAATGGTCTTATAATCATCAGGGATATCAGCATTATGGGCGGCCAAATGCTCACGGAGAGCGGCCTCAGATGTGATAACACTAGCAGTAATATCCATCCTTTTCTCATCGGCAGATTTCGACTCAGAGCGGCGAGTCTTAGCCATGGCAGAATTAAAGAAGTTGTTGATACCCGAATTTTGACGCCACTTTTATTTAATTTTAGCATTTCTGTTATTCAGCCAATTTACAGTCATTTTCAGTTGATTTAATGTCGCTAGCATTTTTAGGTGTTTCGTTGCATTTTTGCATCATCGTCAGCATCGTCAGCCTTCGAAATTGCATTTTTAATTTTTCGGCATGTATTTTCATTATTATTATCATTAATATTTTTAGCTTTAAAAATCACATTTTTAATTATCCGGCAGTCGTTTGCTAATTTTTTCTTCGTTTTAGGTCATCACATGAATTTTAGGATTTTTTATATTTTAGCGCTTTTTTTAGTATTTTTATTATTTTATTATTATTTTTATTCGAGCTTTTATTGGACCCGAGTAAGTCCGCTCGGACAATAGCTTGAATTTAAAATGTTTTCCATCAACTAGTTGCTAGCTTTTTTTCTGCTCGCAACGGTCTACAGCGTTTCGTGTAATTTTCGGCGTAACGTCTTCATTTTTCCGTTCAAACGTTTCACGTTTTTGAACGCGAAAATAAACACGTTAAACGAAAAATTCTCGTCATTCGCTGTAGACGGTTAAACCCGTCGTATTTTTTTCTACGCGACGGTACCTTCAGCTCGAAAAGTCAGAACGTTTGGTCGCGGGAACCGGCTCGAGGCCATTTAAATCAGATGAAAGGCCATTTGATCATGGCCATTGATCTGGTCAACCAAGGAAAGTCAACCAGATCAATGGCCCTTGATTTAATGTGCATAATGCACATGCACAGTGCACGCACGAGGGAGGCAACGGAAGTCCTCGCCCGAGCCAACTGCTCCCTAGCTCCCTAGCCCTCCGCCATCATCACGGTTCCCCTAGCCTTGCCACCGTGACCAGTCGGCCACCACGCGCAGCTCCCACGTCCGGCCACCCACGCATTTTTGGCTATAAATAGCCACCATTCCCCACGCGCAAAGGGTCCGAATTTTTGCCAAAAAAACTACACTACTCCCTCTCCGTTCTCCTAGCCAAGTCACACACGAAAATACACACAGTTTCTGTACCCTCATCCTCAACACGAACGAAAGAAAAGAAAAGGAATCAAGGTGAGCTCTCTCTGTCTCTCTCTAGGATTTCTTTGCAAATTTCGTTTTTCTTCTTAACCTTGTAACAAATGACTAAAACCTATTCTAAACCCTTATTTCTCAAGTTATAATCGCACAGCTTGCTCCAATTTAAATGACTAATGTTTGTCTTAATTAATTGCTAATTTTCAATTTTAATGTGCATATATATTCAAACTTTAAATTGCTCCTCGTTTGCGGAGGAAATGGTCTGATTTCTATGGGGTTTTGATCGGGGGTTCGTACTCTGTGCATGGAGGCTGTTTTTCTTGAGTTTGGGTGGCCGGAGCTCTTCCCTTGCCGCCGGCAGTAACGCCGGCGCAAGGAAGAAGAAGAACGCAGCAGCCATGGCTGCTGTTCTTGGCAAGGAAGGTGACGGGCCGAGCCCGTCCCTTGTCCTTTGTTTTAAAATACCCAGATGGGCCTTGGCTTAACCCAAGCCCATCCGTCCCCTTCCCTTCCTTTTGTTTCAACAATGCGGCCCATCTTTCCTTTTAAATAGTGGTCATGGGTTAGAATTTATTCCTAGCCCATTTTTCATTACATTCAGCATGCGGGCCCGGCCCAAAATAATTTTCGTCAATCATTCGAGTCGTTTTTAACATCATTTCATTTGATGCTCGTATGTAATGTTTAATTTAATTCGTATGCATATTTTATCAAGTTGGTTCGTGAATTGTTTTTACGCATGAATTGCTCATTCTTTATCGTAATATTTATTGTTATCTAACCTCAGTCATTTATATCTAACCGTTTAATTTCAGTCATTTAATATACCGCCTATATGGTCGGTCGCTTTTTAATTTTCGTAAATATTCAACTGCTTTAATTTTTCGCACACTGCTGGAAATCCTTCCGCAAATTATCAACAGTTTACTTTTCCGCACTTTAAATTTCAGCAATTTAAATTCAATACCGCCTACATGGTCGGTCGCACTTATCAACTGTTTACTTTTCCGCACTTTAAATTTCAGCAATTTAAATTCAATACCGCCTACGTGGTTGGTCGCACTTATCAACTGTTTACTTTTCCGCACTTTAAATTTCCGCCTTTTACTTTTCCGCACTTTAAATTTCAGCAATTTAAATTCAATACCGCCTACATGGTCGGTCGCACTTATCAACTGTTTACTTTTCCGCACTTTACTTTTCCGCACTTTAAATTTCAGCAATTTACTTTCAGCAATTTACATTAAATACCGCCTACATGGTCGGTCGCATTTTAATTCTCGTAAATATTCAACTGCTTTAATTTTTTGCAAACTGCTGGAAATTCTTCCGCAATCTATCAACTGTTTATTTTCTGCAAATATCAACTGTTTATTTTTTGCAAATATCCAACTGCTCATTCTCTACATTATCAACCTGTTTTATTTTCTGCCAATCACCAAACTTTTTATTCCCTGTAAATCGCCCCTAGCATTTAATTTTTCTGCACTTATCAAGACAACATTTCATTTTTGTATGAGTAAAATCGATCCATTTTTCGCATGCAATCAACCTAGCACTTAAATTCTCGTATGCATAAAATCCATCTTTTTTCGCATGGAAATCAAAACAGCATTTCATTTTTGTATGCATAAAATCCATCATTTTTCGCATGCAATCAACCCAGCATTTAAATTCTCGTATGCGTAAAATCAATCATTTTTCGCATGCAATCAACCTAGCATTTAAATTCTCGTATGCGTAAAATCAATCATTTTTCGCATGCCATCAACACAGCATTTAAATTCTCGTGTGCTTAAAATCAATCATTTTTCGCACACAATCAACTCAGTATCTCATTTTCGTATGCGTAAAATTCATCATTTCTCGCATGCAATCAATTGTCGTCATTTATTTTCATGCACTCATCAAGCTCATCATTTAATTCTCGTATGCGTACAATCCATCATTTTACGTGTACAATCAATTGTCATTTAAAATTTTCATTGCTCAGTTATTTCTCAAGCTATCACTAACACTCTCGTTTTGTAGGTTAATTTCAAGCTTCGCTCGAAAGTACGCCTCACAAGTCCTTTTTATTTATTCGATGCTTTTCGCAAATATCAACTGCATGCATGATATATAGAACTGCTAGAATTAAAATCAACCCACATGAACAACGTGTTTAAAGAGTTGCTTAAAATGCCATGTTCATATGATTTTAAATTCTCGCTTGTATTGACTGCATGTACATGGGGACCTTCGATCCCACTTCAGTTTTTCACTTTAAAATCAATCATTTAAATTGGTACTCTGTTAGCAATCCATGTTAGGATCACGTAGTAATTAAGTTAATCATGCATGGCCCGATGATGAAAAAAGAGGGCGCTCATTCAGTCTTACGGAAAAGTCAGTCCCATCACGATCATAAAAAAGACTAAAGTGACGATTCCTCTGAGGGCCCCATTTTTCAAAACGCATTTCTCAAACACCTTTTTAAACACCTCTCTCATCAACCGGTAACCGTTTTTGGATGTGTCTCGGGTGCCTAACACCTTCCCGAGACCATAATACGACCCCGAACCTTTGTCTGGGGTCCAGACCCCTTTTTTTTGTGCCTTTAGTTTTTTACTTATTATATTTCCTATGCCATGACGATTAGGGTTCCCTAAGCCTAGCAACCAAATTAGGGTGGCGACTTCATTGCATGCTGCGAGGCGTCCTTTTACGCCGAGCATCTGAAGGTCTCAAATTTCGTTAAACACTCGCGAATTTTTAAATTTCGAGGCGCGACAGTTTGGCGACTTCACTGGGGAATGTTGGGTCGGAGCCGGTTTTATCTTTTTAGAGAGGTGTTTTATTTGTTTATTTATTTGCTTTGATCAATTGCTGGCTGTTTATTTATTTGCTTTATCAATTGTCATATGCATTTCATGGCGCCCTACACCCAGGGGACAATTACCAAAATAGGAGGGTAGTAGTGACGCCCTAGGACACATGTCCTGGGTAGTGTTCACCAATCCCAACTCGGATGAACCCCTAAAGCCAGTCGAAAGGTTATACGATTTCGCAAGGAATCGAGCGATTGGACGACACTTTAGGGACCTTTTCATGGTATCATCCGGGAACCATTCAAGCCAGTTAGAAATGTCGGAATCAGAGCCCCAGCACATGCATCATGATTATACCTGTTTGTCGTGGCTCTATTTGTCTTGTTGGCATATTGACATGATTTTTCTTTTATACGAATTGTAAATTTCTTACATGCGCAGGTTACCTTGCATTTAAAATTTTATTTTTGTCCCACAGGACCCGTTTTTGCTCATTTGATATATCGGCACTTACACTACTTTCACTTGATATTTTCGGGGAATGAAGTTTCAACGATCAGACACTACAAAGCCGAATTGCCACTTTAGAGGCTGAGATAGAGATGCAGAAAGGGGAGTTGGCTTCGATGGAGTGCCTTTGGCAGC
Source organism: Viola odorata (assembly GCA_963691705.1). Taxonomy (NCBI): domain Eukaryota; kingdom Viridiplantae; phylum Streptophyta; class Magnoliopsida; order Malpighiales; family Violaceae; genus Viola; species Viola odorata. The sequence continues at coordinate 60,017,932 of OY829538.1, read as the reverse complement.
ATAACTCTGACGTCCAGGATTGATACCTTCATGGGAAGACTCGAATATCAGCAAACCTTCATTTTTCTCATGTAACTAGAATCCCTGTTTTCATCAATTTTAGCCATTTTTTTGGTGAATTTAGGTAGTTGGCTAGTTTACTACATCTTGTAAACACTTTTAATAAAGTCGTACCTCTTTCGGATATTTATTTAATCACCTCATCTTTTCCGTATCAATTATCCATCCAAATACAACTCAAAAGACCATCGCAAAAAGAAAGAGAAAATCCCTCCGGGATAAACACAATCGTTTCACCAAAGAACCGAAAAATCAGACCAAACATTCGAAAAATAGCCAAATATTGCCCACTCGTGGCCTTGTCCTCTTAGCTTATCGCAAACTCCAAAGTCATAGCGTAGATTGTCATCCCTCCCCTCGGTGGGGTTCACCAGGCGTCAGGCCCTGCGTCATTTGCGAGCACAGTAGAAAAGAGATCTTCCTAGCATGACAGCATTGGTTGCCCCTGCTAATTTGGGTTTCGCCGATAACATCTCAGATTGCTCCATATCGTTGGAATGAATAGAGGCTTCCTTCGCATATCATCCACAACCAGGAGATCACGCCTCTCCGACCGCCCTGAAAATGTCAAGTGAAAGTGTAGCCGGAAAAGTGAATGAGCAACGTGGAGGCCTCGGGATCGTCCATCACTTGTACTTACTCTTTTTTCATTTTCTTTTTTTCAGGTTCACGATAGCTCCTCGCAAGCGAATTACTCCACCGAGGCCCCCATAACAAGACTTCAAACGCTGAAGATGGCCGAACAAACCAAGACAGAAGAGGCATTGGCTGCTAGAATAAAAGAGTTAGAAGAGCAAGTAAGGGTTACTACAGAAAAGGCCACTCGGGGTGAAAAAGAGCGAGATGAAGCAACCACTGAGTTCCCACCTGGTTTTGATCCTAGTCAAATGATGGGACCCTCCTCATCCGCCATCACTGGATCTTCGGGACCCCAATCATTTTCGGTTTCTGGGGGTCAATGGAAATGGACTGCTCCCGTCTTTGTACCCACCACCCCGAACCCTGTAGCCAACACGGGTGAAGGAGTTGATGCAGCTTTACAACATTCCTTTGTCAACCTTACTGTGGACCCTGGTCAGAATCTGATTCGTCAGGAATCCCGGGGATTTTACCCACCCCAGGGCTATCCCACTCAAGTCGCGATTCCCAATCCTATGGGAAGTCGGCCACCTTTTGTCAATCCGATGCAACCACCATTTATGACAGAACCCCCGCCATACCTTGGTCCAAACGCTCTCGTCACAGAAAGACCGAATATGGATAGAATGAACCTGCTAGAGGAAAGGCTCAGGGTCATCGAAGGAACAGACCCTTTCGACCCTACAGGTCCCGCCACCATGTGCATGGTCCCGGGGATCATAATGCCTCCAAAATATAAGATTCCAGATTTTGAGAAGTACACTGGGATCGAGTGCCCAAAAACTCACCTCAAGGCCTATTGCAACAAAATGGCCGATATGATACACAATGAGCCCATGTTAATCCATCTGTTCAGAGAGAGTTTGGCCAAGCATGCCTTGACCTGGTACATGAGTTTGGATGGGGTTAAGATCAAAACTTGGAGAGATTTATCGGATGCTTTCTTCAAGCAATACAAGTTCAATTTGGAGGTAGCGCCAGACCGTTCTGATCTCCGAAATCTTGAGAAAAAAACTGAAGAATCGGTGAAAAATTATGCTCAGAGGTGGAGAGAACTAGCTTCCAGGATTTCACCGCCCTTGAATGACAAAGAACTCATATCCATTTTCGTGGATACCTTCAAGGCTCCCTACTACACTCATCTTATATCCAATCCATCAAATAACTTTTCTGATATGGTCATGGTGGCGGAAAGAGTCGAACAAGGGATCAAGTCGGGGAGAATCGATGTTTCCAGACCAGAGGTAACACCTAAGAAAGAGCCCATCATGGAGAAAGATGTCAACTTTGCCTCTCACCAGCCTAGCTACGAGCCACCTTCCTCGCCACCTCCTCAAAATCCTACACCATTTTCACCATCTCCATATAACCCGCCAAACAACCAAAATAACCCGAGTAACCGTTGGAACCGGGGGCCACTGCCAACTCTTCCCGCTCCTCTGGGGGAAATTTATAAAAATCTCCTGGCGGCTGGACAAATCGTGCCCACCCCAATGGCACCTCTGCAACCTCCTTACCCAAAGTGGTATGATCATAACGCTAGATGTTAGTACCATGCTGGAGCTCAGGGTCACACGATAGAAAACTGCTTCTCCCTAAGAGGAAAGGTTCACCACTTGATCAAGAATGGATGGATCTCTTTTGAAGGGTTAGCCAAAGGACCTGACACGACCGTCTACCCTCCTCCTACCAACCTTTGAATGATCATTCTCCCATAAGGGACCCATCCTGCTTACTCATCTAATGGCGATACCTACAATACTTTTTTTATAATAGTCGAGCCCATGACTATAAACAAAGGCGCTTCGTGGGAGGCAACCCACGTGTTCCTTTTAATATTTCTAGTTTCTTTAATAAAATTCAAACATTTTAGGATACCCTTTTCTAGCGAATTTAATATTTAATTCCGTTGTCATTTTAGATGCAATGAGATTTGTAAACATGGGGGCAAGCAAATGAAGGGATGACCAAAAGAAGGCGTTGAAAAATGTCAAAGCTCATTTTTCAGGGAAATTGTCCTTTTACATTTTTGCAATTTCCGTTTCCGCATTTTCTGTTTTTGCAATTTACGTTTCCACGATTTATATTGTTGCAAGAGTGTGTGCGTCATGTCTGCTAAGGTTCGTAGTTTTTGCAACAAAAAAAAAATAATAATAACAGAAATAAAGGCATAGTCGCTTGGCTTGAAAATCCCACGTTTTGAACATTTTTTTTTAGGCATATTCATCACTTTATCACGACATGGATGACTTGTGCGTTCATTAGAAATTATATGAAACATACATGATTTTGTCTGTTAGCTCTTATATCCGTGGCACGTCTAGACGTAAGCAATCACAAAACATGTCCCTGTGAGTATTTTGGGCCTTCACGCTTTGTTTTTTTTTTCATGAGTGTAAGGGCCTGACTAGATACTAGTTGAGTTCGCATAATATCCAGGGTACATGCGGCATTAGACATGGGATAGATATAAAGTGACATGGGACTTTTACGATTTTCTCAACTTTTTTCGTTTCTTCCCTCTTTCCACCATATATGTCATCACTCCCCCAAAACCGGCAATATCACTCATACCCCGGGAGCCAAAGAGCAGTTTCAGCTAAAATCGCCAGCCGAAAGTAAAAGCACGTCGAGTCCAAGAGCATGATGAAAGAGACGGAAAAGGTCACCAGGAGATCGCTAAAGACCATCACCGAAGAAGCAGCAACGAGGAAGGCCGAGGCCTCAAGACAGAAGGGGAAGAGATCAAGACAAAGGCTGTGCTTGCTCTGCTCTGTTGCATTTTCAAATCAAATCAAAAAGGGGAGGGATATATATAAAAAAAAAAAAAAAGGAAAATGAGAGGAAAAAAAGAAAAAGGAGAGAGGGGAAAAAGGGAAAAGAAAAGAAAAATGCTTAGAGACCTTCGACGAATACAAACAATCGAAGAGCCAAAGCAATCACAGCCCGGGGACAACTCAATTCGAGAAAATCTCGAAGAAAACTTTCCCCAGTGAACTCGAGTAGAAAGGCCCAAGGCCAACTCGAGAAATCTCAAAGCAGCCTTCCCCCAGTAAAGTCAAGCAAAAGAGGCCCAAGGCCAACTCAAGAAACCTCAAAGCAAGCATCCCTAGTGAGAACCCGAGAAGAGAAAGGGGCCCCAGGCCAACTCAAGTAGTGAGTCGTAAAAGGAACAGCGACAACGCTCCCCAATGAAGACTCAAGAGAAGGGCCCCTGGCCACACGGAAAGCATCCCCAGCAAAAAGCGAAAAGACTCGCGCACCTCGCCCTCATCCTGGCCAATCAGCAAAGCATCGCTCATCAAAAGCCTTCCAACTCCTCAACAAAGCAATCCTTTCCCAAAACAAGCTCCTTTCCGGACATTTCATGTCCATTCATTCTTTTTCGTAAAAGTCCCATCAATTATTAGAACGCCCATGCATGTGCATCTTCATTCGAAGTATATTCACTCGGATTGACATTGCGAACTGTAAATTATGTATCATGTTAGTTGCATCTTTATGAGTGTAAAACACTTAGCCTTGTTTCAGAGCGTGAGTGCAAACACTAATATCAGGTGAGGATTGCTTACGGCTGCATGTTGTGGGAAAGTCTTGTCCTTGAGGTCGTTATTTCTTGAACAAGACGTAGACGCTACCTAGACTTGAATCAATCATGTTCATATGACGAAAACTGAACGAACATTTTTATCCAAAAAAAAAGAAGAAGAAAAGAGACAAAGGCTTGAATTTATTTTCTTAAACAAAGAAATCATTTTCATTCCAAACAAAAAAACTTGGGGGCAAGCCATGGGATAAATGTAGGAATATTTGATATTTCTCACATAGGTCAATTGCTTCTTCATGTTTCCATCTGTTGCTGCTTCGGGTTTGTTTCCTTTCAATTTGCAGGATACGGATATGCTCTAGTGAAATCTCAACCAGGGGTCTTCGATGACAACATCGTTGTAAAGCCCTCGCCATCTTGGATTTTCCTCAAAGTCCAATCAACATCGAATAGAGAACGTTACCACTCCTCAACCTTGGGTCTTCGATGACAACATCGTTGTAAAGCCCTTGCCATCTGGAATTTTCATCAAAATCCAATGGATTCATACGGTCACGTCTCCCAAAAATTCATAAATAGTCATCGAATCAACATCAAAGCAAAGGTATGTTACCGTCAATCAATATCTGAGCGAAGGTATGTTACCACTCTCATTTACATAATTCTACATTTCAGCATAATTATTACTCCTCCTTGAGCGACTACTTTTCTGCATGTCTAAATAACTCCTCCTTGAGTGACTACATCTTCAGCACCAGCGTCCGGAGAGTGATAGCCTCGCACGGTCGTGTAGTTACATCTTCAGCACCAGCATTCGGAGAGCGATAGCCTCGAACGGTCGTGTAGTTACATCTTCAGCACCAGTGTCCGGAGAGCGATAGCCTCGCACGGTCGTGTAGTGACATCTTCAGCACCAGCGTCCGGAGAGCGATAGCCTCGCACGGTCGTGTAGTGACATCTTCAGCACCAGCGTCCGGAGAGCGATAGCCTCGCACGGTCGTGTAGTGACATCTTCAGCACCAGCGTCCGGAGAGCGATAGCCTCGCACGGTCGTGTAGTTACATCTTCAGCACCAGCGTCCGGAGAGCGATAGCCTCGCACGGTCGTGTAGTTACATCTTCAGCACCAGCGTCCGGAGAGCGATAGCCTCGCACGGTCGTGTAGTTACATCTTCAGCACCAGCGTTCGCACGGTCGTGAAGTTACATTTTCAGCACCAGCATCCGGAGAGCGATAGCCTCGCACGGACCTTCATTCACATTGCCACGTCAACATCCGGAGAGCGATAGCCTCGCACGGACCTTCATTCACATGGCCATGTCAACGTTCGGAGAGCGATAGCCTCGCACGGACCTTCATCCCCATTGCCACGCCGACATCCGAAGAGCGATAGCCTCGCACGGACCTCCCTTCTCATTTCCAGATCAGCATCCGAAGAGCGATAGCCTCGCACGGACATGCAACCTCATTTTTTTTCATGCCAGCATCTAGCAATGCGATAGCCTCGCCTAGACTAGAATTTAAAGCATACCTCCCCCAGAGCGACATCATCACTGTAAGTTTGAGGTAAGACCCGCTGTGTCGTCAAAATTCGGATATAGGGGCAACTGTCTTTACTGCTTATCAAATACTTCGATAAGACAGTAAAGAGGGGGCAACTGTTGATACCCGAATTTTGACGCCATTTTTATTTAATTTTAGCATTTCTGTTATTCAGCCAATTTACAGTCATTTTCAGTTGATTTAATGTCGCTAGCATGTTTAGGTGTTTCGTTGCATTTTTGCATCATCGTCAGCATCGTCAGCCTTCGAAATTGCATTTTTAATTTTTCGGCATGTATTTTCATTATTATTATCATTAATATTTTTAGCTTTAAAAATCACATTTTTAATTATCCGACAGTCGTTTGCTAATTTTTTCTTCGTTTTAGGTCATCACATGAATTTTAGGATTTTTTATATTTTAGCGTTTTTTTTAGTATTTTTATTATTTTATTATTATTTTTATTCGAGCTTTTATTGGACCCGAGTAAGTCCGCTCGGACAATAGCTTGAATTTAAAATGTTTTCCATCAACTAGTTGGTAGCTTTTTTTCTGCTCGCAACGGTCTACAGCGTTCGTGTAATTTTCGGCGTAACGTCTTCATTTTTCCGTTCAAACGTTTCACGTTTTTGAACGCGAAAATAAACACGTTAAACGAAAAATTCTCGTCATTCGCTGTAGACGGTTAAACCCATCGTATTTTTTTCTACGCGACGGTACCTTCGGCTCGAAAAGTCAGAACGTTTGGTCGCGGGAACCGGCTCGAGGCCATTTAAATCAGATGAAAGGCCATTTGATCATGGCCATTGATCTGGTCAACCAAGGAAAGTCAACCAGATCAATGGCCCTTGATTTAATGTGCATAATGCACATGCACAGTGCACGCACGAGGGAGGCAACGGAAGTCCTCGCCCGAGCCAACTGCTCCCTAGCTCCCTAGCCCTCCGCCATCATCACGGTTCCCCTAGCCTTGCCACCGTGACCAGCCGGCCACCACGCGTTTTTGGCTATAAATAGCCACCATTCCCCACGCGCAAAGGGTCCGAATTTTTGCCAAAAAAACCACACTACTCCCTCTCCGTTCTCCTAGCCAAGTCACACACAAAAATACACACGGTTTCTGTACCCTCATCCTCAACACGAACGAAAGAAAAGAAAAGGAATCAAGGTGAGCTCTCTCTCTCTCTCTCTAGGATTTCTTTGCAAATTTCGTTTTTCTTCTTAACCTTGCAACAAATGACTAAAACCTATTCTAAACCCTTATTTCTCAAGTTATAATCGCACAGCTTGCTCCAATTTAAATGACTAATGTTTGTCTTAATTAATTGCTAATTTTCAATTTTAATGTGCATATATATTCAAACTTTAAATTGCTCCTCGTTTGCGGATGAAATGGTCTGATTTCTATGGGGTTTTGATCGGGGGTTCGTACTCTGTGCATGGAGGCTGTTTTTCTTGAGTTTGGGTGGCCGGAGCTCTTCCCTTGCCGCCGGCAGTAACGCCGGCGCAAGGAAGAAGAAGAACGCAGTAGCCATGGCTGCTGTTCTTGGCAAGGAAGGTGACGGGCCGAGCCCGTCCCTTGTCCTTTGTTTTAAAATACCCGGATGGGCCTTGGCTTAAGCCAAGCCCATCCGTCCCCTTCCATTCCTTTTGTTTCAACAATGCGGCCCATCTATCCTTTTAAATAGTGGTCATGGGCTAGAATTTATTCCTAGCCCATTTTTCATTACATTCAGCATGCGGGCCCGGCCCAAAATAATTTTCGTCAATCATTCGAGTCGTTTTTAACATCATTTCATTTCATGCTCGTATGTAATGTTTAATTTAATTCGTATGCATATTTTATCAAGTTGGTTCGTGAATCGTTTTTACGCATGAATTGCTCATTCTTTATCGTAATATTTATTGTTATCTAACCTCAGTCATTTATATCTAACCGTTTAATTTCAGTCATTTAATATACCGCCTATATGGTCGGTCGCTTTTTAATTTTCGTAAATATTCAACTGCTTTAATTTTTCGCACACTGCTGGAAATCCTTCCGCAAATTATCAACTGTTTACTTTTCCGCACTTTAAATTTCAGCAATTTAAATTCAATACCGCCTACATGGTCGGTCGCACTTATCAACTGTTTACTTTTCCGCACTTTTAATTTCAGCAATTTAAATTCAATACCGCCTACGTGGTCGGTCGCACTTATCAACTGTTTACTTTTCCGCACTTTAAATTTCCGCCTTTTACTTTTCCGCACTTTAAATTTCAGCAATTTAAATTCAATACCGCCTACATGGTCGGTCGCACTTATCAACTGTTTACTTTTCCGCACTTTAAATTTCAGCAATTTACTTTCAGCAATTTACATTAAATACCGCCTACATGGTCGGTCGCATTTTAATTCTCGTAAATATTCAACTGCTTTAATTTTTTGCAAACTGCTGGAAATTCTTCCGCAATCTATCAACTGTTTATTTTCTGCAAATATCAACTGTTTATTTTTTGCAAATATCCAACTGCTCATTCTCTACATTATCAACCTGTTTTATTTTCTGCCAATCACCAAACTTTTTATTCCCTGTAAATCGCCCCTAGCATTTAATTTTTCTGCACTTATCAAGACAACATTTCATTTTTGTATGAGTAAAATCGATCCATTTTTCGCATGCAATCAACCTAGCACTTAAATTCTCGTATGCGTTCGCATGCAAATCAAAACAGCATTTCATTTTTGTATGCGTAAAATCCATCATTTTTCGCATGCAATCAACCCAGCATTTAAATTCTCGTATGCGTAAAATCAATCATTTTTCGCATGCAATCAACCTAGCATTTAAATTCTCGTATGCGTAAAATCAATCATTTTTCGCATGCCATCAACACAGCATTTAAATTCTCGTGTGCTTAAAATCAATCATTTTTCGCACACAATCAACTCAGTATCTCATTTTCGTATGCGTAAAATTCATCATTTCTCGCATGCAATCAATTGTCGTCATTTATTTTCATGCACTCATCAAGCTCAACATTTAATTCTCGTATGCGTACAATCCATCATTTTACGTGTACAATCAATTGTCATTTAAAATTTTCATTGCTCAGTTATTTCTCAAGCTATCATTAACACTCTCGTTTTGTAGGTTAATTTCAAGCTTCGCTCGAAAGTACGCCTCACAAGTCCTTTTTATTTATTCGATGCTTTTCGCAAATATCAACTGCATGCATGATATATAGAACTGCTAGAATTAAAATCAACCCACATGAACAACGTTTTTAAAGAGTTGCTTAAAATGCCATGTTCATATGATTTTAAATTCTCGCTTGTATTGACTGCATGTACATGGGGACCTTCGATCCCACTTCAGTTTTTCACTTTAAAATCAATCATTTAAATTGGTACTCTGTTAGCAATCCATGTTAGTATCACGTAGTAATTAAGTTAATCATGCATGGCCCGATGATGAAAAAAGATGGCGCTCATTCAGTCTTAGGGAAAATTCAGTCCCATCACGATCATAAAAAAGACTAAAGTGACGATTCCTCTGAGGGCCCCCTTTTTCAAAATGCATTTCTCAAACACCTTTTTAAACACCTCTCTCATCAACTGGTAACCGTTTTCGGATGTGTCTCGGGTGCCTAACACCTTCCCGAGACCATAATACGACCCCGAACCTTTGTCTGGGGTCCAGACCCCTTTTTTTTGTGCCTTTAGTTTTTTACTTATTATATTTCCTATGCCATGACGATTAGGGTTCCCTAAGCCTAGCAACCAAATTAGGGTGGCGACTTCATTGCATGCTGCGAGGCGTCCTTTTACGCCGAGCATCTGAAGGTCTCAAATTTCGTTGCACACTCGCGAATTTTTAAATTTTGAGGCGCGACAGAAGTAAAAGATGAAGAGGACGATGGAGGAAAAAGGAAATACCTTTAGAAATAAAGCACTTCGAAGAGCCCTGAATAGTGGGGAGAAAACAAGACGGCTAAAAGAAAATATGAGAAAGTGGGATGATAAAAGAAAAGGAAAATAATAAATATTGGGTTTTATAACCCTAGTAATCGAACGAAACGGCGGATGCCACAATCGTTGCGTGGAAGCGACATGAGGAACAGACTCAGGCAATGAGTGCAATTCTAGAAAAGTGCTACAACGCCTCGATCCAGGTAAAGTTCTCAAGCACGCTAGCCCATAGCGCCAGAAGAAATGGACACGTGTGCCTGCATAATCACGACTTTTCTAATGAGAGGATAGCAAGCATTAAATGCTCTGAAAAGCAGGTACCATCTCTTGGAAAAAACAAAAGCGATATCGCAAGAAAGGAGATAACGCAAGAGGGCGTTAATGAAAAAAGGCAGCTTTGAAAAGGCGGAATAAAAATCAAATAGCAGTAAAATATGAATATTGTCGCACAACGAGGTGTTATTACAAGACAAAGAAACAAATAAGCAGAAAAATCTTCTAAATGGAACAGCTTCGATTAATCATGGGCCCTCGCGGACATCGCAGTCGCCATTCCTAGAAGGAAGATCTCCCTCAACTTCGCCCAGAGACTTCATCCTCTTGGAAGCGTAATCGGCCAGCACTGACGAATTAACGGTTCCCTGGCGATGAAGGCTCATAAATTCAGCAATATAAATTTCCATTGTCTTGTTCTTACACCAGGCTATCCTTGAAGGTACTTTGGCCAAATCCGCATCGCGAGACGCTATCTCTTCGCGAAGGAAGATATTCTTTTTGTCAGCCACCACCAATTCCGCCTCCAGAAGCTCTATCTTAGCCTTCCCTTTTGATTTTTCTCGAGCAAGCTCAGCACTACAGTCGTCCAACTCTGCCCGGTTTCGCTCCTGAAGCTGCGACAGCTCCGTTACCTTCCCTAAGGCAGCGTGTAGTTCTGCCTTCAAATCAAGAGAAGGCCGAACCTTGTCACGCTGATCTTCGAAAAAGTAATTTAGCTCGCGGAAACTGGCCAGCATGTCAGTCAGAAGGCGTGAATGCCGTACTTCAGGAGGATGCCGAAGGAACTCTTCTTTGTCCTTCGAAGAAGTAAACATTTGCCCCACTATTGGGCCCACTGGCTCTTCTCGCGATAGCGGGTCTGATATCCCTAAAGCGAGAAGGTCGTCGGTACCAAGGGAAGATAAGTCCAGCTGATGTGTGGTGGGGCCTTGAAGGCCTTCAAGGGAAAGATTGGCGATATAAGGGGGAGAACAACTTTCTGCGGAATCACCAATGCCCGAAATCGAAGAAAGAAACACAGGCTGAGGTTTCTGTGGGGGAGGGTTAGGAGGAGCAATCGGATTTGAAGCCGGTAAGATCACATCAGGAATAAAAGAGTGAATCGGAGAGCTAGGACCGCCAGACACCAAGGTAGAGCCCACCGCTGCTGAAGCCTCGTTAACTTTTGGGAGGAATGGCAGAGGGCACCTTGACAACTTCCGTCACTGGCAAGGGATCCGAAATGCGTGAAGCGTTAACTCCCTCGGTAGGAACCGCGCTAACTTCCTCCGCGGGAGGAATTCGTGGGTCAGATTTCTCTTTACGAGACGCTCTATCTCGGCGGCGATCTCTTCGCTATCGTCCTCGGTTGACTCCGCTGCGGGTTCACTTTTTCTCGACCTAAGTTTCATCCGTTGGGCAAGAGTGGCATGACGCAGCTCGGAACCAGTATCCATGCTTTTGCTATCACTGTTAACCTCTTCAATCACAGGATTATTTGGGGTCACTCCCTTACCGCGAGACGGTAGCCAATTCTCAAGGAAACAGGAAGGTCGAGCAGATGTATTGCGTGTCGCGACGGTTTTGTTTCTCCTTCCTCGCGGCGGAATAGGTGGACGACTAGAGCCTTCAGGTGGAGGAGAATGAGGTAATGTCTGAAGCGGCACCACGTTCAGAGGAGTGTCACTTTCCCTGGAGGATCGACCCTCAGCGTTACCTGCCAATAAAATATTTTAACATGACAACAAAATCGAAGCGATAAGGCAATAAAAGAAAAAACTCACCAACGACACACTCTGACAAAGGCCTGAACCGAGCAAATTCCCGAATACGGAAAGGCCCTTCTATTTCTAACAAGGCGTTAACATTGGACACATCCATACTAGACAACACATCTGGTTCTCGCCAAGCGGCACTGGTAATCTCTCGGTTGAAACCACCGCATCAATATCGAGAGGGCAAGCGAAGGGTGAAGAAGCCATTTTTCCAGTTGTCCACGTTCTCTTCGAAACCTTGAAAATTCTGCCAGAAGAACCGAACAAGAGCACCATTCCATCTTGGGGTAATATCCACTAAGCAGCTGTGACACCTCAAGGTGAAAAATGTACGGAATAGATCGAGCGATGGAGCGAAAATACGCTTCATCTCACACGAACGAAGAAAGGCGTAAAGCCCACACCAAGAAGGTGGAGTTATTTGAACGGGATTGAGATCGTAATGGTTTAGCAGTTTCATCAGAGAAGTATGAAGTGGGAAACGAAATCCGTAGGTAAACATCTTGAAATAAACCAACCGAAACGTTCCCCACATGGCATCAGTGAGCCGAGTATCCTTCAAAGGGACAAAAGGGCGGTATCCCGTGGGAAAAGTGATACCGTTCTCCTCTAATTCAGCCCTCAAAACCTCATTACAATCAAAAACACTACGAGCTCTCCTAACTTCGGGATCTAGGGGATTTTCGATAATTGCAGAAGGTCTAGCACGAGACATAATGAACTGGAAAAGTAAAGCTATGGCGATAGAGAAACAAAAATACCTGGAACAGAGAACCAGTGAACCGGTCATCGGCACCGGTGAGCAATCACAGTAAACCCCTCGGGAAGAAAAAAGCACAGAAGAGAGAGAATGTGAAGAATTTCGAAATATTAGCAAAAGTACTAAAAGAGAAGAGCGGATTCCTTATAAAGGTTCAACCTAAAGAAGAAACAGCCTGTGAAAATAAAACACGTGCAGAGTGGAAAAGGACGCGTGGGCAGTCATCAATGTCTCTTGGGAAAAGACAGTTACTTATTGAAAACCGAAAGGCGGTTACATCCAGCGAAAGGCACATTTCCGCGATAACCCTGGAAACACGAAGGGAGAAAAGCGGCAGGAGAGCAAAAAGAAAATAAAGCGTCATTTTATTATTTTGGAAAAGCCATACGGCATCTACAAAAGAGGCATGATATGCCCAACTATTCGCCGTCAGACCAGGAGACGCCATAGCAGTAGACCACGTCATCATCATCCTCACCTAAAAGCGATGGATCCTCGCCAACGAAAGGGAAAGGTTTCTCAACCCTCTCCCCCGCGCGAGCGGATGATCGATCTGACCCCTCCTTGACAGTTGGCGATACCGCTTCAACGATTGAACAGGCAGAGGGAGCCCATTGTGGCGACTCACTAGGAAGGAAGGACGTATCTTCCCTCTTCGTGGAGAAAGAGGCAAGAGAATCGAAGAACGATCTAGATGCCTCCGCAGCATTTTTCCTCCGCCTCTTGCGACACCGTCGGCGAACAGGCGGCCTCCAAGGAGGCGACGGAGGAGGATTGTCCGAATCGGGAGAAGTCGGAGGAGTTGGTGGAGAATCTCGTGCGAACGTATCTAAAAAATGAGAATCAGCCATGAGATCACAGATTACTTATCAAAGGAAAAAACGAACGAGGAGGTGAATAAAAACAAGGGAAAGAGGATCCGCTTAAATAGCCAGAAAATCAGAAAAAAGGGATCTTCGGTCTTCCAACCCGACCCTTGAGGGTAGACACGTGTACAGCGTGGGGTGTAAATATGGATTTGCAGTCACGCCTGTTGAACTTTCGCATGAATCAAGGAAAACCGCAAAATTGCCCAATCAGTTTCCAGGATAATGGCAGCGTAGATTTAATGTAGAACAACCAGCCAGAAAACTACCCAGTGGCTGAGTCATTTTCTGATTGGGCCAAGAATATCTCCAATGGAAAAAAGATAAAGGGCGTATTAAAGAAGAAGAACAGTTGCAAAACGGCATAATAGAAACAGTTTATTTATTATGGCCTAATGGCCGGGAAAGTACAGTTGCATGACACGAGGAAAAGGAAAAAAGGGGAGCCACCGCTATCAGGCATCAGAGCCGGCGTCATCGGGTACTTCGGGAATGTCTCTCAGTGAGTCCATGACCAGAATTAGATCATGGGAGGTGGCTCTCATCCCCTTCAAGCAGCACCCCAACATATCCTTGCGCTGCTGCAGCATGGCGATCACCACCTGAATCCGAGCGATGGAGGTGGCCAACCTTGACACGCTCTCCAAAGGACTGAAATCCTCCAGAGACGTGACTCCCAGCCTGGAATGGAGTGGGGTCAACATCCCTTGCAGCTCCAGGATGTCCTCAGAAGTCTTGACCAGCATGTTCTCCAGGAACCCGACGTCACCATCATTGAGGTTCTTGAGAGAATGGCCCTTGGAAAGGAGAAAGTTTTTAGTCAAATGATCCATGATGCAAGTTGCCAGAGATGAGGAAAACGTGGGTCGATGAAGCTCCCCGATTTATAGGCTCCAAGAGGGGGGGGCCATGGAAAAGAAAAAGGAGGTCCTCAAAAGGCGAGCCGTCCCGTCACCCTTAAGGACTGATAAGCCGGAAGCAGAAGCAAAGGTCGATGTTCGTATACTATCCGTGATACAGATGTTCGAAGGGGTGCGAGATAGCGTCTGGAAAAACACCAAAAGGCACGATATTACGGGTAGCCATGACGTACAAGCCATGTGGTTACCGGTATCCACAGTGTAAGCTCGCGTTGGTGTCGCAGGTAGCCCTAGATGCATAAAACCTCGTCGACATCACAGGCATCTAGTGGTATAAAGCCACGCTAATCGTAGGCAACTGATGGCGTAAAACCGCGTTGATATCGTTGTTTCCTTAAGCAGAAAAGAAAGACAGGGCCCGCGTGACCTCAAATCCCTGTAAGTATAAAGTTTGCTAACTTCTCCATAAGTACCTATCTCCTCTATGTGTTTGCAGTACACTTGGAAAAAGGATGGACCAGGAACGTGTGAGCCCACGGCATGACCTGGTCGCAGTCCTTGACGGCGTCGCAAGTGGCCCGTCAGCAGCTCTCCCACGACGCGAGTAAAGTTGCGACTTCATAAGCCCTGCTAAGAGGCCAAACAGAACAACATCGCTGGGCGAAAGCAATGCCCTCGTAATTACGAACGTAATAGCGGCGTCTCTCGTGAATCTCTTGACACCTCAGGAGAACAGGCCTCTAGACGAGAATGAAGGACGGATGCAGCTTGTTCGGCGGAAAGCTTCAGATTTAAACTCCAGCTCATCACTTAAATTGATCAGCGTTGAGCAATCGAAGAAGTTCGAAGGTCCTGCGAACATATCGCCTCATGAAAGAACGAACCCTCACCTAAGATTCCAGACGTGGACAGGGAATGACAGCCCTTGGTAAACACTCGGGCTCGTTTTCAGTTGGGCTTATGATAACAATCAAGACAACCCTAACGGTGTTACTACACTTACGGCTCCTGCCGGACGGATTCCCATAAGTCCCGTAGTATCTCTTCATATCGCCCGGAGATCAGCAAAGGATTCCTAGGATGGTCGACATCAGCGGAGAAGGGGACTCACGCGTCTCTATACGCACGGCACCATCCCAGCCTAGGGATCCCCGAGGTTATCGCTTCCGGCACCCCCGTCAGATATCGCTCATGATGTCACCTACTGGTATCGCTCGTGACGTCATCATCAGACATCGCCTGGACTGTTATCGCCAGGTATCGCCATCAAGGCCTATAAATACCCCTACTTTTCAAACTAAAGGTAAGATCGAGATCATCTAGCAGAACCTCTGGTTAATTCATACCCCCAAACTGACTTAAGCATCGGAGTGTCTACGCCGGAGTTCCCCCTCCGACGCTTTGCAGGTACACCCGACACCGATCGCTGCCGTTCCGATTAGACACGACACTAAGTCTTATCAAATCGACATTGAATCTTATCAAATGGAGTAGCAACTAACATCACTGTATGATTTATAACCACTATTGTCATTACATTGAGAGGTATCATCATCATAGTACTCTCCTTGGTCACAAGATTCACAATCACTATCTTGCGACATTGTGCCTGAAAACATTGAACACACTATATATATAGGCGTTAGTAAATAATCTCTCCCTCACGTGTTTAAACACTCGTGTTTATGTGTTTAGGTCACTCGAAAAATACGTGCTCACAAACACTCAACTTCGCGTTCTCCGTGTACCTGCACACTTAAACAAGGGTTAGAAAATAAATATCTCCCTCACGTGTTTAACACTCGTGTTTAATCACTAGCAAAAGATAGCCTCATAAATGCTCACTAATTCCTTTTTTTTTTTTCACACACACAAGCTTGCTCACCACCCAAATTGTTGCCGCAAACAAACTTGTGACTTAGGCCAAGCGTTTCGTTCACACTACCTTCGCAAATGCTCAAGATTAGAATAAGACTAGGAAAGATTATACTCAACAAAAGACTCAAGAAGATTACAAGGACTCAAGAGAAATCTGAAAAAAAAATTCAGAAATCCAAAGAAAATTCAAAATTTCAGTTTTTGGGAAGAAATTTTGAAATTTCATTAGGAGGGAAGAAGGCTGGAAAAATATGGATTAGAGGAGTAAAAGACTCAAGGAAAGAGTTAGAAATGTAATGAAAAATACTTGGAAGTTTAGGACTCAAAATAACTTAAGTTTAGGACTCAAAAGGTTTAAAACTCAAGTTTAGGATTTTATAGTTTAGGACTTGAGTTTAGGACTTAGTTTAAAACTCAAGGAAAATGAGAAGGATAGCTGGACACAACAAGAAGAAGGGGACGAACTAGACTTAGGGAAAGGGTGGGCTTATTTAGTTGGAAATGGGCAATTTGGTTAGGAAAATTGGTTTCTTTGGTCAAATTGTCAAAAGCTAGGGTGAGTTGGCTTATGGCATTTAATGCAATGGATTAGGGTTGATCCTTGCATGGATGTTGGCCGGCCAAGTGTTCCAATTCTTCTCCTTTTCTTTTCTTTTTTATTTTTTTAAAAAAAAATTAGAAACACTTGGTTCAACTTTTGGGTAAATATTTTTGGATCAAAAAGTGTCAAGGCCAAGAACAAATGATGAACATCAAGAACACACCCAAATGATTTTCGTAAAATTTTGAACTTTTGACCTAGCAAAAATGATCACCACAATCACTCAATTGCCCACTTGGAATAGGTTTGGAGAAAGACACATAAAACTCAGGATTTTCAAAAAAAAGAAAAGCTCAAACTTTTTGACAAAAACTATAAAAAAAAAATCGCTAAGCGGCCAAAAGCTCTGCTACCACTTGATGTGATCCCGCCTAGGGTTAGTAAGCCGGATTACATATGGAGCTTAAGGAGGATCTAGCCAAGCGAATCATCTAGGGAAAACCATGACCACAAGAAGAAAAGACACAAGATTTATGAGATGTAGCGGAGAAAATACATAAAAGAGAGATGGAAAGGTGGGAGTTACCGGGATTTAGAAGATGGATGGAAGGGACGGAGATGAGCACACACGAAGTAGCAAAAATCATACGAACGATTGCTTGATCAAGATATAATCGGAGGGCCAAGTTGGGACTCGTTTCTATGGATGATCAACCAAATAAACATATATTTCATTCAAACAAATTCGTCACAATCATTACAAACTTTGATTTCCAGGAGAGAGATCGGGAGGAGTAATCTCAAACTCAAGCGATCCCTCTCAAGGAATTAAAGTGTTGAGCCCATGGCTTAGTTGACAAGAGAAAGGAGTAATCTCACTTTACAAATATCAACCAAATGACTAAGCTCCCTAGAAAAGAAAGAAGTAAGTTATTTATACAAAAAGTGTAAAAAATGTCAATTTTCGAAGTTGATGATTTTCCTGGCGTCATCACGCCAAGAGGACGGCGTGATGACGCCCATTCCAGTAGCATTGGGAAATCAATGAGGTTGGTCCGGCGTGATGACGCCACAGGGAGGGCGTCATGACGCCGAGATCAGTAGCGTGGAAAATGGTAGAAATCAGGCTGGTCACGCTGGCGAGCGTCCTTGACATGGTGGAAGGGCTCCTTGCTTACCTTAAAACCCATATTCTTCATTCTTGCAACTCAAGGCTCAAAAGGCTTCAAGTTGTCAACCTTCTGCAATCGCTCACATCAAGCAACTTCCTCCTACTGCAAGCAAACAAGTCCTCGCTCAAGTCATTATTTCAGGTGTGGGTTCGGACACTTTTACTACAAAAGTGTAGCCTTCTGCGTTATGGCCGCCAACTATTCGATAAAATTCCTGAGAAGAACTTAATTTCTTGGTCTCCTGTGGTTTCAATTTGCCAAAATTCTGTGGCTTGATTAAAGGCCCGTTGAAGGCATCCGTGATCACATCACTTTACCTTTAACGGACCAGAAATATCAGAATGCACCAATTCAAGCAACTTTGACTTCCTTGAGGGAGGATGCTTCTTAAATGATACTCTGATATGCTTACCAACCATGCAATGAGAACATTTCTCCAACTCAGCACTCTTCATTTTCGGAAGCACATCCTTTTTAGCTAAACAATTCAACCCTTTTCACTGATATGACTAAGCCTTCGGTGCCACAAAGAAGCCTCCATATCCATGACATTTACACTATCTTTAGCAACCAATGCTTTTGTCCAGTACAGTTTAGTAATTTTCTCCTCTCTGGCCACAACCAAGTTACCTCTGGTGAGTTTCCATTTTCCAGAACCAAAGTGATTATCATAGCCACCATCATCAACCATCTGCACAGAGATCAAATTAAAATGGACATTTGGATCATGTTTGACTCCTCTAAGCAACAAATGCACTCCCATATTGGTTTGCAGGCAAACATCACCAATACCAACTACTTGAGCTACACCATCATTACCCATCTTTAACACTCCAAAATCACCAGAAGTGTAATTTGTGAAGAGCTCCTTCCTTGGTGTAACATGTAGCGTAGCAGCACTGTCAATTATCCACATGCTCTTATCTGATACAAGATTAACTTAATCATGGTTACAGAGAATAATAAGATCATCATAAGTAGTCGTAGTAACACGATCATCATCACCATGATCCTTCTCTTTCTGCTTACCCTTATTGTATTTTCTCTCCCATTTCCATTGAAAACAATTCTTCTGTATGTGCCCTATTTTGGGACAATAATGACACTCCACTATCTGGACTTGGACTTACTTCTACTTTTGTCCCTACCACCTTTCGGTTTTTCTCTGACTTCTCTCCCTGTTTTCAATAACAAGTACCTTGGAATGAGATGAAGTACCCTGTGCCTTCCTTCTCATCTCCTCATTAAGAACACTTCCCTTTACATTTTGTAAAGAGACAACACCATCGGAAGTCGAATTCGTAATTGAAACCCGAAATGTTTCCCAAGACTCTAGTAGAGTATTCAGTAGCCATAGTCCTAACACTTCATCATCAAACTTGATACCCATTCCTGACAATTGATCTAGAAGTCCTTGAAAAGTATTCAAGTGATCTGAAATAGAAGTCCCCTCCTTGTACTTCAAATTCATCAAAAAATTCAACAAATACAATTTATTATTCCTTGATTTAGAAGCAAGCAAGAAGTATAAAAATAGAGAACCAAGAAAGGCAAAAATAGAATTTTGTTGCTTCTGTTAAGACTGGATTTATCCCACCTCAAATAACTTCTCACCGATCCAACCATTCAGATTTAAGAACCATAAGTTGTTTGTACAAATTTCAACCCGATCTAATGGTGAACGAAGTCGCAATGATGAATCTACCACAACAGTTCTGAGTTTATGTGGAAATTCTTTCTCCTCCCTTTTTTTGAGGCCCACCGAGTACATTTTTCTGCTCGACCTGAAGATTCATTATACTTCTTCATATTCGGACCAGAGATCTACCATACTTTTCCATCTCGGTCGGGAGATTCACAGTGTACCTCCCGCATCAAAGCCCATTACGTAGGCCCAACCAAACCTTCGACTTCGCTACTATTTGTTAATGGAATGATACTGTCTGCTTTGGGCCTAAGCCCGCACGGTTTTCACAAAATGTCTCATTCCATTAAGAAGATCAACTCATCTTATGTTAAGTCTTTTTTTCTCTTTTCTTTCTGATATGAATTTTGATTCGCACACCTCAATATTCCCCTATCATAAAAGGCGTGAAGCAGGCGGGCTGTTTAAAGCAAAAAATCAATAAAAAAGTTAATGAATAAGTAAAGAAAAAGGTAAAGTAAATTAATACATATTATTTAATGTATAGAGAACTCATAAATATCATGTCGACTCAACATGTCGGTATAAGGGGTTCTTAAGTGCTGATGTTCACACTAAGTCTTTGATCATGTGATTTATGGGTCCATGTGTACAATATTAAATAATATTTTTTTACACTCCAAATGTAATTAATGTTTGATATTATTATATTTTTCTCAATTTAAAAATAAGAAAGTGCTTAAACATGTCATTTTTTCACAATTAATTCCTCCATTTACGAAATCTTTAATTAATTCTTATGTTTGTCAAATATGCCTCAATTACATTTTTTTCAAAATTTTTTTATCCAAACCCATAAAAATACAGTTATTTTCTTTTATCCGTCCCTCTTTGCCTTTCAAAGCTATTAATAAAGTTCCTTATAAAAAAAGGGTATGATAATCTGTAATACGGGGTGAGGGTTCTTTGGTAATTGCATTTGGTAGGGTGGATCTGCTTGCGGCGAGGTACTTGAAAAAGCACCGGAGGGGGCCTCCGGTGTAGAGGCTCCGACTGTCAAGTTAGTACGGGGGTAGTACGAGTAATGTAGGATTTTAGCGAGTAGTGCAGTGTTCTGCTTACCTCCCGTAAGTGGGGGATGGGGGGGTATTTATAGGCCTCTCTCTCTTAAGTCGGTGGGACACGTGTCGCCAAGGAGCTGAGTCCGCTAACGGGACACGTGTCGCGCCCAGACGCATCGGGTGTCCGTTAGGCCGTAAGCTGACCGTTGGCCCCGAGAAACGTACTGGCCCGGCTTGGAAGGGGAGAAAGGTCTATAATGCCCTCGAAGTCTGATTATGTATTATCATGCATGAACGACGACGAGCCCGAGTGTTTACCAAGGGCTTAGTCCGATCTCTGCCCGTTGGTTCCTTAGGCGTGTTTGCTTGTTGTATCAGCTATCGTGACCCATGGGGGGTGAGACGGCCGTTAGGGCTGTATGCCGTTTGGAGTATTACGTTCTGCTGGGGAGCTATTTCCCGATTGCGAGTGGGATCGATAGCCTGGTCTACCGTTCGCCTTTAAGGAGAAAGGGTTGTGAAATTTTCGGGTCGTTGGTCCTTTCGGGCCGACTGTTGGTGACGTCGTGTCTCATAAATGCGGGGCAGAGGTAATGATGGTTGGATGCGCGTGCGTGCTTGCGTGGCGCCCGATCATTTCTTCGCGGTCGGACCAAGTTTGAAATTTGAGGAGGGACGTTCAGGCTGGTCGAGGTGGCTTGTCCTTTCGTGAGAAAAGGTGTTTCCAAGGGTTTCCTCTTCCACGTGTCCTCTTTTTATGATTTTCGCGGAGCCCTATACAGTGCGCCGCTCTCCTCTCTTTCCAGGGAATTACGAAGCCTGCAATTTTTAAAGAAAAGAAAAGAAAGCAGAGACTCTCTTCTTCTTCTTTCTTGCTCACTCTAGGTTTCGTGTCCCTTTTTTTCTTATTTTTATTTCATGGCGGCGCCCGTTGCTTCTTCTGCCGATGTGGACAGGCCTATGTCCGCTGTTGAGGCCAAGATTGCCGTCACCGAATCGGTGATAACCGACCGGGTCGAGTTGGATGCCGAGTTGATAAAGTGCGACGGGATTATGACGGACAAATATACGGCCAGGGTTCCCGGGCCGGAGGTTAGATTGAACACTAATTTCGTCAGGAACGACCGGGTGCTCTATACGAAGATTTTCAAGTATGGGTTCCGTCTTCCTGTTCATTCGCTGGTTCGCGAAATATTGACTTGAGTTTGATTTGAACCCGGCGCAGATCCCTCCGAACTCTTGGGCCGGTATCTATGCATTTATCCGAGTGTGCATCACCAACGGTATCCCGCAGCCTACCCTTGGGCTTTTGAGGCATTTCTTTCAATTGACCATCCGAAAGGGTTGGGTTTCCATTTTCCCTCGGAAGTCCGATCCTTCGGTTAAGTCTCTTACCATGCATTTCCAAAAGTTCGAATCGTCGATCAAGAACTGGGTGAATTGCTTCTTTGTTCTTGAGGTACCCGAGTCCGCTTACGTTTGGAGGTCGGGTTTCAATCGGCACCTTACTGATGCCCGATGGGTCAAGCCTCAGCCGGGTGAGCTAACGCTTGAGGAGGTGGCTGCTGTTGAGAAGCTTTTAGTCGCTGTGAAGCAACCGTTCAATACGCGGAAATATGCCATTTGGAGGCCGGTAGGGCTCTGTGGTATCGGTAAGTTTTCCCTCTGTGATTTCTTTATCTCGTTTCTCCAATGGTGTTGTTTATTGCAATGGGATGGCCATGATTGTTTCAGCAGAAATGAAAGACGATGAGGAGGACGACAGGGAGTCCTCAGCTCCTAACAGCGAAAAGGGGCCTTCGGCGTCGGCGTAGCGGGAGGAGAGCCCTGAGGTTTCTCTTCGGAGGCTGAAGAGGTCTACCGGGGAGGCGTCTTCGCATCAAACGGGGGAGCCCCTTGCTAACAAGAGACCTAGGTCTGCCCGAAGAGGGGTGATAACAATTGAGATAGTCCTAACGGTCCTACTGCACAAACGGTTCTTATCGGAACGGATCCCCCTGAGCTCCATAAGGATATCCCTGTATCGCCTAAGGATCAGCGAAGGATTCCTAGGATGGTCGACTTCAGCGGGGGGGGACTCACACAATTCTATACGCACGGCGTCATCCCATCCTAGGGACCCACAAGGTTATCGCTCCCGGCAGCCCCATCAGACATCACCCGTGACGTCATCCACTGATATCGCCTGTGACATCATCATCAAACGGCGCTCTCTTTGATATCGCCAGGTATCGCTGTCCAGATCTATAAATACCCCATCATTTTTCACAATCAGGGTAAGGTCAAGCTCACCTAGAGAAACCTCTACTACTCTTAAAACCCGAACTAACTTAAGCATCGGAGTGTCTACGCCGGAGCTCTCCCTCCGGCGCCTTGCAGGTACACTCGCCGCCATTCACCACCGTTCCGATCGCATACGACGCAGAATCTCACAAGATTGACATTGAATCTTATCAAATGGTGCTTTCATTGAGAGCTTTGGTATGTTAAGTGAGCGTCCTTAATAGCCAAGCTCCGCTTAGTCGGAAGATTGGAACGGTCATGATCACAGGATCGGAGTCGATCCGATCATCATCCTCTAATATCCCTTTCCAAATCCGCAGGCGGCTTTTTCCCTTTGCTACTGCTGATCTCTCTATGACGACACAACCAATTATTTCAGGACCTCTGGACCATTCGGCTGGAATTGCTGGAGGAGTGGTCTCCTCGCAAACACCCATTTTGTCATCCCAGATGGCGGGATCCGACTTCTCCACTCCTCTTTCGAGAGAATATACACTCAACCGTGAACATCCTTTTGCAATGGAAATAGCGACCCTTCGTTCTCGGCTGGAATATTTGACTGAAAATGGCCGCAAGAGGCACTCCCGGTGCTTCTGGATCTGGTCACCCTCCTCGCATCATGTTTACTCCATCTATTGTCGCTGATCGACCTGTGTCACCGTTGTTTTCAGAAAACCTCCAGATGCCTTTACTTTATGGAAATCCTCTGAGTAGTGATGGGCAGCTTGCTCAAGGAAGAGTAGAGGCTTATGTACCGCAAAGGCCGCAAGGTCTCCTCCTACAAGGAGACAGGCAACTTGAGGGGGTTAGGAACCGGTTGGACGGACGGAGGGAAGGAGTCCACAGAAGTTTGTCTCCTGAATACAGTGACAGGTCCAGTAGCCGGAGGTATCGAAGTCGTTCGCGCAGGAGTCGCAGTCAATCTCCTAGGCGACATCTTACTCCAGAACCGCGAGATAGAGGGCGTCAAGCTGACATGTCTCCCCCGCGTCAAGCGCGTGAAATTCTTGATGATACATCGGGCCACCCATTTAGCCGTCGCATAAGGCGTCACCGAGTCAGTCGACGTGTAAATCTTCCCACTGACACTTATGATGGTACGAAAGATCCCATCTCACATATCAATAAAGTGAAAGATTTTGTTCAGTTTCAGACCCACAGCGATGCGGCGTTATGCCAAATATTTGTTATGATGCTATCGGGCATTGCGCGTCTCTGGTTTGAAGGTCTCCCTGGTGGATCCATTAGTAATTTCTCACAATTAGAATCTAAAATTCAGAGCAGATTTAGCACCGCAATTCCAATCAGAAAATCTGCCGCCGCGTTATTTGACATACAACGAATGCCTCAAGAATCCTTGAAGGAGTTTCTCAGCCGCTTCGATCTGGAAATGTCCTTAACGCCGGGCGTTACTATCGATTTTGCTATAGAAGCTCTGAAAAGAAATTGCCGTTATGGGAAGCTGAAAGACGCACTTATGGTGGACCCCCCATTGACTTTAGACGCGTTGAGACTTAAAGCCCACAATTACGCGAAAATGGAAGAAGAAGAAAACAGAGATCGAACGTACAGTGTGCCGCAGGGGGCATCTCAAATCACTGCTGCTCCTGCGAAGCCTCTACCCGATGACCATTTTATCGATGATTACGCTAGGCGGAAGGATCATATCCCCAAGACCTCTGACAGACAAAGGGGCAATTTTCTGAAGGGAAAAACCAGTGGCTCCCCCACTTGGCGGCGCAGGGATTCTTATAAAAATCGAACGTACGACCCAGATTTTCCTTCCCTCAATGTGCCAAGGGCTGAAATTTTAGCGATAGCGGAACAGCGAAACCTTCCCATCTGCTACCCCGCGCCTGCAAAACTAGGAGTGTTTTTAGGGAGAAGAGAAAATGCTTATTGTAAATTTCACAAAGCCAGAGGCCATTCCACGGAGGCGTGTAGAGACTTAAAAGCGGCGATAGAACGATTGGTTGAAGAAGGATATTTGGGAGAACTCGCCACCCAGATAAGAGAAGATGCCCGCAATAATCTCAGGAAAAGGACGGCGGATGAACGACCCGTTCCTCCTCACGACCAGCAAAAGGATAATATTCCCGGAGGGAAAGATAGGGAAGCTCTTACGGTTAATGACGAGTATATCCCCATGATTAATATCATTGCGGGAGGAACTCCCTATATGAACGAGTCAGAGCAGCTGACGTTCCCGAAAGGAGACAAACGCACACGAGATGGCACGATGAAAAAAGGAGATGCAATAGCATTTTAGATCGAATGGTATTGTCCTTTTCTGAAGAATATGAGAAAGGCGTCGTCTACCCACACAATGATGCTTTGGTAGTTACGCCCATCATCGCTAGCCATGGAATCAGAAGAACTCTCATTGATAATGGGAGTGCGGTGAATCTCTTTTCGCTGGAAGCCTACAACCTCATGAAACGCCCTACTAATGAGCTAACACCTAGTAAACGGCCTATAGTCGGTGTTGATGGAGTTCCAATCCCTGTTACGGGGGTGATTACCCTGCCTATATATTTCCGAGAAGACACCTACAAGCGATCAGAGAACTTGTTATTCCTTGTCGTGGATCTGAATTTGCCCTACAATGTCGTACTCGGACGACCTTTCCTTAACCGCTTTGGCGCAGTGATATCTCAGAAGCATCTGAAGATGAAGTACCCCTCCTGGGATGGGGTGGTAACCATAAAGGGCGATCAAAAACTAGCAGCTGAATGCTATTCGCTCATGACCCAAAGAAGCTGCGATAGGTACGTGTGTATAGCGGCAGACCCCTATGAACAAAGCGATGAGAAGCGTGCCTAACCTCTGGACAAGATGGTGCCCGTTCCAGTGATCGGAATAGAGGAGGCAAGTTTCCTGATTAGTGAAAAACTTAGCCCAGCGAAAAGCCTCCAACTGGCCCGGCTACTGAACAAATGCCAAGGAGACTTCGCGTGGAAACCCGCGGATATGCCAGGAATATCGCGTGAAATAGCCAAACATCGGCTCAATGTGGACCTAGAGGCCAGGCCAGTACAGCAAAAGCGGCGCGCGTTCTCTAATGAAAAGGCGTTGGCCGTGGATAAAGATGTAGCGAAGCTCCTCGATGCAGGATTCATTCGTGAAGTTCAATATCCCACCTGGCTAGCGAACCCCGTTCTTGTTCCTAAGCCCAATGGGGATTGGCGCATGTGTATCGACTTTACTGATTTAAATGATGCTTGCCCTAAAGATTGTTACCCGCTTCCTCGGATAGATCAGTTGGTTGATCAGACTGCTGGATACGCTTATTTAAGCTCACTGGATGCCAACTCCGGATACCATCAAATTCCCATGGCCCGGGAAGATAAAGAAAAGACTGCGTTTCTCACTCCAAAGGCCACATACTGTTACACGGCGATGCCGTTCGGATTGAAAAATGTCGGGGCAACGTTCCAACGAATGGCCAACAAAATATTTGAAGAACAAATTGGGAGGAACGTAGAGGCGTACGTCGATGATATATTGGTAAAAAGTACGAGTTTTCAAGATCACCTACGAGACTTAAAGGAAGTCTTTGATGTAATGAAAAGGTATCGCATGAAGCTGAATCCCCGAAAATGCATGTTCGCATTCCAAACGGGAAAATTCTTGGGCTACGTCGTTAGCCAAAAGGGTATTCTGCCTAACCCTTTGAAGATCAAAGCGATACAAGACATGATATCGCCCAGAACCGTCAAAGAAGTACAAAGACTCACAGGGCGAGTCATCGCCCTTGGACGATTCATTTCTAAGCAAGGAGAGAAGTGTCTCCCTTTTTTCAAAGTTATACGGAAAAAAGCTTCGTTCGGGTGGACCCCTGACTGCGAGGAAGCATTTATCGGCCTGAAAGATTATCTGTCGTCTGATTTATTATTGACAAGGCCCGAGGCAGGCGATACCTTATATTTGTATCTTGGCGCTGCAGACGAAGTGGTCAGTGCCGTCCTTGTTCGCAACGACAACCACTCTCATCGCCCAGTCTATTTTGTGAGCCACGTTCTTAAAGATGCGGAATTGCGGTACGCCCGAATCGAAAAGATAGCGTTCGCTCTTATACAAGCCACCCGCAAAATGGACCGATACTTTCAGTCTTATTCCGTCATCGTACTCACAGACCAGCCTTTAAAAAGGATCTTTCGAAAGCCTGAATTTTCCGGAAGGATGTTGATCTGGGCACTCGAATTGGAACAGTATGGATTGAGGTATCAGTCTAGACCGTCTGTAAAGGCTCAGATCCTGGCTGATTTCATAGCGGAATGCACCTTTACAGAGGATCCTTTAGAAGGCGTACCTGAAGCGGAATGGGGCGATATGGATCTCCCATTCCCGGAAACCTATACGGATCTCTGGATCGTCCATGTAGATGGGGCTAAAAATCAAGAGCTGGCTGGAGCTGGAATCTTTATAAATGGGCCGCATGATATGCAAATACGATACGCCATCCGAATCCTACAGTCATTATCTAATAACGTGGCAGAGTATGAGGCGTTGCTAGCCGGGCTCAGAATTGGAAAGGAGCTTTCTTCTAAAGGAAGGCAGGATACTGGAAGAACAGGAGACCTGCGTCTAAAAATCTGTAGTGATTCCAAGTTAATAATGGACCAGGTCTTGGGGCACTCTCAGGCCCGAGAACCCATCATGATTCAATATCTCGCCAAAGTGAAGCGAGAACTGTTGGAAATAAAGAAAGAGGGCATGCAAGTCAGCTTTGAGCATATTCCCCGGGAGGAAAACGCTGAAGCAGACAACCTAGCGAAATTGGCCGCAAACCCGAAAGCGTTCATACCCAAGGACATATATTATCGTGAGCTATCTGTACCATCCTTTATGGAGGAGCAAGCGCCTTTATGTGTGGAGGAACGTGATAGCGACTGGTGAATTCCCGTAATCAAATACTTGAAACACAAGGAGCTGCCTGAGGATACCGTTGAAAAGAAGAAGGTACTGAAACAGGCAGCCCGCTGTACGTACTATGACGGGGATTTGGTTCGAAGATGTTTCTCTCACCCTGCCGCCAAATGTATAACTGGGCAAGAGGGTCTTCACACCTTGCGTGAAATCCATGAAGGAGTGTGTGGTATGCACGTGTCAGGCGATACCTTGGCGGCACAAGTCTTCCGGTCTGGATTCTATTGGCCCACCATTCGAAGAGATTGCCACAATTATGTGCAAGCTTGCCCTAAGTGCCAGGAGTTTGCTAAAATTCCTCGGCGACCTGCCACCGAAATATCTGAAATTATCGCCCCTTGTCCTTTCGCCAAATGGGGGATCGATATCCTAGGTCCATTCCCAAAGGCAAGGTCCCAACTGAAATTTGTGATAGTGGCGGTAGACTATTTCACTAAGTGGGCAGAGGCTGAAGCGGTCGCCACAATCACGGCAGAAAAAACTTGGCGTTTCTTTAAACATCAAGTTATCATGAGATTTGGCGTACCCCGTGTCCTCGTCAGCGACAATGGGACGCAGTTCACCAGCCAATTCTTTGCAGACCAATGCTCAGAATTCGGAATCGAGCAACGTTGTTCCTCCGTAGCTCACCCGCAAACTAATGGGCAAGCGGAAATGACCAATCGGAGCATCCTCAGCGGTATTAAGAAAAATCTAGAAGGGTCTAAAAAGAAATGGGCTGATGAGCTACCATACGTGATGTGGGCATACCGCATGACCGTTAAGACTAGTACCGGGGAGACGCCCTTCGCGTTGGCCTTCGGGACCGAAGCCGTCACACCAGTAGAAATTGGAACCATGAGCCTACAGGTGGCCCACTTTCGTGAGGAACTAAATGAGGAAAGGTTACGAGTTAACCTGGATGCGTTACCAGAAGTCCGAAAAGAAATCCTTCTGAAAATGCAACATTATAAACGAAAGATGGCCCGATATCATAACAGGCGTATTAAAGAGCGATTGCTGAAAGCTGGTGACCTGGTGCTCAGAGACAAGCGAGCGGCAAGACAACGAATGGGGAAACTCAGTCCGAACTGGGAAGGACCATATCGTGTCACCCACGTTGTCGGGAAAGGAGCCTATCGTCTGGAGACACTCGATGGTACACCCCTATCCAACTCTTGGAATATCGCTCACTTGAAGCTATATTATGCTAGAATTTAATTTTATCTGCACCTTTGATTTATGCCGACCCTAACCATGACTAACGCTCGATGAGAGAGCTTTCGTGGGTTTTTGTGGTTGCTCTTGTGCAGATAAAAAGGGGGTATCTTGGGGAAGTGAAAAGTCCTATCCTTGTGATGGCCGGTCTTGATCAGATGGCCCACTAAGTGAGGGCACTACCCAACATACCTTGAATAGCGTCGGATTGAAAGATCCTAGACGCCCCCGGGGGTGAAAAGTCCTACCCTTGTGATGACCGATCTTGATCAGACGGCTCATTAAGTGAGGGCACCACCCGGTATCTTTGGGAGTGAAAAATCTTTTCCTTGTACGGACCGTTCTCGTGGAGACGGCCTATCAAGAAGAGACACGCCCCAAAAAAATAGAAACTCCGTCTAGAAACAAGACTCCTATCTTAACGGCTGGGCTGCTGCAGCCAGGCCATTAAGGAAGGACACGGTTCTAGACGCGAGGGCAACGCCCAAAAGTGAAAATTCCCTAGCCTTGTGATAGCTGTCCCGATCCGACAGCTCACTAAGATGAGGCACTTAAGGGCCGATCGTGAAAACAGGGAAACGTGGAGAATCGTGAAATCCCGGCTAGTAACCAGATGTGTAATCCCTGGTGAAGTATAGAGCTGATAGCGAAAGCGATTCTCCACGGGTTCCAGAGTAACACCCTATGATGGCAGCGGAAAGGCTCCTACGGGTAATTACTGTCTCTCGTAACATGTTTTTGTTACTGATGATTTACAATTAAGAATGCGCAGAATACTTTTCGGGCAGCGGAAAGAGCAAGGATCTCATGAGAAGAGATACCATCAGGCTCACTGGGAAGGCTAGCCCAAGGCCGAGTTCCGTAATTTTGACAAGAACGCTAAGGGTCTGTTCGGGAAAGAAAGCGCATGGAATAAATATGGCGAAGATAACGCCAAAGGAGTTCGCAAACAGACAACTAGACAAAAAGAAAGTCAGCGATAAAGTTGTCCGAACATATCAAAATATTTAAGGGGAGCTACAAACGGTGATGGTCAAACTAATAGCAAAAACTTAATGACGATTGGTCACTAAGGGAAAAGCGATAAAGCCTCAAAGCGCATCAACCTTCGGGGTTCCTCCTTTTCCAGCCTGCCGCTTTAGCCCGGCGAAAGCCTTCCTCGTTAATGTGCCCTGATCTTCGTTTAAAGGCGGCAGAGACCTCATCGGGTTTGTACGCATCGACCCCGTGGGCTTCCTCAAAACAATCAACCAAAGTGATGGCAGTCTGTTCGACATCCCACATGCTCTTATCGGCTGACTCTTCCTCTAGGGCAGCTTTCTCCTTGATCAGAGACGATCTCTCATTCTCCCAGGATAATTTCTCATTCTCCAAAGCGATGAATTTGGCCTTTTCCGCTGCTAAGGCGGCAGATTGCTCTTTTTCTTGCTCCCGATGAGCCAACAATAAATTTGTGTGCTCCTCCAGCCACTTTTTCTTCTCATCCCGCTCCCGCTCCAATTCCTTCAAAGCGGAGGAGAGGGAAGCGGCTTGACTTCGCACTTCCTCCGCCCAGTAATGGAAAGACATCATGTTGGTAAAAAGAGAAGAGCGTACGGAGTTTTCCCTGTCCAGCACAGACCTAGAAAGAAAAGCTTCCCGTTCTGGCGCAGACGCCAATACTTGAGAAGCTAGAAAAGCCGTAACCTCATCGGAGTCGTCACCCCCTAACGCGGTCAAAGCAGTATTCCGGAGATCGAATAACCCAATTTGATGGGTCACCGCAGCGGGCCCACTCAGCGGACCGAGATCTACTACACAGTTAAAAGTGGCTCCTCCTTCACCAAAACGGTCCCTGAGGGGGATACGCGAAGGAAGAAAACCCAAGGAAAAGGGAGCGCGGACCTGTGACGATGAACCTCCTGAAGCGATATAAACGCCATGAGGCTGATAGCCAGAGAAATCCTGTGAGACATCCTGGTATCCCATATTGGGCGGATACACATGAGCGGAACCGCCAAAAGAATGGGGAGAAGCCTCCAAGGTATCGCTAGTGCCTAGATTCCCCAAAAATCCCGAAGGATTCTCTCCCTGAGGAGCAGCCGTCGAGTCAAACCCATCCACGGACCTATTCTCTGCCCCGGTAGTAAAGGAAGAGTGGTTTCCGCCCTCGTCTCCCAATCGCTGTCTCTTCCTGGAACCGGTTAGCGCATAACTCAACTCCATGTTGTCTGACGGAGGAGCGAGGGTAGCGACAGCGATAGTGTCCTGCCAAGAATATAATGTAAAATACAGAAAGAAAAGAAGAAAGAAATTAAACAACAATAGAAATGGAAATGTAGCCTATGACGGCTAGAAAGTACCCTTACCGCAGCAGTGTTGGAAGGAGGCGCTTCTGAAGAGCCTGCCGCGTCCGGAGAAGGTGTGAGAGCGGCAACGCTTCTTGTTTTTCTCTTCTTTTTTCCTTTGGCAATGGCCTTAGAGGCCTGGGAAGAAGAAGAAGTCTGAGTAGGAGGAGCAGCGACGGTCACGAGGGGAACGCCCGAAGGAATATCGGCCGAAGAGGACACTTGGACAACGCTCGCGGAAGCGGCCGAAAGTTTGGTGGGATTATCAGTTGCTTCTGTGGAAGCGTCTCTCTCTTTTTCCTCTCTCTCTTGAGCCCTCCTCAAATATCTCCTTACGCTCTCGGGTTTATAGTTGGGATCCGTCGCTGCGAAAGCACAAAATAACGTCAGCGTAAGTAACAGTAACAGCAAAGAAAGGAGTAACGCAGCACTCACATTTAACACAACCACGAATGTCCATTCGACAAGCCACTTGGCGAATGTGAACGCTGATTTCCAATTCGAGTAATTTGTTTAACCAGCCCTGTTCATACTGCGGAAGGGTCTCTGGTTGGCTCCAAGCGGTGTCATCCACGTTTTGGTTAAACCCAGATCGCCACCAGGAACAAAGATCTTCAGGAATATCTACCACAAAAAACTCCTTTTTCCAGCCATCAATGGAAGACTCGATATGGAGGAGTTTCCAAGTAAAGGACTTAAGAGAGTCATCGTCGAAGCGGGGCGATATCGTTATCACTCCCCGGCGTTTCATCAGCTTAAAAACAGATTTAAGCAGCAGAAGGGAAGGGGAAGTAATCTTTTTGTATTTACAGAGCTCCAAAAAAGCATAAACACAACAATATGCATTTGGGGACAATTGGGCCGGAGACAGATCGCCGGCAACAAGCAATTCCTGGACAAAAGGGTCAATGGGAAGGCGAAAACCATAATGGAACATCTGCGCATACATGACCCTACGAGTGCCCGTCAAAATGTTGTTCAAACGTAGAGACTCGGGGGCAACACTGGCCTTATAATCATCAGGGATGATAGCATTATGGGTGGCCAAATGCTCACGAAGAGCGACCTCAGAGGTGATAACACTGGCCGTAATATCCATCCTTTTTTCATCGGCAGATTTCGACTCAGAACGGCGAGTCTTAGCCATGGCAGAATTAAAAAGATAAAAGACGAAGAAGACGATGGAGGAGAAAGAAAATACCTTCAGAGAAAAGCACTTCGAAGAGCCCTGGATAGTGGGGAGAAAATGAGACGGCTGAAAGAAAATAGGGAAAAAAAGCATGGTAAAAGAAAACGAAAAGAATAAATATTGGGTTTTATATCCCTAATAATTAAATGAAACGACGGATGCCACAGTCGTTGCGTGGAAGCGGCACAAGGAATAGACTCAGGTAATGAGTACAATCCTAGAAAAGCGCTACAACGCCTCGATTTAGGCAAAGTTTTCAAGCACGCTAGCTCGTAGCACCAGAAGAAATGGACACGTGTGTCTGTACAATCGCGAAT
This sequence comes from Viola odorata, assembly GCA_963691705.1. Taxonomy (NCBI): domain Eukaryota; kingdom Viridiplantae; phylum Streptophyta; class Magnoliopsida; order Malpighiales; family Violaceae; genus Viola; species Viola odorata. The sequence goes on along the minus strand of OY829538.1, from coordinate 59,985,135 downwards.
TTTCTTATGAAAGGAGGGCAAGTATTAAATGCTCTGAAAAGCGGGCACCGTCTCTTGGAAAAAACAAGCATGATATCGCGAGAAAGGAGATAGCGCAAGAAGACATTAATTAAAAGGGCAGCATTGAATCAACGCGGAAGGGCGGAATGAAGTTCAAAAAGCAATAAAATGCAAATGTATCGCCGCATAACAGGGCGTTATTACAAGACAAAAGAAACGAATAAATAGAAAGTCTTCTAAATGAAACAATTCCGATCAATCATGGGTCCTTGTAAGCATCGCGGTCCTCATCCCTTTGTCCTCCCATAGAAGAAGAAAGATTTCCCTCACCTTCCCTCAAATCCTTCAATCTCTTGGAAGTGTTATCGGCCAACACTGACGGGTTAACGGTTCCCTGGCAATAGAGATTCATAAACTCGGAGAGGCAGATATCCATGGTCTTGTTTATCTTCAAGGGTACTTTGGCCAAATATGCATCGCGAGACGCTATCTCTTCGCGGAGGAAGACATTCTTCCTATCAGCCACCACCAATTCCACCTCTAGAAGGTTTGTCTTAGCCTTCCCTTTTGATTTTTCTCGAGCAAGCTCAGCACGACAGTCGTCCAATTCCGCTCGGGTTCGCTCTTGAAGCTGCGATAGCTCCGTCACCTTCATCAAGGCGGCATCCAGTTCCCCTTTTAAATCAAAAGAAGGGGGAACCTTATCCCGCTGATCATCGAAAAAGTAATTCAGCTCACGAAAGCAGGCCAACATGTCGGTCAGAAGAAGTGAATGTCGTACGTCAGGAGAATGCCGCAAGAACTCTTCCTTGTCTTTTGAAGAAGCGAACATTTGTCCCACTATCGGGCCCACTGGTTCTTCTCTTGAGGATGGATCCAATATCCCTAAAGTACGAAGACCGTCGGTGCCAAGGGAAGACAAGTTCAACTGATATGCGGCAGGGCCTTGAAAGCCTTGAGGGGACAGATTGGCGATATAAGGGGGACAGCAATTTTTCACGGAATTACCAACGCCTGAAATCGAAGAAAGATACAAAAACTCAGGCTTCTGCGAGGGATGGGTAGGAGGAGTTATCGGATTTGGAACTGGTAAACTCACATTCGGAATAAAGGAGCGAATTGGAGAAGTAGAACCGCCCAACGCACGCTGCTGAAGCCTCATGAACTTTGGGAGGAATGGTCGAGGACACCTAGGTAACTTCCGTCGTTGGCAAAGGACCCGTAACGTTCGGAGCGTTAACCTCCTCGGTGGGAACCCCGTTGACTTCCTCCGCGGAAGGAATCGGTGGGTCAGACTTCTCTTTGCGAACTCTCTTCACGAGACGCTCGGTTTCGGCAGTGATCTCGTCGCTATCATCCTCGGTTGACTCCGCCGCAGGACCATTTTTTCTTGACCTAAGCCTCATCCGCTGGGCAAGATTAGCATGACGCAGCTCGGAACCGGTATCCATGCTTCCGCTATCGCTGTCGACCTCTTCAACCACAGGGTTATTCGAGGCCGCTCCCTTACCGCGAGGCGGCAGCGAATTCTCCAGAAAACGAGAAGATCAGGCGGAGGTGCTGCGCGTCACGACAGTCTTGCTTCTCCTTCCTCGCGGCGAAATAGGCGGACAACTGAAGCCTTCCGGGGGAGGAGAAGGAGGTAACGTCTGAAGCGGCACTACGTTCAAAGGTGTGTCATTTTCTCCAAAGGAGCGTCCCTCAGCGTTACCTGCCGATAAAATGTTTTAAATATAACAAGAAAGTCAGGGCGATAAGGCGATAAAAGAAAAAACTCACCAATGGCACACTCTGACAGAGGTCTGAACCGAGCAAATTCTCGAATACAGAAAGGCCCTTCTATCTCTATTAGAGCGTTAACATTAGATACATCCATACTGGACAACACATCTGGTTTTTGCCAAGCGGCACCAGTGATCACTCAGTTGAACCCACCGCGCCAGTACCGAGAGGGTAAGCGAAGGGTGAAGAAGCCATTTTTCCAGTTGGCCACGTTCTCTTAGAAGCCTTGAAAGTTCCGCCAGAAGAACCGAATGACATCCTCGTCCCATCTAGGGGTAATATCTATCAAGCAGCCGCGACACCTTAAGATAAAAAATGTATGAAACAGATCGAGCGATGGAGCGAAAATACGCTTCATCTCGCACGAACGAAGAAAGGCGTAAAGCCCACACCAGGAGGGGCGAGTTATTTGAACGGGATTAAGATCATGATGATTGAGCAGCTTCATCAGAGAAGTATGAAGTGGAAGACGAAACTCGTAGGTAAACATCTTGAAATAAACCAGCCGGAACGTCCCCCACATGGCATCCGTCAGCCGGGTATCCTTCAGAGAGATAAAGGGGCGATATCCCGTAGGAAAAGTGATACCATGTTCCTCTAACTCAGCCCTCAAAACTTCATTACAATCAAAGATACTACGAGCTTTCCTAACCTCGGGATCTAAGGGATTCTCGGTGGTTGCAGAGGATGTAGTATAAGACATAATGGACTGGAAAAGTAAAACTACGGCGATAGAAGAACAAAATACCAGGAGCAGAGAACCAGTGAATCGGCCGTCGGCACCGGCGAGCAATTGCAGAAAAACCTCTCGAAGAAAGAAGCACAAAAGAAAGGAAATACGAAGAATTTTGAAATATCAGCAGAAAAGTGTTAAAATAGAAGAGCGAATTCCTTTTAAAGGAAAAACCTAAAAAAGGAACAGCCTGTGAAAGCAAAACACGTGCAAAGTGAAAAAGGACGCGTGGACAGTCATCAATGCCTTTTGGAAAAAGACAGTTGCTGGCCGAAAACCGAAAAGCGGTTGCGCCCTAGCGAAAGGCTTACTCCCGCGATAATCCTGGAAACACAAAAAAGGAAAGCGGCACAAGAACGAAAGAAAATAAAAGCTTTATTATTTTAAGAAGCCATACGGCATCTACAAAAAAGGCGCGCTACGCCCATCTATTCCCCATCAGACCAGGAGATGTCGTAGCAGTAGACCACATCATCCTCATCCTCACCAGTGAAAGGAAAAGGTTCTTCAACCTTCTCCCCCGCAAGAGCAGATGACTGATCTGACTTCTCCTCAACAGGCGGCGGCATCGTCCCCACAGCCGAACAGGCAGAAGGAGCCTCTTGCGGTGACTCGCGAGGAGGACAGGATGTTTCCTTCCCCTTCGAAGAAAAAGTGGCCAGAGCGTCATAGAATGATTTAGAAGCGTTCGCAGCCTCCTTCCTCCACTTCTTGCGGCACCGTCGGCGAACGGAAGGCCTCCAGGGGGCGACGGAGGAGGATCATCCGAATCAGGAGAGGTCAGAGGAGTTGGTGGAGAATCCCGTGCAAACGTATCTAAGAAATGAGAATCGGCCATGAGATTAACACTAGTTGGAAAGAAAAACGATGAGAAGATAAATGATAATGAAGGAAGGAAGATCCCCTTTTAAATAGCCAGAAAACGGGGGAAAAAGGATCTTTTAATCTTCCAACCCGACTCTTGAGAAAAGACACGTGTACATCCTGAAGTGCAAAGGTGGATTTGCAGTCACGCCTGTTGAGATTTTCCCCTGATCGAGGAAAACCGCAAATTTGCCCAATCAATTGCCAGGGCAACAGCGGCTTGGATTTAATGCAGAGCAGCCAAATAATAAGAACCCAGTGGCTGAACCGTTTTCAGTTGGGCTGAGAATATCTTCATTGGAAAATTACAAAGAAAGCAATAAAGAAGAAGAAGAAGAACAGTCGCAAGACGGCATGATAAGAACTGTTTATTCATTATGGCCTAATGGCCGGAAGGTACATGAACAAGAGGGAAAAGAAAAGGGTACAAAGGGAGCCACCGCTATCAGGCATCAGAGCCAGCATCCTCAGGCACTTCGGGAAGGTCCCTCAAGGAATCCATGACCAGGAGCAGATCATGGGAAGTGGCTCTCATTCCCTTCAGGCAGCACCCCAGCATATCTTTGCGCTGCTGCAGCATGGCGATCACCACTTGGATCCGAGCGATGGAGGCAGCCAGTTTCGATACGCTCTCCAAAGGACTGAAATCCTCCAGAGAGGTGGCCCCCAGCCTAGAGTGAAGCGGGGTCAGCATCCCTTGTAACTCCAGGATGTCCTCAGAAGTCTTGACCAGCATGTTCTCCAGGAATCCGACGTCACCATCATTAAGGTTCTTGAGAGAATGGCCCTTGGAAAGGAGGAAATTCTTAGTCAGATGATCCATGATGCGTGTTGGAAAAGATGAGGAGAACGTGGGTGGAAAAAACTCCCTGATTTATAGGCTCCAAGAGGGAAGTTTCGGAGGAAAGGACAATGGGGTCCTCAAAAGACGAGCCGACCCGATAACCGCAAGAGCTGATGAGCCCAAAGTGGAAGGAAAGGGCAATGTTCGTATACTGTCCGCAATACAGATATCGGCAGGAATGCGAGACAAGGTCTGGAAAAACGCCGAAAGACACGATATCACGGGTGGCCATCACGTAAAGGCCATACGGTTACCGGTATCCACAGTGTAAGGCCGCGTTGATGTCGCAGGTAGCCCTAGATGCGTAAAACTGCGCTGGCATCGCAGGCATCTGGTGGAATAAAGCCACGCTAATCATAGGCAGCTGATGGCGTAAAGCCGCGTTGATACCACTGTTTCCTTGAGCGTAAAAGAAAGATTGGGCTCGTATTGACCTCAAACCTCTGTAAGTACAAAAGTTTACTGACCTTTATATACGAATCTATCTCCTTCCTATGTTTGCAGAACACTTGGAAGGATAATGGACCTGGAATATGTGCCAGTCCCCGGTATGACTTGGTCGAATATCCTGGACAATATTATCGGTGACCCGACAACAGCTCTTTCACAACTCGAATAAGCTGAGGCTTCTTAAGTCCCCCCCGAGGGGCCGATCAGAGTAATACCGCCAGGCGGAGAGTAATGACCTAGCAACTGCAAGGGTGATAGGGGCATCCCTCCAGGACGAATCTTTAGATAAGAACAAAAGTCGGAGTCAGCTTGCCCAGTAGCCTCGGGCTCAATCTCCAGCTCATCACTTGAGTCTTATCGACGTTGAATAATCCAAGAAGCTCGGAGACCCTGCGAACTTATCACCTCGCGACAAAAACCTTCATTCAAGATAACAGACATGGACAGCCCTTGGTAAACACTCGGGCTCATTTTCAGTTGGGCTTATGATAACAATTAAGATAGTCCTAACGGTCCTACTGCACAAACGGTTCTTATCGGAACGGATCCCCCTGAGCTCCATAAGGATATCCCTGTATCGCCTAAGGATCAGCGAAGGATTCCTAGGATGGTCGACTTCAGCGGGGGGGGGGGACTCACACAATTCTATACGCACGGCGTCATCCCATCCTAGGGACCCACAAGGTTATCGCTCCCGGCAGCCCCATCAGACATCGCCCGTGACGTCATCCACTGATATCGCCTGTGACATCATCATCAAACGGCGCCCTCTTTGATATCGCCAGGTATCGCTGTCCAGATCTATAAATACCCCACCATTTTTCACAATCAGGGTAAGGTCAAGCTCACCTAGAGAAACCTCTACTACTCTTAAAACCCGAACTAACTTAAGCATCGGAGTGTCTACGCCGGAGCTCCCCCTCCGGCGCCTTGCAGGTACACTCGCCGCCATTCACCACCGTTCCAATCGCACACGACGCAGAATCTCACAAGATTGACATTGAATCTTATCAAGGGGTAGTTGCTGCTGTTCCTCCGCCTTCGGTCACTCCTCCTTCGCGGAGCTTGGCCGAGGACGTTAGTCACGGCATTTTGGACCAGTCGGAGGGGTTTACCGGTGAGAGGGTGCCGGTGGTAGAGGATACTGGGCCACCGCTGTCGGATTTTTCGGCGATTTCTGCTACTCCCTTTAGGTTCTGCCCTTCCGAGCCATCGGTTACCCCTTTGTCCTCGAAGACTTTTGCTCCGAGGTCCTCCTCTGTTGTGGCCGATAGGATCGCCCGTTTGCTTGAGAAAAAACAAAAGGAGAAAAGAAGGAGTCCATCGCCTACTATTGCGCAGGTTTTGGGGGCATCTACCGGAGGTGAGCTTAATCCTATCGTCCTTGGCGCGGATGATGGCCAAGTCTTGGATATTCTTGCGAATACGGATGCGGGGCCGGATCTGCGGGGCAATCCTTTAGACGTTTCGTCCACTGATCATTTTGCTGGTAGTGGGTCTGGTGCCTGTTGGCCTTCTCCGAACGCTCCTTTATCGGGTGGAGGTGGCGGTACTCGTTCTTTTGGTGACTCTGCTTCGGTGCCTCTGCGCCTTCACTTTACGCATGTGCCACCGCTTGCCGAGATCGCTCTACCGGACGGGTATTTGCAAGGCATGCAACCGTTGAATACTGAGGTTCACCTCTCTACTATGGGGCCCGGTGGACCTATCACTCATACTTTGGATGTGAGGGGTATGGCGCAGCAAGGCCTTCCAGCGTTGGGAGTGGCTGATCCTTGCGCTAGGGATCTTCCTCTATCGATCTTTTTCGGGGAGATGGTCGGTATGGAGTACGAGAGAGGCCAATTTGGCCAAATGACCCTGGGGCGTCAGCACTCCGAAGCCCAGGCCAGTTTGTTTTCTGCCTTCTGCCAGCTCCGATATCTGCAGGAGAATTCATCCGATAGGATGCAGTCCTTGATGGACGATCTAGGGAAAGAGAGGCGGGATCATGCAAGTACCCGAGCCACCTGTGATCGGATTGGAGCGGACCTTGGGGCTCTTCGCGCGGAGGTGGATGGTGCTAGGCGAAAGCAGCCGAGCTTTCGGGTGTTTATGAGCAGTTGGTTGAGGTGAAGGGAGAGAGAGATGCCGAAAGGGGGCGCTGTGAGGACCTTGTCCGAGAGAACGAGAGGCTTCAACGGGAGTTGGCTTTGGAAAGACAGCGGGCTGGGAGGCTTCAGTCGGAGTTGGATGTTGCTCCTCAGAGGATGGTTGCCCTTCGAGAAGAAGTCGTCGACGCCATGCTGACGGCCTTCTCCGATTGTTATGACGGCCCTGATTTTGAGCTGACCAAGGTGTCTGATCGAGCTGAAATTCTTACCGCAGCGATAGATGTTGGGCATCCGGGTGCCGCTGGTGGGTCTGATCAGCCTCCCTTGCCCGATGGTGGGCCGCCCGTTCAGCCTCCACCGCCAACCGGTTCTTAGCTTTCTCTTGTAGCCTTTGTAATTTCCCGTTTTGTCTGGAAATTGGGACAATTTTTATCGGTTGTAATAATGACTCTGTCTTTCTTTTACTTGCCTTCCTGCTTTGATGTGAAATGTTGTGGTGTTTTTCCCAAGTTTGTGTTGACTGCTCCGTTGGTCTGAGCCCTTCGTGCTTAGGCCTGCTATACCCGAAGGTCTAGTGAGCATCGGGGGCTATCCCTCGGTCACCCCCAATGGTTGATCTTTTGGCCGTTACGGATATTACTGTTGGGTCTATTTTTCTAAGTGGTGCTTGTGTGTTTATAAGTGGGTTCTTTTCCTCCTTCTTCCTTAGTTGCCTCCCTGTTTGCTCCTTGTTCCTTTTTACTTTCCCTTCTTTTCTCTGGTGATCATGGATGAATTGACCAAGAGTTATATGTCCGCGAAAGCCTGTCGTGTGAAGGGTCGCGTTGTGGGGGACCTCTCTGTTGTGAGACGTATGTTGGTACGGATCTCTGAAGATATTGATGAGCTGGATAGGACGCTCCGTCCCTTGGTGGGTCTCCGGGATACCGTCGAGGAAACGGATCCTGATGCCCTCACGGTGGTTTCGGGGGCGGCGGTGTCGGCATCTCATGTTCAAGTGGCCACGTCCGCTCTAAAGAATCAGAGGGCTATGCTGCAGTGTTTTTTGGAGGGGATGAGGGGAGTCGCTTCCGACTTGACCCTAGCTGCTGCTGCTATCGAGGGGATACCCTCTTCGTCTCCTCATGATGATGGGGATGGAGATGGTTTCTCTGATTAACTGCCTTTGCTTTTCTGTTTGTAGATGTCGTATGGCCTTATAATAAAGGAGTGTTTGTGTTATTTCCGTTTGAACTTTCCATTGTGTTGGAACCCGTTATGCTTGTATTGTTTCTCTCTAGCCGTTAGTCGTATCATTGTTTTGATGACTCTTTTATCCCTGATGTCTCCGTTCGCTGATGGAGAGTAGCTTCCCCTGGCGTTTTGTTTAGACAGCGGCGATTTCTGAATTTTTGCAGCCTTTCAATAAATGCTGGTTACTTTTCATGCTAGTTGCGTCTTTTTTGGGGAGTGTCGCGTGTTCCCCTGGCGTCTTTATTGACGGTCGCGTCTTTCCAGGTGCCTTTGTAACCGCGTCATTGATTGTCAGGCCTTCTATAAATAGACTGTGTCTTGTTTGGTCAGACTAAACCTCTTTTCTTTTTCCTAGTCTTTCTTGTTTCTTGTCGTTATGGACGAGCAGACCCTAGGGCAGTTTTTGTTTTTTCTCTCCAAGGTGAAGAAGAATTCCCTTCGGGATTCTCTTGCCGTCCATGAGATGATTGAAGCCAAGGAGGAGGAGATCTGTGGTCTGGAAGGGATTGCGGATCCGTTGCTTGCCAAGAAGGGGCTGGCCATGCCGAAGGATTTCAAGGTGGTGGACACCGTAGGCAGCGCCCTTCTCCATGTGGAGGTCTCCCTTAGCATGCTTCGGAGCAAGAAGATTTTCCTCGAGAGCTTTCTGCGTGTTCTGTCGCCCATTCCTGGTGAGATTGGGGATGTTTCTCGCACTCTGCTGGATATTCCCCTTCTCCCTGGCAATGATGACTAGCTTGTAGATGTCGTATGGCCCCCCTTTCTTTATGAATAAAATTGCTTTCTGTTCGGATTTCTGAATTTTTTTATGTATTGATGAGTATTGTCCGGCCGTCGTAGACCTTTGGTGCGTTGTCGGCTGATGGGGCAGTTCTCTCCGTCCGCCTGTTTGTGAAAAACAGGGATAGGTTTGTGTACAGGTCTGTGTTAACGCGTATCGTGGTCGACGGACCAACGAGATACGGTCAGCTGACCACGCGAGCTCTCTCCATTTGCCCGTTTTCCTTTAAACGGAGATGGGATGCCAAGTCGCCCATTTGAGCAAACGGTGAAGGCTATTTGGAATCTTAACGAGTACCGTGGTTGTCGGACCATCTAGATACGGCCAGCTGACAACGCAAGCTCTCTCCATTCGCCCGTTTACCTTTAAACGGAGATGGGATGCCAAGTCGCCCGTTTGAGCAAACGGTGAAGGCTATTTGGAATCTTAACGAGTATCGTAGTCGACGGGCCATCTAGATACGGCCAGCTGACAACGCAAGCTCTCTCTATTCGCCCATTTACCTTTAAACGGAGATGGGATGCCAAGTCGCCCGTTTGAGCAAACGGTGAAGGCTATTTGGAATCTTAACGCGTATCGTGGTCGACGGACCATCGAGATACGGCCAGCTGACAACGCAAGCTCTCTCCATTCGCCCGTTTACCTTTAAACGGAGATGGGATGCCAAGTCGCCCATTTGAGCAAACGGTGAAGACTATTTGGAATCTTAACGCGTATCGTGGTCGACGGACCATCGAGATACGGCCAGCTGACAATGCAAGCTCTCTCCATTCTCCTGTTTACCTTTAAACGGAGATGGGATGTCATCGGTTATCCCTTTCATAATGCGTGTTTGACACTTGTATTTTTTAACGTGGTTCGGCATTTGAAAGCCTACGTCAACGGTGCTGTTTATTTATCTAGAGTTGATAAGCAATACATCCGCTCTTGGGTGATATAGCTTTAAGTGGGCTATATTCCAAGAGTTAGGTAGAGGTGTACCGTTAAGCTCTTCTAGCTGATAGGCACCTTTGCCGATTACTCGAACGACCCGAAAGTGCCCATCACAGTTGGGGTAGAGCTTTTTTATTATTGGGTCGGTGGCTTCCTTGCTGCGCAGTACCAAGTCGTTTGCTTTTAGTAGCCGTTCCTTGACCCTTCGGTTATGATATTTGGCCATTTTCCTCTTGTAGAGTAGTGTCTTTAGCAAGGTTTGCTCTTGCAGTTCTGGCAGTAGGTCAAGCCGTTCCCTTAGCCTGTCTTCGTTCTGCTCCGTATTGAAGTAGTCAATACGAAGGCTGGGGCCCCGATTTCTACCGGAGTCACGACCTCGGTACCGTAAGTTAGGGCGAAGGGGGTTTCTCCCGTGCTGGCCTTGATTGTCATTCGGTAGGCCCACATGATGTATGGTAGCTCATCTGTCCATTTCGTGCGTGCTCCTTCCAAGTTTCTTTTTATTCCGCCCAATATAGTTCTGTTGGTGACTTCCGTTTGACCGTTGGTCGGGGGATGAGCCACGGATGAGAACCTTTGCTCAATCCTGAATTCATCGCAACGGCTTTTGAAGTAACCGCTAGTGAACTACGTGCCGTTATCGCTGATTAGGACTCTCGGGATCCCGAAGCGTAGGATCACTTGATTTTTGAAGAATTCCCACGTTTTTTCTGCTGTGATTTTTGGGATGGCCTCCGCTTCTGACCACTTAGTGAAGTAGTCCACCGCTAAGATGACGAATTTTAACTGTGGGTGGGCCTCCAGGAATGGCCCCATGATGTCGATTCCCCACTGAGCAAATGGGCAGGGGCTGACTATTGCTGATATCTCCGTTGCCGGTTGCCTTGGGATTCTTCTAAATTCTTGGCACTTCTGGCAGGTCCTTACGAAGAGGTCGCAGTCCTTTCGGATCGTTGGCCAGTAGAATCCATTGCAGAGGACCTATGCTGCCATAGTCCCTCCGGAGGCATGCATGCCGCAGATGCCCTCGTGGATTTCCTGTAGGGTGTAGTGCCCTTCTTCTTCCGATAGACACTTGGCTACTGGATGTGAGAAACATCGACGGATGAGCTCTCCGTCGAACATAGAGCATCTCGCCGCTCGCTTGAGGATTTTCATTTTTACCGAGGGGTCAATCGGCAAAGTGCTGTGTTTGAGATATTTGATGACGGGCGTGCGCCAGTCGTTTTCATCCTCTTCTATGCATAAGGTGAGTTATTCCTCCATGAATGAAGGAATTAGGATTTCCTCAATCATAACGTCCTTTGGGATGGCGGCGCTAGGGTCTGCGGCCAGTTTTGCGATCTCATCGGCCTTAGCATTTTCCTCCCTTGGAACGTGTTTGATGTTTACCCGAATGCCCTGTTCCCTGATAGATGTTAGTTCCTTCCTGGCTTTCGCGAGGTATCGGATCATTGTGGGGTCCCTCGCTTGGGCATGGCCGTTGACCTGATCAACTATCAGTTTTGAGTCGCCGTATAACTCTAGATGTGGCTCTTCGGTTTCGTTTCTCTCACGCGTTGCCGCTAGGTCTTTCCCGATACGTAGGCCAGCTAGAAGCGCCTCGTATTCTGCCGCGTTATTTGACAACGGCTTTGCAATCCTCAAGGCGTAGCGCAACTTGAGCCCTTCTAGCCCGGAAGCAATGATGCCTGCCCCGGCCGAGTTAAGGTTTTTGGCCCCGTCGACAAAAATGGCCCATTTTTCTCCCTTTTCGGAGTAGGGTGGGTCCGTGTCTTCGGAGTCAGTCGTTTTCGATTCAAGGGATGGCTCTCCTGAGAACGTGCATTCGGCGATGAAATCGGCTAATGGTTGGGCCTTGATCGATGGCCTCGATTGGTATTGGAGGCCGTGCTGCTCTAGCTCGACACCCCAGATGACCATTCGGCCTGAAGTTTCCGGCTTCTTAAAGATTTTCGTAGCGGTTGGTCTGTTAGGACAATGACCGAATGCGCCTGGAAGTAGCGCGTCATCCCGAGGGCTATCTTTTCCACCTGGCTGTATCGCAGCTCAGCGTCTTTTAAAATTTTACTGATGAAGTATATAGGCTTGTGGGTGCCTGCTTCATCCCGCACCAGAACGGCGCTGATTTCCTCGTTGGCTGCCCCGAGGTATAGTAAAAGGACATCCCCCTGCTCTGGCCGTTTGAGCAGCAGGTCGGATGTGAGATAATCCTTCAAATCTGAGAAGGCGCTTTCGCAATCCTCCGTCCATCCGAACAGAGCTTTCTTTCGAATGAGTTTGAAGAAGGGGAGGCATCGCTCGCCTTGCTTGGCAATAAAGCGACTTAAGGCTATCGCTCTACCCGTGAGTCGCTGGACCTCGTTGATATTCCGAGGGGATATCATGTCGTGGATGGCTTTTAGCTTAACGGGGTTGGGTAGGATTCCCTCTCGGCTGACGACGTATCCCAGGAATTTTCCCGTCTGGAAAGCGAACATACATTTGTTCGGGTTAAGCTTTATGCTGAATGCGCGCATGGTTTGGAAGGTTTCCGCTAGGTCGGTCAGGTGGCTCTCAAAGCTCTTGCTTTTCACCAACATGTCGTCGACGTATACTTCGAGGTTTCGACCCAGCTGGTCCTTAAAGATTTTGTTGGCCGTTCGCTGGAAGGTTGCCCCTGCGTTTTTCAAGCCGAAGGGCATGGCGCGGTAGCAGTATGTTCCGGCTGGTGTTACGAAAGCCGTTTTCTCCTCATCTTCTACCGCCATCGGGATTTGGTGGTACCCTGAATTTGCGTCCAGGGAGCTCAGGAATTTGTAACCTGCCGTTCGGTCTACTAATTGCTCGATTTGGGGCAGAGGGAAGCATTCTTTCGGGCAAGCCTCATTTAGGGAGGTGAAGTCGATGCACATTCTCCACTCTCCGTTTGCTTTGGGGACTACCACAGGGTTGGCCAGCCATGGCGGGTACTGAACTTCTCTGATAAAGTTTGCCCGTATGAGTCGAGCTACTTCCTTTTCTATGGCGTCAGCCTTTTCTCAGAAGAAGGCTCTGCTCTTCTGTTGCACCGGTTGGCCTCCGGGTTTACATTTAACTGATGCTCGGCCACTTCCCTGGATATTCCAGGCATGATAGTGGATGTCCACACGAACTCCCCTTTGTATTTGTTCAATAATCGGGCCAGCAGTTGTTGTTCCGCTGGATTCAGCCTTTCGCTGATAAGGAAGTGTTCGTCGGGCATCCCTTCAACTGGTGCCGATATCATGTTCTCTAGTGGTTGGGTTCGTCTCTCATCGTCCCCAGCTTCCAGGGGGTCGTTGGCTATACAAACGTACTCATCGCATGCACCGCCTATCATGGTGAGGTAGCACTCAGCGGCTATCTTCTGGTCACCTCCGATAGTGACAACGCCGTCCCATGAGGGGAACTTCATCTTTAGGTGCCGTTGGGAGATAACGACCCCGAAAGTGTTCAGGAAGGGGCGCCCAAGGATGGCGTTGTAGGGCAGGTTGAGGTCGATTATCATGAATAGTTGCAGTTCTGACCTTTGTGAGGTATCTTCCCGAAAGCGCACCAATAGGAAGGTGACCCCCACTATCAGAATAGCGATCCCGTCAACCCCGATGATGGGTTTCTAGCAGGGCGTTAATTCCGATTCTGGCCTTTTCATGGCCTCGTATACCCCTAGCGAGAGCAGGTTAACCGCGCTTCCGTTGTCCACAAGGGTTCGTCTTACCCTGAAATCTTCCACGAATATTGTGACCACGAGAGCGTCGTTCTGTGGGTATCTTACTCCTCGGCAGTCCTCCTCGGAGAAAGATAGCGTCATTCGGTCCAGGAAGTCGAAACCGCCATTGTCGACCGGTGGTAGCGGGCGTTTTCGTTTGTCACCCACGGGGATTTCAGGAGGGTTCACGGCCCCTCCTGCGATGAAGTTAATCATGTTGTCCCCATTCTCGGACGTTAGCAGTACCTCTCTCCCTTTTGCACGGGGTATCGAGATGGCATTCGGGCCGGTGGTGATTTGCCTTTCGTTGCGCCCTGGCTCTAGGGTGGGCGTGTCGTTCGCCGGCTGTGGGCGTGGGTCGTACTCCGGTAAGTGGCTCCCTTCTATCAGCCGTTCAATGGCCGATTTCAAGGATCGACATCCTTCGGTATCGTGGTCGTTTGCTTTATGAAAGCGGCAATAGAGGCCTCGGTTGCCTCCGACGACGTCGCCGGGTCGGGTTTAAGGGTACCGGATGGGTAGGCCCTTGCTCTCAATAACGGCTAGGATTTCCGCGCTCCGTCCTAATGAGAAGCTGGTGTTGTGCGTTGTATACGTCTGTCTACCGGGCTGGAGGTTTCTCTCCCTCCCCATGTGTCTCCTCTGCCGAGGTTCAGCCCTTCGGGCCTTATATCCCGTGGCCGGGTATTCCCTCGTTTTTTCCGTGGGAGTGGCTATTCCTTGCGCCGTTGGCTGGGGGGAGATTTCGCAGCCTTGTCCCCTAAGAAAATCTTCCTCCTCCATCTTGATGTATTTGTTCGCCTTGGCTCGCAAAAGGTCCAAGGTTAGTGGCGGGTCGGTTGTGAGTATATCTCCCAGCTTGTTATACCCACAGTTCCTCCTCAATGCCTCTGTCGCGAAGTCGACGGTGGCGTCGGCCGTTTGGCCAAGCTCTGCGTTGAATCGTTCTAGGTATGCCTTAAGGGATTCATCCTCTCCCCGAATGACGTCAAAGAGTGTCGCGGAAGTTTTCTTCAGAGGGATTGCCGTGCTGAATCGGCTCAGGAATTTCCTCTCTAACTTTGCGAAACTGTCGACCGAGCCGGGTGGTAGTGCCTCATACCACGTGCTGGCTATCCCGGCTAGGGAAAGTACGAAGATTTGGCACAACGCCTCGTCTCTTGAGGTCTGGAAGGCCACTTGGTTTCTTACCCTCGTTAGGTGGATAACGGGGTTAGTTAGGCCAGCGTAGACGTTCGCTGGTATCTTGGTCCGTCGGTCGACCTTATGCTTGCGAACCCGATGGGTCAAAGGGCTTTTCGGATTTCCGTCCCATTCCTTCCGGCCACTGGATGACATGGATCGGGGGCGTTCTTCCTTCCTATCAGCAGGGCATCGTTCCGAGTGGTTCTGATGGTACTCCGGACCTGGCTGTCGTCGGGCAGGGGATCGCTCTCGGCTCCTCCGCCCTTCGCACCCCCCTAGGTTAGACTCCCAAGAAGGCTGATAGGCCGCATAACGTTGGTTGTACGGGTCATATTCGCCGAAGAGGCTGTCAGGATAACATCTCGGCGCAAACGGAGGAACCGTTGGTGGCACGTATTCTTCCGTCAGCCCGGGAGGGTTGGGCACGGGAGACGCCGGTTGATAGTCAGCAAAGGTATGTGGGCCTGCGGGAAAAGGCTACGGACTCGGGGGAATAAGGGGTCCTTAGGGGGGAGTCACCTGTTGGGGAATCCCTGCGGCTAGTATGGCCAAGATCTGGTCTATCCTTTGGTGTAGGAGGGTTGTCTCGGAGCGGGGAAGGATGGGGTTGAAAGCGCTAACTCTGGGTATTCCCGTGTCGGGGGCGTTGGTCCCCGCGCCGGTAAAGGGGTTATTCCATTGATAAGCCGTTGGCGGGGACGAGTTGTGGGCCTCGATCCTATCAGCCATCGCTGTCGGTTGACCCACTCCTTAATCAGCAGAAAAATCCAGTCGGCGGCCTAAGGGCGCCGCTGGGGCCATTAGGGGTGCCTGGTGAATTTCCGACCGTGGTGCACGGGGCGGATTGGTGTAAAAGTCATGGAGAGGCGTCTCAGTTTCCTCGAAGGGCGCAAAGGGTTGGGGGTTCCGGGGGGATGTCATTTGGTAGAGCGTGTTGTTTGGCTTTGGGGTAGGTGAGCTTGGATCTCAAGGTAGACTCACTTAACGATCTCAGACTCTCAACGAGAGCACCAATATGATAATCTGTAATACGGGGTGAGGGTTCTTTGGTAATTGCGTTGGGTAGGGTGGATCTGCTTGCGGCGAGGTACCTGAAAAAGCACCGGAGGGGGCCTCCGGTGTAGAGGCTCCGACGGTCAAGTTAGTACGGGGGTAGTATGAGTAATGTAGGATTTTAGCGAGTAGTGCAGTGTTCTGCTTACCTCCCGTGAGTGGGGGATGGGGGGGTATTTATAGGCCTCTCTCTTTTAAGTCGGTGGGACACGTGTCGCCAAGGAGCTGAGTCCGCTAACGGGACACGTGTCGCGCCCAGACGCATCGGGTGTCCGTTAGGCCGTAAGCTGACCGTTGGCCCCGAGAAACGTACTGGCCCGACTTGGAAGGGGAGAAAGGTCTATAATGCCCTTGAAGTCTGATTATGTATTATCAGGGTGATACAAGTATACTAATGCAATTGAAACGTTGATTGATTACAATATCGTTTAGTGTTTGTTCTTCAAGGTTTCAATAATCGCTTTGACAAGAAAAAAGTTTTAATAATCACCATTATTTACCTTGTGTACTACATACGTTGTATTTGGCATTCATCAAGACGTAGTCAACTCAACAAACAAAAACATGAAAATACTTAAAATTAAAGATCTTAATTGTTGAGTTGAAGATTCAGTATAAAAAACTAGTTCTTGGCCAAAACAAGGTTACGGAAGAGGAGGAGATTTGATTATTCTTTTTTTACTAAGAAATCAATTTCCAATTGGCAAAGGAATTGTTGAAGATATCCTCGAGCACAAATATGAGATATGTTCCAGAGTGGGAATGGGAAAAATTACACTTTACCGCTGAGTTATATCTCTTCCTTTGTCCCATTAAAAAATAGAACTAACAAATCCTAAATTAAAAGATTGAAAAATTCAACGTTGTTATTCTTAAACAATAAAGAGTAAAATGATTAATCGATAAAAATCTCTTATTCTTATTATAAATTATAAAATCGTGATTGAATCCACGTATCATTTTTGGGTGTTTAAAGCAATAATGTATAAAATCGTGATTGAAGCAGGCGGGCTGTTTAAAGCAAAAAATCAATAAAAAGTTAATGAATAAGTAAAGAAAAAGGTAAAGTTAATTAATACATGTGAACTCTTAAATATGATGTCATTGATGACTCAACATGATATGACTCAATTAGGTCCTTATCACATTCTTTTTCCAAAAAAATATTATCCAAACCCATAAAAATGCAGTAATAATAGACATACCATTTTATTTGCACGTGTATAACATGATATTTTATTTATAAGTGAATAATAAATAAATATTATTGAACATATGACATTTTATGGGAATGTTCGAGAGTGGGAAGGAGGAGGAGATGAATCAAGTGGGAATGGGAAAAATGTACCGCTGAGTTATATCCCTTTCTTTGTCCCATTAAAAAATAGACCTAACAAATCTTAAGTCAAAGGATTGAGAAATTCAACGTTATTATTCTTAAATAATGAAGGGTAAAATGATTGATCGATAAAACAATTCTTATTCTTATTGTAAGTTATAAAATCATGATTGAATACACGTATCATTTATTCTAATAACATTGCTACTAGTAAGGAAGCATTTCCCCTATCATAGAAGGCGTGAAGCAGGTGAATAAGTGAATAAGTAAAGAAAAAAGTAAAGTTAATTAATACTCCCTTTGGTTTTCAAAGTATGTTGTTTTGAAATAGTAATAATCAGTAAAGTAAAAATCAAAAAGTTAAGTAATATGTATAGTAATATTCAGTAGCAAAACGACATACTTTAAAACCAGAGGGAGTACATTATTAATGTACATGTGAACTATTAAATATCATGCCGACTCAATATGATATGACTCAATTAGGTCCTTATCACATTCTGTTTCCAAAAAAATATTATCCACACCCATAAAAATACAGTAATAATAGACATACCATTTTATTTACACATGGATAATAAATAAACATGATATTTTAATATGCAGCCCCATGAATACCACATCATACTCAGCATGTGGATCTCAATTTTCTTTTGACTTTTTATTAAGTTAGTTTCTAATATTGCCTATAAAAATAGTGTAGTTAGACTTTTCGTATGCTTGCATCATCGTTTTAATTAGTTTTCTCCTGTTTTGTTTCCCTAATTAAAACCCCTTTTCCTGGAAACCACTTTTTTTTGGGTGGTAAACTCATTAATTCAAGCTTCCTAATTTACATTTAGTTAGAATTGGGTGTGAGCTAAGGAAAAGAAACAATCAAGAAAAAAATGGAAGAATTTGAAACTCGACAAGAAATTATTGGTTCAATATTATAAAGTAATTACTCCATCCTTTATTGAACTGACTCGATAAAAATATGATTAGTTCTAAAATAATCGATGAGTTTATTATTCGGCTTGAGAAGGTCCAGATAACTCATATCCTTCGCGAAACTATCTCGATGGCAGACAGACTTGCTTGCGAAATAGGGTCAGAACATGAGTGGTGAATTCTTAGCGTAGTTATAGTAATTGTGTTCCTTTGCGTTCTTCTTTTGTTTAATTTTGCTGCCATTATTTACGGCTATTTAGTTATTTTCTTGTATCCGTCACTCTTTGCCTTTCAAAGCTATTAATAAACTTCCTTATAAAAAAAAAGGTGATACAAGTAGTTGTGGTTTAAATTTAAAAATGAGCAGATTCAAAGCAAATATAATAGTGGATTTGGGGGTTATTAAGAGGGATCCAGGGAGGGAGGGAAAGACTAAATCAAAGTAGCTGTTGCTTGCTAGTTGTACCTTCAAATATATAAGAGATTAAGAAAATGAAGCTAGGATCAAATTTTCTTGAAAAACATTGATTGATGATTATTTAATTTTGACATGGATAAGAATACACACAAGGAGATTCGAACTCGAAATCTTATCTTTTTTTTATTTTGATAAAAAATAAAAGTTGAATGATGAATATTAATCTTAAAGAAAGAGTGCTAAGTTTTTTTTATTAACTTATTTGGTAATACATGGCTGGGTCATTTGGTATAATATATACATAATTAGTAAGAATTACAACCTATAAATATGCATCGCGTTATATGCAATATTCCTCACACCACCACCGCCAAAACTTGAAGCAATTAATTATATATATCACAATGAAAACTGCTCATTTTCTTGTAGCTCTTGGCGTTTTGGCTCTAGCCTCCTCAATCGCCTCCGCCTACGATCCCCACTCCCTTCAGGACATTTGTGTTGCCGTCAATGATCCTAAACAAGCTGGTACGATATAATCATAATTAATCCTTAATTAATTACTTTAAAATGTTATTTTAAGTTTTTAATTTTTTTACGCAGTGTTCGTAAATGGGAAGGTATGCAAAGACCCAAGGCTTGCCACAGCAGACGATTTCTTGTTCTCAGGGTTAAACATTCCAACAAGCACAGATAATGTTTATGGAGTTAACGTCACGTTTGTAGACGTTAACCTAGTTCCAGGTCTTAACACTCTCGGCTCATCTTTCCTTCGCCTCGACTTTGCACCCAACGGTGGTGTTACCGCGCCCCACATCCACCCGCGCGGAACCGAGGTCTTGCTTGTCGTTGAAGGCATCTTTTACGCCGGTTTTGTCACTTCAGGCGACAATCGTCTCATCACAAAAATCCTACATCCTGGAGATGTTTTCGTGTTTCCAATTGGACTTGTCCACTTTCAACTTAACATTTCCAATAAAACTGGAGTTATTTACGGCAGTTTCAACAGTCAAAACCCTGGATTAATTTTCGTCGGAGAGGCAACTTTCGGAACAAATCCATCCATAAATTCTGACGTTCTCACCAGGTCTTTCAGATTGGACAAGGAGGCTGTCATTAGTCTTCAGAAAAAGTTTCATTAGAACGTGTTTGGAGTGTGATTGTCACTAGGAACTAAAAACTATACCAGTAATAAAGAGGCTTGTAGTGCTTCCAGTTGTCTTTGGCTTTTTTATATATGGTGGTCTTTTGTCCTATACTGTCATTTATACATTGTGTTGTTCTATGGCTGAAAAATTGCTACCAATAAATATTTATAAATGTTTTTAAAATATTTGATTCAAATATTTAGTTTTTATAAATGATTTCATGGGGTATATATAAATTGTTATTTCTTATGTTGAGTATGAATTTATACAATTTTTACTATATGATACTAATATTAACTAAATAGGATAAGACATTTTTTTTTGCACAAAGCTGAGACCTATTATTGAAAGGTCCTAGAAAGAACTAGGAGTATTTGTAGGCAAAATACTATAAATACTCCTAGTTCTTGTCTACTAACGTCTATGAATTCCGATATTCTCACTAAATTTTTCAGATTAGACAAAAAAACTTTGATTGAGCTTCAGAAGAAATTCCTTAAGGATAGTATTCTTCCGTAAAACCCCAACAAATAATAATCAAATAAGTAATCACATGAATTAAAAACTAAATAAATAGGGTCATTTAATTGGGATTCCGTCCCACGTAATTAACGATGAGCCTATAGTTACTTTTGCTTCTTAGCATTTGTTGACGTAAAATGAAATAAAGTAATATTTTTTAGCAATAAAAGATTTATCATGGCTTCACCTCGATATGATTGATTGGCATATACTTATATTCTTGTTTTTAACAAGGTATATTTTTCAATGGATTAAAAAAAATTAACAAGAAAAGATAAACACAGATAAATATTAGCAAGATTGGATAATAAAAAATACAAAAAGTCTGAATAATTTTGGGGCATTCTCCTAACATAACAGAAGAAAAACGTGAAACTTAAGTGAGTTTGCTCAACTCATGACATCCCTTACGACTAAATCTAACGTATTAAGAGGAAGAGACGCATCGTTAAAAAAATAAATGTTCTTAAAATGTTTGATTCAAATATTTAGTTTTTATAAATGAATTCATGGGGTATATATAAATTGTTACTCTCTCTGTTTCTAATTAACTGTCACTTTCCTACGGATTCTTACTGTTCATAATACTTGTCATTTTATCTTTTCCAAAGCATATATTTTGTGCAAATGATAATTGTTTTTTATGCATCAACCCAATTTGATGATGGTGTGGTAATTTGAATGGAAATTATGAGTAAAAATGAAACAATGTGGAATAAAATAAGATCAAAGATCATTATCCTACGGATTTTTACTATTTCAAAACGTCGTTTAATTGGAAACGGAGGGAGTATTTCTTATATTGAGTATGAATTTATACAATTTTTACTATATGATACTAATATTAACTAAATAGGATTAGACATTTTTTTGCACAAGGCTAAGACCTATTATTAAAAGGTCCTAGAAAGAACTAACACAAGGCTGAGATCGTGGCATCATGGACATCGATTTTGGCTCTTGCTGTCCTGAAGAAGGGTCGTCCAAGTCAGCTGGGTAGATGAAATCTCCAACTTGTACAATTTGGCAGTATCATGTTGTTGCTACCCGATTTTTGACATTTTTACTATAACCTACCCGCTTTTTACATTTTTTTGTTCCGTTATCGACTCGGTAGTTTTTATTTAATCTTGATCCTTTTTATTATTTGTCGCACCCCTTTTTTGAATTTTTTGCGCGACGCGAGTTGGGACGAGATGTGAGACAAAATCAGACTCATCTTACATAATGCAATGAAGTCGCACCCTATTTTTATTTTTAAGTTTAGGGAACCTAAAGTCATGGCATAAAAAAATAAAAAGCTAAGGCGAAATGGGTCTAAACCCGAGAACGGTGGTTCGGGATCGTATTATGGACTCGGAAGGTGTTAGGCACCCGAGTCACATCCTAAAAGGTTACCAGATAAAAGAGGTGTTTAAATATGTTTGTAAAAATATAAAAGTCCTAATTTATGTGATCATGCCCAATAGATAAAATTAAATATTCATGCACGAGTGTATCCGCGGAAAAAGCGAGAAATAAATAAAAGGGCGAGAAACATTTACTTGTGAAGGGTACGAGTGGTTGTACCCATTTTGATTGGAGTTATTGGTACGAGATGAGGATGGTCGATGAACGATTAAATAATTGAAGATTGTTGTGCGCGAGCGAAAATAATTAATTTAAACATGAGTAGAATAATTATTTAACCATGCAAAGCATACAAGCATACGAAAATAAATAAATAGTACAAGTGCGAAAAATAAATAAACAGTACAAGTGCGGAAAATAAATAAACAATACAAGTGCGAAAAATGAATAAACAGTACAATAACACGAAATTCGGCACGGAAAAAATATTACAGCGGGCCGAAACTGGGTTTGGCCCATTGGGTCAAGAGTGGGCCCACCAGACTGGGCCCACAGCTGGGCCAAGCCAGGCCCAGCTCTCCCTTCACACGGGCGCTTGTAAGTGATAAAAGTTCAAGCGTAAGAAAATTCTAAAATAAAAATTAAATGAAAATCAACGAGATAGCACAAGATAGAAAAATAATAAAAAATAAGTAGCTAATGATCTAAATTGTTTGACCATTGGTTTCGAGAATTTTACTCGGAACTAATACGAGTTCGAACGAAAAAGCGATAAAAATGTGAAAAAAGTATGAAATAAAATTTAAATGACATAAAGCGTAAAAATAAACATCAATTGGACGAAAGTAAATGGATGTGCGATTTTAGAAAAAATGACATTTAAAAATGTGAAAAACATTTTGATGAAATATTTAAAATCAAAAATCGGGTAGCAACATTATTATTTCAATGTATTTACTATTTATTTTATGTTTATTTCGTGTCGTTTCATTTTTATTTAGCTCATTTAGTATTTTTGTTTTTTTTTGTTCGAGCTTATATCGATTCCGTGCGAGCTTTATCGGACCATATGTTGAACTTTTCTTTGCTTAATATTTACTAATTATTTTGTTTCATTTTAATCTACATTTTAGCAATTTTCTGTTCGAGTTTTTATTCATTTCAAGTGAGATTGCTCGTACCGTTAGCTTGAACCAAATAAAATATAAACACTCATCTCATCTTCTTCATCCACTCTTAACCTCTCCCTCTCCATTTCTTTCCACGGCCATGCCAGCATTTAATACCTCCTCCACCTCTCCCTCTCCATTTTTTCAAAAGCCTACTCCCTCCCCTTTTTCATTTTTCCAAACCTGCTTATCCACCCTCAACCTATGGCTCCTCAATCACTGCCATCACCCACCTGCCATCTCATCAGCACCACCTCCCATCATCGCCACTGCTCATCTTCACGCTCTCCTTGCCCTCCACATTCACGACGACCACGCACAGCAACCCTCCAAACCCACTCGCGAGAATGCCTATAAATAGCAAGCAACCTTCAACCGTTCTCCTCACCAATTCACGAACGAAACAAGCATACACCCTCTCTAAAAGATACTCTCTCACTAGCAGCTTGCTCAACGAAAGGTTGAAGCTTACTTTCGATATTCAAATTCTCCTTTTTTTTAAACGTTTCTGCAGTTTTTTTCAAAGAATTAATCGTTCGTGTTTTGAGGAAATTAATGGTTGTTTTGCTTTTAAATAATCTCTATTATTGCTCTAGTTTAATTAAGTTGCTCTGCTAAGCCGAATTGCTGGACAATTTAAGCGAATTTCAAGCTTTTGTTTAAATTAAAATTAATTCATTTTTATTTCATTGAGCTCTATTTTGCATGAATTAAATTGCTGTGATTGTGTGTTTGAGTTGCTGTTATCCGGAGGAATTTTTATGGTCAGAGTAGTTGATGTGATCACGACCCCCGTCAAAATAGAACAACTTGCCGCGTCGCCATGGGAGACGGACACGAGCGGCCGAGCCGTGCAAATATTGCATTGCGTGTTCGCAACAAGCATATGGACAAGCAAATGGTGTCCTGTTTGAGGGATCAGAGGCTTGATGGAAACTTCAAGATGTTAGCTTTCATTTGGGACAAGTTTCAGGCCAATCGGACGGGTGGATCAAAAGTTATGCTAGTTGACATTTTGGCGCGCGAAGCTGAAGCTGCTGGGAAAATCCTTAGCGTGATTACGCTAAGGTATTAGCGTGAATCACGCCAGGGAAAAATTGGCTAACGTGATCACGCTAAGCTCTTAGCGTGATTCACGCTAGCCACTGTTTTGAGTTGGATTTTTGGTCTTTTAAGCCCATTTTGTGTAATAGTTTAGGCCCATTGTAACTTAGTATAAATAGGGACTTGCTCCTCACTTGTAAATCAGTTTTGGATGATGAATTAATGTTTAAGTTGAGCTTACTCCTTCTTTTATTCATTCATCCATTGCTCACCCCTCCTTGAGAGAGATCCGTCGAGTGAGAATACTCCTCCCGATCTCTCTTTGGGAAATCAAATTGGTGCTTGCCTTGGTCTTGGATCGCCGTGGCTTGAGTCAATCAAAAAGAACAAGAATCCTTCACATGTGTAACCCGTTGTTACCTCCTCGTGTCTCAATCGTCATCTCTAATCCCTCCGCCATTCAATCGGGTAATTTGTTATTAATCCTTTCCGCTGCGTGTCCCCCTCCGTTCCTCCATATTTCCTACTGTTTTTATTGTTGTTTGTGTGATCAAACCCATGGGCTAGATCCTCCTTCGGTTGAATGTCATCTCGTCCGGATTTCTCTTCCGAGTTTCGGCCGTGATCGCATCAGTAGCGTCATTAATATGGTCGGCAGTGGCGCTGGCGAGCCAAGGAAGAAGATGACACTGTTTTGGGAATTTGGAGGGAAGGTCAGGCTTGGCCTTGCGTTTGGTTGATGGGCTAGCGCTGTGCGCCAAGCCCAAGCGAGAGGAGAAGATGGGTTGTCTTGGCCATGCGGGAAAGGAAAGGAAACAAGGCTATCCCATTTGATGGACTGGGCTCTATCTTGGGCCCTCGCAGTGGGCCCAGCTGTTGGGACTAGTTTTTCGACCCATCGCATTTTTTTGTACCGATTACTTATGTGTTCGTACTGCTTAACTAATTATTTTTGCATGCTTTCAAATGTTTAAATAATTATTCTACTCGCGTTTAATTGTTAAAATTAATTATTTTGATTACGTACGATAATTGTTAAATATTTATTTGTTTATCGATTATCATTTTCCCATACTAATAATCTCGGCTTTGTAGGTTAAATCAATCGACACCCCTCCACAAATACACATTTCACACCCTTTTATTTATTTCAACGCTTTTCGCATATACGCTCGTATGCATGATTATTTAGAAATGTTAGCATTTAATTCTCGTAATTCGCATTATCAATAAATTAGATTTTTTGTCTATTACAGCATGATTTCAAACACCTCTTTTATTCGGTAACCTTTTTGAATGAGGCTTGGGTGTCTAACACCTTCCCGAGTCCATAATACGACCCCGAACCGCTTGTTCTCGAGTTTAGACCCTTTTTGCCTTAGTTTTTTTTTTTTTTTGCTATGTCATCAGACAATATGTTCCCTGAACCTTAGAAACAAAATAGGGTGGCGACTTCATTGCATTATGTGAGATGGAACCCATTTTTCGTTTCACATCTCGTCCGAACCGCGTAGCGTAAGAATTTTCAAAATAGGGGGTGCGACACATACTCAAAATTGGACTAAGAACGAAGACAAAAATATGCACAAAACACACACTGTTAGGGCCTATAATATTTTTTCTTTGTTTGATTCTTTTACTTTTTGAGTATCATAATTTATGCTCTAATTATGTATTTTTTTATATCATCTCCATATAAATACAAGTCAAAGTTGACGTGACATGTCACGTCGAACACTTAACGGTAGCCGATGGACAGAGTTAGCGTGCAAATCCAAATAAAAATGATCATTTGAGTACGAGAATCATATGTGAGCGAAAAATGAAATGAGTGGCCAAATTAATATAAAAAATTGAATACATGTGTTATTTTTGTCATGATTAAAAAAATTAAAGAAAACAAAATTTAATCTGCAAGAAAACCTATTTTAAATCTCAAATTCAAGTATTTCAAATGTAGTCTCACCTACCAACACATTAGTACAGAGCATCGACAGGGTAGCAGAATGAAAAGAGGGTTTGACGTCAAAGAACTGATATTTTTAATAAATAATATAGATAAGCTGAATATTTATATAAAATTATAAAGAAATTTGTATATTGTATTTTTGATGTTTTAACGGAAATTTGGAAACAAATCTTTGAATACTGATTGTTCTTTTATACTCCTTCCGGTCTGAAATAAACGTCGTTTACTATTTGAGTACGTATTTAAAGAATTTTTTAATGTATACAACTATTAATTTAAATTTCTCTCACTTTTTATCTCCCCATTTTAATTTATAACCCGACCAAAAATAATATTAGTACCATTACGTAGAATTTATAAAAGCATTTTCATTTGATTTCTTGAGAAAAACGAAAAATTACTTCCCTACCAAAAATAAATAAATAAAAACTTTCTGATTTTCATGTGCATTTTCATTTTCATTTTCATTTTTCATTTTTCATTTTTCTCATTTTAATGGTTTATTATTTTTAATTTTCTTTAATTTTCTGATTTTTCCTAATTTTATAAAAAAATTAAAATAAACTTTTCTATTTACCTTTTTCCAATTCCACTTCGTAAAACTTATTTAGTATAAGTTTAAAATCATTAAATGATCCTATGGGTTTTCATCTACTATCCAATTTTGTAAATCTCAATGTAATTTTTGTAGTGAAACTATGATTAGGGTTGTGAAAAATATACTCATTCTTAGTTATACACTCATCTCACCCAAATAATTTAAATGGAAAAAATGAATAGTTAATATATAGGATTTTTTCTGGTTTGGACATGGTTACCCAATTAAACAAAATAATAAACATTTTGATCATCAAAGCATCCCCTCCCCCGCATCTTTCTTTTCTTGTTCCTGTGCTCACCTGACCAGACCTCAGTCAGTCTCATACTGATATTTACTAATTTCCTCCTCTCATCTCCTCACATTCACGTAACCCACAAAAGAAAGACTTCATCTTCTCTTCTCCGGCGCCGACACAAGCCACCCTCAATAGGAAAATAACATAAAATATTTGTGCTTCATCGAAGCCAATTTTTAATCCAAAACCTCAAAGGTGTGTTGTTGAAATCTATTTTTTCTAGATTGCTTGTATTTTGCTTTCTTGTGTGAAATTGGTTGGTTACTGCTTCGTGTTTTGTGGGTTTGCTGAGTTTGCATTCTGCTTGGTATGAAATCCAATAGCATGAGCTTTCGTTGAATATTGTCTATGGAAAAATCAAGTTAGTTTGTGTAAATATAAGGACAAGTAACATGTTCTCTGTTTCGGAGTAGTGGTTTAAAAGATGAAATTCAGGGCTTAAAAGCTACATTGGGTGAAAACTTCATTGAACGACTTAATAGCTCATGACAAAATTGCATTACATGGTCTTTGGTTTCCATGATACAGTTTTAGTTTTGCATTTTGATTTTGGACATGGATTAGGACAAATCTAGCACATACATGAATAGAGTTAGTCCTGAGAGGTCTTGAGATCCAGGTTTGATAAGTTGCAGTATAAACCTTGCTTCATGCATTAATTTCCACGACTTGCTTTCTGGCCATTACTACATGTAAAGACTTTCTGGCTTAGGTTATTAAATTTGTGTTAATCTTAGACTTTGCATAGTAATTGTTTTCGTCTGGCTCTAGTTCAATGTGCCAATACATAACGTATGAAGGTATACTGAGATCAATGGTGTGCTTTTTCAATATGATTCACAAATGCATTTCCATGAATTTGACTGATATTTGATGGATTATTTGTGGCTGATATTAAATTGAGACAACAGTGGATGTACGCAGCTTACTGTTGTTGGAAGACCATCTATTTGATAGTAATTTGTTGGACAAAACTTACCTCTATTTAATGTGAACTCTTGCAGCATATTACATGTTTCTTTTTGCTTTCCCATTTGATTTAGGTCTAAGGTGGCGTTTGGCGTTCCGGTTCTACTCGGGAAAGTCATTTCCCGAGTAGAAAATCGGAGGAGTAGGTGTTTGGTAACACCTACTCCAAAATGACTTTTTGAAAAGTCATTTTCAAGGCAAGGCCAAATTGGCCTTGCCTCCCACTGGAGCAAGTGCATTTTGCTCCAGTGGGCAACGGGAAAGGACTTCCCTCTCTCCTATTTTTTTTTTCAATTCATTTTAATTTTTTTACTTTATATAATCAATAAAATAAATTAAAAACTATCACAAAAAAATCTCTATCTCAAGATAAGTAATTCTAGATCCACTTTTCCTATTTTTATTAATTTTTTAAAAATGGATTTTATACCCTTTATGGTCATTTTACATCCAAACCATAGTTTTAAAAAACTGTTTTACCAAGCACCTCAAGTATCTAACTTTTCCATTTACCAAAAGTCATTTTCCCACAGAACTTTTTCAACTAGAACCGGAACGCCAAACAGACCCTAAATGAATTTTGGAACGCCTCTAACTCCTTCTATAAGCAACTAATTACCTAGCTTTTGCTGATAAAGCAATGAATCAGTTTTAGTTCTTTACCCATAACTCTTAAAGCCAACAGTTGCATTAGTTCAGTTATGTCACCCCCTCAAAAAATATGTAACATGTTTGATTTTATTGTTGTTGCATAATCTATGGGACATGAGCTATTCAGGAGCTATGATGGGTTCTGCTGGAATGTGATGATGTGAGCCTGGTGAGAATGTGATGAAAGAACCTTTGTTTTTTTGTGAATCTATAGTCATACGTAGTCGGTTATTGAGTTTTGGACTGGGGTCATCTATGCTTATGCATCAAAAGCTGATTTTAGGCCTCTAGCTTATCCATTGACCCAAATAATTTCAGGGTTTGCTCATCTAGTTCCTACCGCACTGTACACTTCCCTTAGGTTGAGATCTCAATCAGATTGATGCTGTGACATGAACATTTATACTCCCTCCAACTCCAATTACTTGATTCTTTACTATTTACACGTATATCAAGGAGACCAGATGACTCACTATTTGAGATAATTTTTGCCCGAATTTTTTCTCGGACGTACGTTAGGGATTAACGTACGTTAGAAAAAAAGTACGAAATTTTTTAGGTTCAAATAGTGAATTATCCGGCCTCATTGAGACGCATGCATGAACAGTATGTGTCAATTAAAAGGAGCCGGAGGGAGTACATGTTTCTATGCTTCTTCTGGACATGCTGTAGATGAAAGAATTGAATAGCCCCCCTACTGGAGGTGCTGGCAAAGTTGTTGATTTGCATACCATTCCCAAGGTATTCTTGACTGTAGTCTTTCATTTAGTTTTCAATTTTAAATTTTTGGATACTATCCACTTTCCTTGACATTTCTTTTAATCAGTAAGCACATGTATACATCAAAAGCTTTCTGTTCATGCAACTAATTTCTTGGACCGTGTGTAACCGATTGATGCTACCGCTTAGTTTACAAATGGAAGACGCATGTCTATTGCTTACTTACCAAATGACCTCGCTGCAGCTTCATTTCTCGAGGTTTGCAAACTCATGCTCTCTTTCATTTACTTGAGTTGTACTTTAACAAAATGAATGAAAAGCCACACCTTTGAATTCTCTAGTTAAACCTTTTGAGAAAATAGAAAGAATGGTTGTGATGGTGTGGTACGGAAAAAAAAAGGAATTGAAAAGAGAAAAAGGAAAAGAATGATGAGAGTTTTGTGGTGTGCCGATGGTGTTGAATTAATGAGCTTGTGGGACTAACAATTAATTCAAGGGTTAATACACATTTTGTGTGGTTAATAATTTTTTTATTTTTTTGAGAAAGTTGTAGGTCCAATGTGAGCTTTTACATAGGGTTCCACAAGGTCGGTCTTTTTCAGGGTCTTCCTCCTCTTTGATGGCTGCTTGTGGGACAAATACCCACCGACCCTCCTTACTAGTGTTTATGTCATTTCAACTCATCCGCTCATTTTTACAAAAAAAAAAAAAAGAGAAACATATTTCTTAATTTGAGATTCCCACCAACTAATTAGTAGATTATTCGTATTTTCTATAAAATAAAATAAAAGTAAATTTTAAGTTCGAACCTCTTTATCTATATTTTTATTTATATCTAGAAAATAAAAAAAATAAAGATTCCTCCTCTTAGTCATTCCACAAACTCCCATTTTGATCCTTAAGGTTTTAGTATCTATCTATTAATCCTCTTTTATTTGTCCAAAATTTGTACTCTTACCCCCAAAATTTTCAAAATTTCTCTTATAAGCTTTAAACGCTACATGTCACACACATATATACACATTTCTTTTCTTTTCTACCATTAGCTCAGAAAATGTTTAGGAATGATAACAAATTTGTACTGTTCCTCTAAAGAATTGCAAATTAAGATAATTTTAAGGGCGTTTAATCAAGAGATTTTAGAATTATCTTAGTAATTATTTTACCTTGGATTTTATTTAGGAAATCATTTTCATATGCATAATGATAATGATTGGTGAGTTTGATGGAGCAAATGGTGATACGAGTTTGAGTAGCGGGATTCAATTAAGTGGGATTATTCTCCAGTATTTATAATTAATTTGTAATTATAAATTGGGTTTTAGTTTGCATGCTAGATCGAGTGTCAATGTAGTTTTTATTTTAATAGGGACGCCATTTAATTGTAACTCAAATAACTAATAGGGATGCCATTTAATTGTATCTTCAATATTTTCTTTGTCGTTTATATTTATTCGCAGTTGTACGATAAATATTGGCAGTTCAAATAATAATGTTGTTATTTATATGTTAAATCCTTGCAACTCTCCAACACACACAAATATGTATCTTTAATTAATACAATAATAAAACAACGCAAATGGAATTAAAGTAAATAACTAATAGGAAGTGGGATATATTCCAACCTGAGGGATCTGAGAGATCTTGTTCCAATACTTGCCACTCTCTTTGTTGTAATGTTCTTTTAGAATGGGACAACTGTGGATGGTCAACACCTGTAATTGTGGGGCAGTCAAAATGCAGTCTGGCAAATTCTTCATATTTCGGCAGTTACGGATATCTAACTCTATGAGTTGTGGCATTTCTGCTGCTGCAAATACCGATTCTTCCAATTCATTGAGATCCCACAGGAAGAGTTGTTTCAGCTTTGGGAATCTAGCAACCACTGATGACGTGCCTCCCTCCTCCTCCTCCTCATCTCCCATATTATATTTTCTTATATTTACACCCTACAATGAGAGAATTTCTAGGGAAGGTAGTCTTGCCAAAGCAACCAAATCCACACTTGTTTCAGAGCCACGTAAATAAAGCTGTGTGAGGTTGGTCAATGAGATGATCCAGTTTGGAAGTAAGGCCCCCTTGTAGTCGGATATACACAAGTACTCCAGCTCTGATGGTCCCTCTAACGCTTCGAGTACAACATACTGATTGTTGATCAATTGATCTCCAGTGAAACTTAAAGATAAACGAGTGAGGCGGTTCTGGTTCTTGTTCTTGAGATGGGCTTTCACAGCTTCATCCACATCTACTACCTTCCCCAGTCCCTTTATTTCAAGTGCTCCTTCAAGCTGATTCATGTCTTGTAACTCTCTCAGCATCGCTATTCCTTTAGTTTCATCACCAACTCTGAAGTAATTAAGTGTCCGAAGAGAAGTTAACCTCCCAATTCCTTTTGGTAAGAACATATCCGTTGAGATACGCAAGTGCCTCAAATTGAAAAGTTTTTCAATTCCAATTCCTACAAGCGATGTCTCATTCTTGCAGGCAAGATACAAAGTTTCCAAATTCCACAACTTTCTTAGTTCCATAATTTTGGTTAGTTCCAAATCCCCCAAGTTGAGATATCTTAAATGTTTTAGTTCCTTCACTTCACTTGGAATTTCTTTGATGGAACGTGATCGTGCCCAACGTGCTCCCAAATACAGTGCCCTTAGGTACTTCAAGTTACGTAGTAATTTGGGCAGTGCTTCAACAATAGTTTCTGAATCATCCTCAATATAGAGGCTACGCAAACTCTTTGCACTGCAAACAGACTCAAGATCTTCTCTTGAAGGAGACAACAAGCTCAAATGGCGAAATCTTTCATTGACACAAGACTCCGTCCTAATTTCTTTTCCAGTGCATGAAAAACACTCATTCCCTGACAAGATTTGGGCAAAGTCATGCACTATATCATGCATCTTGAAATTTATTTCATATCCACTCTTTTCAAGATTTTGAAAGAAAGAGCGCATCACCAAGTTATGGAAGTATTCTTCTCCAACTAACTCCATCTCCTTACTTGATGTTGCCTTATTGAGATAACCTTGAGCCATCCACATCCTAATCATGTCACTCTTCCGCATTGTGGTGTCCTTTGGGAACATGGCGCAATATGTGAAACATCTTCTCATTTCAGCAGGTAAATCGTAGTAGCTCAATAGCAATGGACCGAACAACCGTGTATCGACATCCTTTAGTTCCCATAAATTGCTAGACAAGACATCTTCCCATTCCCTTTTTCCCATCTTGAATTGCATAAGGCTTCCTACAATGTTTGCTGCTAGAGGCAAGCCTTTGACCTTTTCGACCACAATCTTCCTACCAATATCTTCCAATCTTTTACACTCATCCTCACTTCTCCCACTAAATGTCAGTTGTCTGAACACCAACCAACATTCATCATCAGAGAGTAGTCCAATAGGGAGGAAATAAGTTGTTCCCATCACCTTTGCTACGTCGTCTTTACGAGTGGTCACCAAAATTTTACTCTGAGGATTTGCACACTGAAGAGATAGCTTCAGTTGTTCCCATTCAGCACGGTTTTCATTCCATACATCATCAAGAACAAGAAGAATGCGCTTCTTATTGACCAATTCAAAAATCTTATTCAAAAGCAAATCCAACTCAAGCGAATTTACATCAGGACTAGAATTATCTAGTGCTCGAATGATTCCTCTAGCAATGTTGACTTTATCGAACGGCTCAGATACACAGATCCATACCCTCTTCTGAAAATGAGCTTTCACCTCCTTATCATTGTAGGCTAATTGGGCA
The DNA here is from genome assembly GCA_963691705.1 of Viola odorata. NCBI lineage: Eukaryota > Viridiplantae > Streptophyta > Magnoliopsida > Malpighiales > Violaceae > Viola > Viola odorata. Next base: position 59,952,594 of record OY829538.1, on the reverse strand, counting down.
AGTGTAGTCTTCCCGATGCCTCCAGCCCCTATAATTGAAACAATTGGAATTTCCTGAGTGCTCTGCTCGACATTGCACAACAATTTGTCGATAAGATTTTTCTTATCATCATCTCGGCCCCTCATCTTAGGTGCATCGACTCGCGATGAAATGATGCTTGTTAACTCGGAGGTGATTGAGGAAATTAGTGCATCCATTGTTGAGTTCGGTGGAAATCTAAAGGAAACTTTGAAGAGAAAAGTGATGCGTTTATATTTCGAAATAGCTTGCGTTTATGTAAGTTTTTGTCCAACATGGATGCCTTTCTCCTTGACGAGAAGGAGAATATTAGTAGAGAAAAATCATCAATATCGTTCACATAAGGCAAAGTATTTGATTCTTTTGATGGGTCCCATTTCAAACTTATACTTCACTAAAAGAAAAAGAACATATGCCTTCGTGTGAAACAATTTTCGGACTAGCTTTGGGCCCATGAACGAATCCAAGAACCGCTGGGCCCATTTGTGTTTCTTGTTCATAGAGAAAGGGATAGAAAATGGCTTTTGATGGGTCCCACTTCGAACGGCGATCGATGAAGCATCTAAGACCATCAGCAGCAGCAGGGGTGCAAATTGGGGCAAATTCCACGTAGTCTCGTCCGGGGACCAAATTTTGGTCCCGGACCATGTCAGTACTTTTATAAAAAAAAAAAATTAAAGACTTCAGCCAATGGCAGCGCGCACGTGGCGCGCTGCCATTGGCTGAAGCCTTTAATTTTTTTCCCCACCTCATTTGTAAATCGATTTTTTATCTATAAATACTGAAACTTATTTTATAAAAAATATACCATCATTTTTAACTTTTTGAGATCTATAAAATGAGACTAGGTTTGTATTATTTGGACCAAAAAAAAATTCGAATTTTTTACATTTTTTTCTTTTTTAAATGTTTCTTTTAATAATAATTACTCAAAATAATTTTATACCATTATTTTTACACTTATTTTTTATTTTTTTAAGATCTATAAATTTGGACACTTAATAAATCAGAGTTTTTTATACTTTTTTTTCATTTTTTTGTTTTTTAAATGATTTTTTTCATAATAATTACTCAAAATACTTTTAAAAAAAACATATTTGAAAATAAAAACACACAATTTGAAAATAAAACTCACAATTCGAAAATAAAACACACAATTTGAAAGTAAAACATACAATAACAAACTAGTTCTCAAACAACTCCTTCACTAGCATCTTATACATATTTTCATCTAGGGCATCACGATCTTCTTTGTTCTTCAAGGAAAAGAAATTATGAAATTTAATTAATTTATATTAAAAAATATTATTTATTATTTATTATATTATAAAAAGTAATTATTATAGTAATTATAAATTTAATTGGAAATGAAATGAAAAATATGGTGGGGTATATGATAAATGATGTGGAAGGGAGAGAAAATTTTTAACACCCTGAATAATCCCCTGCTGTGAGCGTGTGGGTGTTAAATGCTTTTTGGTTGGGTGCTAAGCTGATGTGGCAGTGAGAGAAAGTGAATAACACCCTAAAATTTGATCCCCTGCTGTGAATGGTCTAACAGATTGAAACTTTGTCCTTTCAAGAGAGGCCATAGCCAGAAGACATGCATCAAATTCTCATCTCAAAAAGAATGCAGTCTCATTCTATCAATAACATCACTTCACAAGTAAACCTAATTGTCTAACCACAACTGCCTTTGCCTCATGGAAATAGCTATTTGCATTTCCGATTGTACTAGTGATTACATGAGATTAAAAGGCAGAGCACTGGATAATTTGACCCTATACATGTAAAAACCATAGCCAGTATTTCTATGGGGCTGGATCATGTTTCTTTCAGGTTTGTTTCTTTGACCAAAAGTTTAGGGTTCTTAACCTAAGTTACCCAGCATTAACTCAACCATAACCTTTCCATTTCTTTTGCTCTTCTGGTACCCTGAATTCGAGCTTGTACAGGAGGCATCAAGAAAACATTTGTTTTTCTTTTCTTCTCAATCCATCATTCATTTCGAATGGAATAGTACTTGTCCCAAAGTGTTGGAGATTTTGAAATTTCACTCATGAGGTTCTTGAATTTGTGGCTGCAATCTCCACCACTGCAAAAGGATAACTTGCGACAGAAGTTTCAATAATTGATGCCACACATCTTCCACAAAACATCCTTAATCGCAGATGTTCTTAAGCCAATTGTGCACAGTAAAAATGAGAAACTGACAAATTTCTTTAACCAAACTACCAATTTACCAATGAGTCCAAAACTGCAGGTTACTGACAAATTTGAGCAGAAAACCAAACCTCATTACGATCTACTTCTTGTTTAACAGCATCTTGCTTTGGCTTAAAATTGATAGTTTTTTGGAAAGGGTTCACCAATGAGTCCAAAACTGCAGGTTACAAGAAGAATTTTCAGAAAATTTGCACTATAATCTCAGAAGGCTTAAACCTATTTTACTCACTGACCTGCCAATACATCAGATGGACATTTATCTGCAAGTTTTGAAAGGATAAGATGGCAAGGCATCTTAACATCATAATGATCTGAAACAACAACAAAAATGTCAGTAGACAGGTAAATCAACAACCATCCAATAGTTGTACAGATAATCATATAAAATTTACCATCCAGGCCAGATTTCAGGTAAGGAACAATGAAAGATGATGGATTCACTTGATCAAGGCAAGTGTCCAGCAAAGTATCAACACATTCAAAAGCTGCTTTCCTCAACTCAAGCCCATCATCAACAATATGCTTGAATGGACCAAGATCAACTGTTCGTATCAATTCTTGCTGCGCAATGCCAAAAGTTTAAAAAATTTCAAACAAGAAAATACCGCAAAGATCTGAAATACTCAACTATTACAACAAAACAAGAGGCCAAAATTATGACAATGTAAAATCATATCAGCCTTGAAATGCAAGACTGCATTACATGTTGGAAATACCTGCAAAATAATGTTAGAAACACAAAGATCGAGTCGTGTATAAACACTCGCCCTAAAGGAATTTATTTCCCCCAGGATAAAACGATCTCTTCCGATTTGAAACCGGGAACCAGAACAGCAAGAATAATAGTAACTAGGAAAAGCTCTCAATCTTTCTTATGGTGTATTTCTCAAATGTGTTGTATCTGATTTGGTTGAAGAGGGTAGTATTTATAGGGAGAGAAAAGATCTATACCATTATGGTAGAGATTAAAATCAATTAAGAATAATAATTAGGAATTATATCCGTTCATGGCTGTTGCAAAATCAATTGCAATTAACCATGAACGTTAGAGGGAGAGGATCATGGCTTTGAAAGAAAAATGTCGTTTGCACAATTCATGGCATTAAAGGAAATGATCCTGCCGTTGCACATCCGTTGCAACCTTTATAATATTAATAATAACTTTACAACAATCCCCCACATATTATAAAGGTTGATAGTAGCAATTCCTGGTTAATATATATATAGAGTATAACTTTTCGAATCTGGTGTCTTTTGGACTATGAACCAGACCTAGATAAATAAACTTTATCCTTACAGAGATAATGGTGAAGTTAAAACTTCTATGAACCATTAGCTCTTTTGTAAGGTAGGGAATCTATTTATCATGTTATACCCCCACAATTCTTGCTGTTAACGCGGTTGTGCGCGTTTTGGCCATGCGCGTGCCTGGATGTTAATGAATGCTCTAGAGATTACGCCACAATCTCATAGGAGCGGCCTCACTCCACATTCATATAGGTGATTTCATCAAATGTATCCGCAATCAATACATCACCCATAAGGGATATGAAATCATTAAGAGTTCAAAACTCATCCTCTCAATCAATGCAGTTTAACACTTCTCACACCATAGGAAGGACGATTAATTTCGTGTTAACAGAATTAACAAGTGACTTGTTATTACCCATATGAACCTTCTTCATGGGATCTCCAATCACAAAGGTTGGGTTCCCATCACCGTTAATTTCTTAATATGGCTTTAAGTCCCATTCCCCTCGATGTTTCTTCAATTAATTTTTTACTCAGAGGCTTAGTCAGAGGATCGGCCAAATTCACTTCTGACTTCACATAATCTATGGAAATAATTCCATCTTTCTGCAGCTGCTTAATCACATTATGCCTCAATCGAATGTGTCTATTTTTACCATTGTAAGCTCTATTCTTAGCAATGGCTATTGCCGCTTGGCAATCACAATGCATAGACACAGAAGGTGTTGGTTTTATTCCCAATGGAATATTTGCCAAGAAGTTTCTTAACCACTCAGCTTCACTACCAGCCAACTCCAGAGCTATAAACTCTGACTCCATAGTTGATCTCGCGATGATCGTTTGTTTGGCTGATTTCCATGATATTGCACCACCAGCAAGGGTGAATACATATCCACTAGTGGATTTGATCTCATCAGAATCTGAGATCCAATTAGCATCACTGTATCCCTCTAATACAGCGGGAAATCCACTATACAGGATACCATAACTCATGGTTCCTCTCAAATATTTCATTAGTCTGTCTATTGCAAACCAATGCTCTCGGTTGGGATTATGTGTATATCTACTCAACCTACACACAGCATATGCTATGTCTGGTCGAGTGAAATTCATCAAATGCAACAGACTCCCAATTGTCTGTGCGTACTCACGTTGAGCTACAGGCTCCCCTTTATTTTTCTTTAATTGGATATAAGTATCATAAGGAGTACTCACAGGGGTGACATTGGAATGTCCATACTTCGTAAGAAGTTTCTCAACATAATGTTCCTGTGTTAGCATTATGCTATCATCTTTCCTTATGATCTTTACCCCTAAAATCACACTTGCCTCCCCCATATCTTTCATATCAAATTTTGAGGCAAGGAAAGCTTTTGTTTCACACACTACCTCAAGAGTAGTTCCAAAAATGAGCATGTCATCCACATATAAACAAATAATCACACATTCACAATTTTCAATTTTGACATACACACATTTATCAACTTCAATAGAAGAGAAACCATCAGAAGTCAATACTTGATCAAATTTTTCATACCATTGTTTAGGTGCTTGTTTCAAGCCATATAAAGATTTGATAAGCTTGCACACTTTGTTTTCTTGACCAGAAACTACACAACCTTCAGGTTGCACCATATAAATTTCTTCTTCTAATTCACCATTTAAAAAAGCAGTTTTAACATCCATTTGGTGAATAAACAATTTGTGAATGGCAGCCAAGGCAATCAAAACTCTAATGGATGAAATTCTAGTCACAGGTGCAAAAGTATCAAAATAATCCAAGTTATGTTTTTGAGTAAAACCTTTTGCAACCAATCTAGCTTTATATTTATCAACAGTACCATCAGTTTTAAGCTTCTTCTTAAAAATCCATTTACACCCAATAGGTTTTGCACCAGGTGGTAAATCTACCAAAATCCAAGTTTTATTTTGAGAAAGAGAATCAATTTCACTTTTAATGGCTTCTTTCCAAAGTGGAGCATCAGAAGAAGAAATAGCTTCGGAAAAGTTTACAGGATCATTATCAATCAAGTAGGTGTAAAATTCATTTCCAAAAGATTTTTCTTTTCTTTGCCTTTTACTTCTTCTTAAATCATTAATATCACTTTCAATTATATCAAGTGAATTATCACTATATTCTGAAGAATTTTCTACTGGTGCTTTAGAGATACTACTCGATTTAAGAGGAAACACATGTTCAAAGAATTCTGCATTTTTAGTTTCAACAATAGTGTTACTATCAAGCACATCACTTTTCAATACAAGAAATCTATATGCAGCACTATGTTCAGCATAACCAATGAACATGCAATCAGAAGTTTTAGAACCAATTTTTCTTTTCTTAGGATCTGGAAGTAAAACTTTTGCAAGACACCCCCACACTTTTAAATATTTCAAATTAGGTAAATACCCTTTCCATAATTCATAAGGTGTTTTACCAGTTTTCTTATAAGGTATCCTATTTTGTAAATGACATGCAGAAAGTAAAGCTTCTCCCCATAAATTATTAGGTGCATTAGAACTTACAAGTAAAGCATTCATCATTTCTTTTAAAGTTCTATTTTTCCGTTCTGCTACACCATTAGATTCGGGTGAGTAAGGTGGAGTTACTTCATGTATAATTCCTTCTTTCTCACAAAAATCATTAAAAATTATATACTCACCACCTCTATCTGATCTAACTCTTTTAATTTTCTTATTCAATTGGTTTTCTACTTCAGCTTTATATTTTAAAAACATGTCAAAAGCTTCATCTTTATTCTTTAGCAGATAAACTTTAGTATATCTTGAAAAATCATCTATAAAGGTTATATAATACTTTTTACCTCCTCTAGTCATTGTTTGTTTTAGATCTCCTAAGTCGGTGTGAATTAAGCTAAGTAATTCTGTTTCTCTATGCACAGAATGACATGATTTTTTCGCTAATTTAGATTCAACACAGATTTCACACTTGTTAGAACATGCATTAACTGAATAAGAAATCATACCAGCAGATTGCAATATCTTAATATATGAAATACTAACATGTCCTAATCTAGCATGCCACAAATCATAAGAATCAATCAAGTAAGCAGAAGAGGTTGCAGTTCCATTCATAATTTCAGAAATATTAAGTACAAAGAGTCCCTAGCTACAATAACCCTTTCCCACAAAAACATTGTTCTTGGTCATCACAATTTTATCCGATTCAAATGAGACTTTTACCCCAACTTTCCCTAATAGGGACACAGAAATTAAATTGACTCTTATCTCAGGTACATGGAGTACATCATTGAGAGCCAAGGTCTTGCCAGATGTGAGCTTTAGAAGAACTTTTCCTTTCCCATGAACTTTTGCAGCTCGGGAATCACCAAGATAAATCTGTTCTTCTCCATCTCCTACCACAGTGTAGGAGGTAAAAGCATTTCTGTTTGCACAGATATGCCTGGTAGCACCTGAGTCTACCACCCATTCTTTCACATTGTTCACAATAAGAGCTTGAGAAATGACCGCAACAATAATATCATCTCCTTCAACCAGATTAACTCTTGGTTTAGGAGGATTGTCATTTCTTACCCTTTTCCTACACTGTTGGGCATGATGACCAAGTTTTCCACAAACATAGCAATTTCCTTTTTTCTTGAAGGAAGGGTTATTAGCCTTAGGAACATAATTGAAATTTTTATGGACATACCTTGGTTTATTATGATGTGGTTTATCCTGCACCAAGTGAGCATTTGTTGTTATTTCCTTTGCCTTTGTAGCCTTCAGCTCCTTTCTGTTAGTGTCCTCAATGATGATGTGAGTGATGAGATCGGGCAGAGACAATTGTTTCTGCTTGTGTTTGAGTAGTTGCTTATAGTCACTCCAAGAATCAGGCAGCTTCTCAATGAGGACTCCAGCACTGAATTCTTCTGGTAGTTCGATATTTTCAGCTTTCATGTCATCCAGCAACTTATGATATTCGTTGATCTGGATCTTGATATCCTTGTTATCTACCATCTCCCATTTGTAGTAGTTTCCCACCACAAATTTTTGTTTCCCCACATCTTCAGCAGTGTATTTCTGAATCATGGAGTCCCATATCGATTTGACTTCCTTGTGCGGGCAGTAAATGTCAAACAGATCATTAGACAGAGTGCTAATGACGGTATGCCTGCACACTTTGTTAGCATGAACCCAAGCTTCAATAATTTTCTGATCGGCAGCAGCATCTGGTTTTGGTTCTGTCAATGCGAAAGCCACACCGTGAAGATCAAGGATAGAGAACACACGTTCCTGCCACCTCTTGAAGTTCTGACCGCCAAATGTTTCAATTCTGGAGGTGTCAGGAAACTTGCTGACAGTAGCAGCGGCTGGTGCGGAAACAGCGGCAGCTACAGTTGAGGAGGGAATGTCGGTAGACATGATAAATTCCTTTAGATTGTTGGAAATACCTGCAAAATAATGTTAGAAACACAAAGATCGAGTCGTGTATAAACACTCGCCCTAAAGGAATTTATTTCCCCCAGGATAAAACGATCTCTTCCGATTTGAAACCGGGAACCAGAACAGCAAGAATAATAGTAACTAGGAAAAGCTCTCAATCTTTCTTATGGTGTATTTCTCAAATGTGTTGTATCTGATTTGGTTGAAGAGGGTAGTATTTATAGGGAGAGAAAAGATCTATACCATTATGGTAGAGATTAAAATCAATTAAGAATAATAATTAGGAATTATATCCGTTCATGGCTGTTGCAAAATCAATTGCAATTAACCATGAACGTTAGAGGGAGAGGATCATGGCTTTGAAAGAAAAATGCCGTTTGCACAATTCATGGCATTAAAGGAAATGATCCTGCCGTTGCACATCCGTTGCAACCTTTATAATATTAATAATAACTTTACAACATTACACAGCCAGAAAACTAAAGTTGAACAATCACAAGAGAAATAAATACCACAGCATTAAAGCAGCAAGTTCAGAGAACTAAATGTGAATAGGGCTACCAAGAAAACAGAAAAGCAACTTTTTAACGTAATTCTCCTCTCAAGTAATCTCCCAATCAGCATTGACACCAATAACAAGTAGTAGAAACAGTGGCAACTGACCTAGCAGAAAGCATAAAATCCCACCAGCCTAAACACTCCACAATCAACTCTATTTTATATTGTCAAGAACCTAAACTAGCAAATGGATAAAAAAGAATTGTCACTCCTCAGGCTTCAATAACAGCATGTTCACCTGTCAAACCCTACTAACCTATGTTTCTTAAACCACTGACCCTTGGGAGGATCTTCCATGAATTGTTCAAGTTGTTATAGTTACATGATTTCAAGAGCAAACTTCTCCTGACAATGCAGATGCTGCAGATTCGCTACAAAGTAGGGTACAACTTGAATAACTTGAGACCTACATTTTTCCTTTGATCAATTTGTTTTCTTTTGCTAAATAAATTTTAGTCTTCCATCTAGCAACTGACTTTCACTTTTATTCCCCATTTTCACAATATTTAAATTTATCCCCTAACCATGCACTGTTACCCACATCTCCATTCTATCCGCTGTTACTAAAAATCTTCTCCAATATATGTGTTAGTTACCAAAACATAGTTAAATAATACTCCGTAGAAAAGTATTCATACGTTCTTAAGGGATTTCAATTTCATCCCCATCTACTGTAGTACACAAACTCATTCCCAACTATGCATTATCATCACCCACATCCCATATATAACAATTATACTACCCAGATTCCTACCAACTATTGTGCATATGTAACGACGAACTCATTGGTTGGGTGATCCAATTTTGTGCGCCAAATTGGAAGTTTGGAACACCAGGTGGATTATAGTTATTACTCAATCTAAAAGTCATCTCAATGAAGTATCCAACCGAAGAATAGTGAAGATGCTGGTAATTATATAGAGAACATTTATAGTCTACATAAATATAAAATGGATGTGTTGAAACTTTCATACAGTCTGTCGTAACACAAGAGCATATAATACTCCTACAGTCAGCTAACTCCAGCGTGATTGTATAACTTTTCTTTCAAAAAGTAAACCAAATAATATGCAAAAGTTACATTTGTGTAAATTTTAAGTTTTTTTTATGGACAAATATAAAATGAGTACAATAATTATGTTAAAAAAATAAAGTATCAAATATATTGACTTGCAAGATGCTAAATTTTTCTTTTACACAAATATAAATTTTTCATATTATTTAGTGTAATTTTTTAAAAATTAAACTACTCTTATTATACGTACATTTTAAAGTTAGCTGACTTCAGTAGTCACCAAATTGTATCCTATCAAATAAATCAAAATTTACGATGTTTCATATATATATATATATATATATATATATATATCAATTAAGTATTTTTTGACACTTTTGTTCCTAAATGTTGCTAGGATAGTTTAAATGTGGCATAAGTAATAATTTTTAAATACATTATTGTCAGTTTTTTTATTGTAATAATATCTTAATAAAAAATTATATTAAGCCTTTTATTGGCATAAGAAATTTGATGAAAATTGATTAGAGATATATTAAAATATTTTGGTACAATATTTTGGGCGGCCAAAAAAGTATATTAAGCCTTTTATTTTTTTCTTTGATATTTCATTTTGTCCCTCTCAAGTCTCAAGTCTCAAGTCTCAACTCAACACTGGTGCGGAAGTTGATTATTACTGCGATTATGCAAATTGGCAGGCGAAAACCAACAACAACTTTTGCAACCCTAAGCTGGTTTTTGTTCCAAAGCGGGTAGAGCACGAAGAAAAGCACCGACCGAAGTTAATAGCCTTACCCACAAGACAATACTGGGTAAGAGGAAGAAGGTAATTAGAGATATTCTAATTAAGGTCTTCTTGTTTTTTTCCTTATGTATGTATATCTTGAAAGTTATGTTGGGATTGTGAGTGTGAATTTTCTTGGGGTTGGAATATAGAACGTGGAATGAAATTTTGCATGTTCTATTCCCACCGATGAATTTTGGCCGAAGATTGTGACAGAGATGGCGGAAGGGATGTTTAAATATGTGCAACATTCCATTCTTTTTGTTTAAAACTTAACTTTGGTACAATTTTTTTCAGGGTTCTGCGTTGTTGTCGGTATTTAGCTGTAAAAGTCTTTTTCTGCTATTCATGTTCTCTAGCCCAAGAGTTAGGCTCAGGAGCAGACATTCAAGAGGATTTGTGGGTCAGCTGGTTTTAACTGCTTCTTAGCTTGATTTTGTTAAGAAACGAGTTAATTAATTAGGAGCAGAGTTTGTGAAGTTATTGTGCTGGTTAATAAACAAGCATGGTATCATCATCCCACCCTACTAGTAACAAAATTGTTTGCTCATCATATACTCTTCTTATTGCTGTCTACATGATATTTTTGTTCCAAGGATACTTCACTTGAATATCCTAGGAAGGATAACTTAGTCTGATTTTTGTGGCCTGCTGTTAACCCATGCTGACCGATCATTTATTTTCTTACTAGTGTTATGTAGAGATTTAGCATTAACTGTGAAATGAAGTCACTTCTGTAATTTAGGTAAGATTTATCTCTAACTAACTTCTCCATTCCTTGAAATATCTTAGGGTCATTAAGATTTAATGCTCGTCTGCTGTGAATTTATTAACCCTGTACTGTTGACTGCTCCTAAAGGTTGCAGCTTTAACTATTGTAGTGACTAAGAAATATTTTTGACCATTTTGACAAATCACTCCATTGTTAAGGCATCTTGTTTAGCTTTAGATTGAGTAGATGAGTTTTATGCATCTGCCGTCATGTTTGTTTGTCTCACTGACATCTTGTGACCTTAAAACTGACAGGATCCACAATATAGCAATGTGAATGCAACATTGCCATAAATCTTGTTTTGATAATTTGTTTAATTTAATGGCACAGGTGGTGAAGTTTGTCAGCAGGAGGCAGGAAATGGGATCACCAAATCAAATTGAAACATCAAAATTCTAATGGCAAAGCAAATGGTAATATTCAGTTGGTTGTCACTACCTCTAGTAGCTGTCCAGCAACACCTCACCAGTGCCGCTCCCTTCTCATCATGCAAGAGGCTTCTCACTGCATCTTCTGCCTCTACCAGTTTCGCTGCCACTTCCACCCACTCACAGAAGAAGAGTGATGTGATCCTGCCTAGGGTTAGTAGGCCGGATTACAATGGAGCTTTTAGAGGATCTAGCCGAATCAAATTATCTAGCACAACAAGATCACAAGGAAAGGAAAGACATGTACAAGTTATATTTAGCGAAGAATAGATAAGAATTAGCGGAGATTTAGGGAAAATATGTACCCGGAACTTGATAGAATTGATAAAGGATTGAAATTGATCACACGAACTTCCAAGAATTAATCCAAGTAACTTGACATCCACGGTTCTTGAAAATAGGCAATTAATAAACCTTCATTCATTCATAGAAACTTGCCCAAATTTACACATACAATTTCAAGGTTTCCCCGAGCAATAATCGGAAGGAGTAGTCTCAACTTAAACGATTATTACTCAAGAAAATGTGAAGAGTTCAAGGCTTAAGTGATAAGAGAAGGAGTATTCTCACTTGACAAATTATCACACAAAGTCTAAAACTGAGGAGGAAAATAAAACAAAAGAGTTATATATAGTAGGGATGCAAATTGGGCTTGAAAAGCCCAAAAATCCGAAATCTAGGAAGTGGCTTAGCGTGATTACGTTAAGAGCTTAGCGTAATTACGCTAAGGTTTGTGCCCAAAAATCCAAGATACATCAGCGGGTAGCGTGATTCACGCTAAGCTCTTACCGTGATTACGGTTAGCTAACCGTAATCACGCTAAGAGCTTAACTAAGAATTCTTCTTTGGCTCTATGGATGGTCACATGGGCAATCTTTTCCTTGGCTTTGATAGGTTATTTCTCTCTCATTTTGCCTTCAAACCATAGGGACAACCCTCGTGCTTTGCTCCGGGTGATCGGGCCTTGAGGCAACATGTCTTGAGTGTCAAAATTAGCGTTGGAGGGATCCGTGATCACATCAACTCCTTCCCCTTCGAAAGGATTCGTCCTCAAATCCATTCCTTGAGGATTTTCTTCAACTTCGGGGCAAAGAGACAGATCATTGACATTGAATGTATGGCTGATTCCCCCATATTCGCTTGGAAGATCTAGAACATAAGCATTGGCGTCAATACGGCGGAGGATTTGAAAAGGCTCGTCCCCTCGTGGACTTAGCTTGCCTTGTCGTTGGTGCGGGAATCGATCCTTGCTCCAATGAAGCCACACCCTTGTCCCGGTTCGAAGGAAGTAGGAGTCTTGCCCTTATTGCGCTTGGCCATTTCTTTTTCGTTAATGCTTTCAATGTTCTTGCGGACTTGTTCATGGAGTTTCTTAACAGCTGCAGCCTTGGCACTCTCATCTACACACTTAAGAGAACTCAAGGGCAAAGGTGAGAGATCAAGAGGGGTTAAGGGTTTGAACCCGTAAACCACCTCAAAAGGAGAAAACCCAATGGAAGAATGATAAGCATTACTATAAGCAAATTCAACAAATGCAATACAATCTTCCCATTTCACTCCATGTTTAGTAATCATTATACGAAGTAATGAGCCTAAAGTCCTATTCACCACCTCCGTTTGGCCATCCGTTTGAGGGTGACACGTGGTGGAGAAGAGGAGTTTAGTCCCTGACTTTGTCCAAAGAGTCCACCAAAAATGACTTAGGAACTTAGTGTCCCGGTCACTCGCAATGCTCTTAGGTATACCATGTAATCGCACCACATGTTGGAAAAATAAAGATGCAATGTGTGTGGCATCATGTGTTTTAGAGCATGGTATAAAATGCGCCATTTTAGAAAAACGATCCACCACAACAAAAATAGAGTCATGGCCATTCCTAGATCTAGGCAAACCCAATACAAAGTCCATAGACAAGTCTACCCATGGATGTTGTGCAACAGGCAAAGGCATGTAAACCGCATGATGTTTAGATGTGGACTTGGCAGTTTTACACTCAATACATCGATTCACAATGTTAATCACATCTACTTTCATTCGTGGCCAATAGAAATGAGATTTTAAAGCATGTACAGTTTTGGCAATGCCGAAATGACCACTCAGAGCTCCCCCGTGAGCTTCCAACACAAGCAATTCCCTAATATTAGAACGTGGTATGCATAATCTATCATATTTGAATAGAAAATTATCATGCTTATAGAAATGCATTTGGGAACCACGTGCACAAGTCGTATATATATCACGGAAATCCTCATCATTCTCATACAATTCAGTCAAATGAGAAAATCCAAATATTTGTGAATCAAGAGAATTCAAGAGAGCATACCTTCGTGAAAGGGCGTCGGCTACTACATTTTCCTTGCCCTTTTTGTACTTGATGGTATACGGAAATGCTTCGATGAATTCCACCCACTTGGCATGTCTCTTATTCAGCTTGGCTTGGCTCTTAAGGAATTTAAGGCTTAGGTGGTCGGTGTGGATGACGAATTGGTTGGCTAGCAAGTAATGCTCCCACACCATAAGTGCCCTCACCAAGGCGTAGAGTTCCTTGTCATAAGTGGAGTAGTTAAGTTGGGCTCCACTAAGCTTCTCGCTAAAATATGCAATGGGGCGTCCTTCTTGAGTTAGGACCGCTCCAATGCCAATCCCGCTCGCATCACACTCCAACTCAAATACTTTGTTGAAGTCCGGCAAGGCTAGAATAGGGGATTTCATAAGTCTCTTCTTAAGTTCCTCGTAAAAACTTGGCTTGTCGTTCTCCCCACTCAAAGGGAACATTCTTCTTGGTCAATTTGTTGAGGGGTGCGGCGATTGTTGAGAAGTTTGGCACGAATCGACGGTAAAAGCTTGCTAGGCCAAGAAAAGATCTTACTTCACCGACATTGTGGGGAATTGGCCAATCCCGTATGGCTTTCACCTTATCCTCATCAACTTGTACGCCACCTACACTCACAACAAAACCAAGGAAATGCACTCGTTCCAAACAAAACTCGCACTTCACAAATTTAGCATATAATCGGTGTGTGCGTAAGGTGTCAAATATGGTGCGCAAATGGAACACATGTTCCTCAAGAGATGAACTATACACAAGAATATCATCGAAGTACACCACAACATACTTTCCAATGAAATTTCGCAAGACATGATTCATTAATCTCATAAAGGTGCTAGGAGCATTGGATAGACCGAATGGCATTACCAACCATTCATACAAACCGTGCTTGGTTTTGAAGGCGGTCTTCCACTCATCCCCCTCATGCATCCGGATTTGGTGATACCCACTCATGAGATCAATTTTGGAGTAGATTTGGCTCCCGCTCAACTCATCAAGCATATCATCGAGGCGTGGAATGGGGTGTCGATATCTCACAGTGATCTTGTTGATGGCTCTACAATCAACACACATCCTCCACGTCCCATCTTTCTTAGGCACGAGCAACACGGGCACAGCGCAAGGTGACATACTCTCTCGGATGTAGCCTTTGCGCAACAAATCTTCCACTTGTCTTTGAAGCTCCTTCGTCTCCTCGGGGTTACATCGGTAAACCGGCCTATTTGGTAAAGCCTCTCCGGGTATCAAGTCAATCTTGTGTTCGATCCCACGGATTGGAGGAAGGCCACTTGGCATTTCGGATGGAAAGACATCGTCATACTCCTGCAAAAGAGAAACAAGGGGACTTGGTAGAGAAGAAGGGGGATTAGTGTCAATTTCCAAACAATGTGCCTTGTATCGAAGTACAAGACACACTTTACTAGAAAATAAAGCTCGCCCCACACCCTTACCCCTCGCTATCACACTCAAGTGTTTAGGCTCACGCTCTCTACCATGCTTACTTTTTTCATGGCGTGTATTCAACTCTCCCTTTGTTTTCTTTCCTCTCCTCTCTTGTGTTTTCCTCTCATGGTTCACATTTTTCTCTCCTCTTTGTGCATCTCACTTTTTTCATGCACGTTATTTTCCTCATTCACACACCTTACTTTCTTCTCTCCACTCTGTTCTCTCATTTTCTTTATGATTTGGAACTCGGCACTTGCCTTTTCCATATGCAATCGATCCTCAAGAACTTGAGCGGGTGAGAGTGGAGGAATGCTAAACTTCTTCCCACGGTGAGTGAGGTGAATCTTGTTGGTTCGGCCATCATGCACTACCCATCGATCAAATTGCCATGGCCGACCAAGGATGAGATGACTAGCATCCATGGGAACTACGTCACACAATCTCTCATCCTCATAACTACCTACTTTGAAGGCAACAAGAACTTGTTCCTTCACCTTTACTTCTCCATCATCACTAAACCAATGTAAGGAATAAGGATTGGGATGGGGTGTTGTGGGCAACCCAAGTTTGAAAACTAACAAATAACTTGCTACATCCACCACACTTCCATTATCAACAATAAGAGATGCGACCTTACCATTGATTTCACACCGAGAATGGAAAAGATTCTCCCGTTGATCTTTGTTGGCAACCTCCTTGATATGATCCCGGACCCTCCCAACACCCTTATCGACACTCAAGATGTGTACCCTCAATGTCCGATCACACGAAGCAAGGCAAGAGGTTTGTCCTTATGGTTGGAAGGCAAAATGAGAGAGAAAGGACCCACCCAAGTCAAGGAAAAGCCGGCCTATGTGATTTTCCATCGAACCAAAGAAGAGTCCTTACCATGATCACGGTTTGTCCTAACCGTGAATCACGCCAGGACAGTTTTGGGTAACGTGATCACGGTTCGTCCTAACCGTGAATCACGCTACCTTCGGATGTTATTTGAGTTTTGTGGAATCCTTACCGTGATCACGGTAAGGACTAACCGTGATCACGGTTAAGCATTTTTGCCTAACGTGATTCACGTTTAGCCCTTAACGTGAATCACGTCAGCGTCTTTTCTGGTGCCGAATTTTGGGCTTCCAAGCCCACTTTTGCCTACTTGTATAAATAGCTCTTTGTTTCATTTTCTTAGGAGTTTTAGACTTTGAGTGATATTTTGTAAGTTGAGAGCACTCCTTAATCTATCACCTAGGTCCCTAAACTCAACACTTGTTCTTGGAGAAAGATTGCTTGAGTAGAGAACACTCCTCCCAATCTTCCTCCGGGAATTATCTTGTAATCGAACTACTACTTTTTGGTGACTTGAATCTACTGAAGTTTGCTTGCTGTTATTGGTTTGAGCTTCTACAAGTGATGCATTTGTTCATTAATTCCAATTCCTCCATCTAGCAACAATCATCATTCCGGGTAACATTGTTTCTTCCCTTTCTAGTCTTGTCCGCTGCCAAAATCTGTGTCTTGTGTGTAAATCTTCCGCTCTTTTATTCGAACCTTGTTGTTAACTCCATCGGCTAGATCCTCCTCAAGCTCCATATATCATTCGGCTTACTTACACTAGGCCGGATCATATCAAGTGGTAGCGGGGCTTTTGGCGCCTTGGAGTTTACTTGTGTTCTTTTCGTTGTCACCTTTGTCTGAACCATAGATGCTCTTGTTGTCCAATTTCATTTTCTTGATTGTCTTGTGTCAAAAGTGTCGAGTATTGCTGCCAAAATCAAGTGATAATATGTGTGAATGTTATGCCAACTTTTGCTAGCTTTAAATATCAAAATCTGATAAGTGAGTTCTTGGTGTTCATCTTTGAGTTCTTGGTGTTCATGCAAAAATTTGAATGAAATAGGAAAACTTTGATTCAAAAATCTTCCAATTAATTGAAGTCAAGTTGTTTCCCTTTAAAATATTAATTTACTACACCATAGTGGCCAACCAAAGAACAAATATTCTCACAAGTGGCCAACATTCTAATTCTCAAGAAAGAATATTCACTTAGGTAGAGTCCTTGTCCCTTGATCCACGTCCATCTCTCCTTGTGTCCAGCAGTCCTTTTGAGTTTGTCTAAGTCCTAAACTCCTTTAAAAAAAAAAAAAAAAAAAAAAAAAAAAAAAAAAAAAAGAGAGAAAAAGGACAAGTCTTTTCCATCAAGTCTTTTCTTTAAGTCCTAAACTAAAATCCTTTTGAGTCTTTTATTCTTTTGAGTTTTCTGTCCAACTTCTTTTCCCTCCACAGTGTGTCCTTCCTTCTTGTGTTTTCTCTTGTTGATTGCAAGGATAGTTAGGAACAAATGCTTGACTTGAATCACAAGTTTATTGGTTACAAGAAGTTGTGTGGTGAACAAGATTGTGGAAAGGATTTTTGAGCGTTTGTGAGGACATCTTTTACGAGTGATCAAACACGAGTGTTCAAACACGTGAGGGAGAAAAGATTTTACTAACGTTTGTTTGAGTGTGCAGGTACCTTTGTCTTGTTACAATGATCAACCGAAGTAGGCCTAATTCTAGTAGTAGTAGAAGTGCCGAAGCCCTTGAACAAGTCCTTGCTGCCTTGGCTTCTTTGAAGGCTACTGCTGAACGGACAGAGGCCCGTCTCACTTTGTTAGAGGGAAGTATAAAGTCCCCAGTCACCCCGAAGGAGCCTCCCCTTAAGCCCCCTAAAGGTTTCCAAGAGGAGTATGTAGCTTGTGAGACCGAGGAAGAGGGTCACCTTGACAGTGATGAAGCGCGTGAGCGCTTGAAAGGGAAATTCAAAAGGGTGGCCAGCCGTGGCTTCCCAAGCTGTCTCACCACGGAGACTCGAAAACCAGCACCACACCCTACTCATCTAGCCATATCCGAAGAACAAATGAAGAACATCCGGGAGAAATATGCCAAGCTTAATCCGAACCAAAAAGATCTTAATGCAACAAGTAGTCGGCCTCTAATTCCTCATTATCATGCTAAGACCACACCTCACAACACACATGGATATTACGAAGATCCTTTTGAGTATGGTAGTGAAGAGTTTGAAGAGCCTCCACAATCAAATAGAGGTAGGCGGCAACGAAATTCCACTTTTCAGTTTGGAAAGCCATTTGAGGAGGCACAAGAACAGAAGGTTGATGACAAGTTGAGTGGTATTAAAGTGCAAATTCCTACCTTTAGAGGCACCACTGATCCTTCGGAATACCTCAAATGGGAAGGAAAAATTCAACGTATCTTTAATTGTCACCGGTATTCGGATGAGAAGAAAATCAAGCTAGCTGCCATGGAGTTTGATGATTATGCAGTTAGTTGGTGGGATAAGGTTTGCAAGAAAAGAGGGGAAGAGGATGCCATCCGAGATTGGGAAGAGATGAAGAGGGTAATGAGGGCAAGGTTTGTACCCGCCAACCACAAACGGGACTTGCAAAACAAGCTACAAGGTCTCAAGCAAGGTTCCAAATCAGTGGGTGAATACTTTAATGACCTAGAGGAGCTTCTTATCAAGACCGAAACTGATGAGAATGAAGAAGTCACTATGTCCCGATTCCTCAATGGTCTCAATGAACGGATTCGGTACAAGCTTGAATTGAAGGAGCTTGATCACTTGGAGTCAATGCTCCATTATACCTTAAAGGTGGAAGCATATGAGTCCACAAAGAAGAAGCCCTACCCTAGCCGAAACACCAACCAACCCTACTCCTCCACTCCAAAAACCCCATGGAAATCCTACCCTAAAGACCAACCAAACCAAAAAGATACCAAAACAGTGACCCCCAACCCAAAACCATACACACCTTTCTCTAAGAATAACTCCTTTAATCCTCCACCAAAACAGACCCCTAACACTATCACTACCAACCCAAATCAGCCCAAGAAATTCTCCTCGAATATTCAGTGTTATCGATGCCACGGAAGAGGACACATTTCCTCCGAGTGTCCTAACCGTCGAGTAGTGATCATCCGTGAGGGTAACTATGAAACTGAAAGTGATGAAGAGATGGAAGGAGAGAATGAGTTGAAGGAAGAAGGGACCGAAAGTAGTGAAGAAGAAGTGGTTCCGACAGCCCCTATGACCTTGGTTGTGAGGAGGAGCATGAGTGTTCAAGCCAAGGAGGAGAATACCAATGAAGAGCAGCGAGAAAACCTTTTCCATTCTCGTTGTGAGATCAGCGGTAAAATTGCTTCACTTATTGTTGACAATGGTAGTGTAGTGGATGTAGCAAGCCATCTCTTAGTCTTGAAGCTGGGTTTGCCTACAACTCCGCATCCCAACCCTTATTCTTTGCATTGGTTTAATGATGATGGGGAAGTGAAGGTGAAAGAACAAGTTCTTGTAGCTTTCAAGATGGGTGGTTATGAGGATGAGAGGTTGTGTGATGTGGTTCCTATGGATGCAAGCCACCTCATCCTTGGTCGACCATGGCAATTCGATAGGTGGGTAGTCCATGATGGACGAACCAACAAACTTCACCTTACTCACCGTGGGAAGAAATTCAGCTTTCGTCCACTTTCCCCCATGCAAGTGCGAGAGGATCAAATGCGCATGGCAACAGCAAGTGCAGAATTTCAGTTGATGAGAAAGATGAGAGAAAAGAGAGGAGAGAAGAAAGTAAGTTGTGTGAAAGAGGAAAAAACATGCCATGAAAAAAGTAAGCATGGTAACTTAAGGGAAAGTGAGTGTAGCTCACAAGAGAAGAGAGGAGAGAAGAAGGTAAGTTGTGTGAAAGAGGAAAAAACATGCCATGAAAAAAACAAGCATGGTAGAGAGAGTGAGCCAAAACACTTGAGTGTGGTAGCAAGGGGTAAGGATGTGAGGCGAGCCCTTGTCATTAACAACGTGTGCCTTGTGCTTCGGTACAAGCCACATTGTTTAAATGCTGCCACTAACACCATTTCTTCTCTACCAAGTCCAATTGTCTCACTTTTGCAGGAATTTGATGATGTGTTTCCATCCGAGATGCCTAGTGGCCTTCCTCCAATCCGCGATATAGAACACAAGATAGACCTTGTACCCGGAGCTGCCATACCCAATAGACCAGCCTATCGATGCAACCCCGAAGAAACGAAAGAGCTCCAAAAGCAAGTCGAGGAGTTGTTAAGCAAAGGCTTCATTAGAGAGAGTATGTCCCCTTGCGCTGTACCCGTTCTACTTGTACCAAAGAAAGATGGGACATGGAGGATGTGTTTGGATTGTCGAGCCGTCAACAAGATCACTGTGAGGTATCGGCATCCCATACCCCGACTCGACGACATGCTTGATGAATTAAGCGGGAGCACGGTCTATTCTAAGATTGATCTCATGAGTGGCTACCACCAAATCCGAATGCATGAGGGCGACGAGTGGAAGACAGCCTTCAAAACCAAACACGGTTTGTATGAATGGATGGTAATGCCTTTTGGGTTGTCCAATGCCCCTAGCACTTTCATGAGATTGATGAATTATGTGTTGCGAGAATTCATAGGAAAATATGTTGTTGTGTATTTTGATGATATTCTTGTTTATAGTCCTTCTCTTGAACAACATGTGAGTCACTTGCGCACCATACTTGACACTTTGCGTGCACATCAATTATATGCTAAACTTTCTAAGTGTGAATTGTGCTTGGATAGAGTACATTTTCTTGGCTTTGTTGTGAGTATAGATGGCGTACAGGTTGATGAGGAAAAGGTGAAGGCCATTAGAGAGTGGCCTAATCCTAAGAGTGCTAGCGAAGTGAGATCCTTCCATGGTCTCGCGAGTTTTTATCGTCGATTTGTACCAAAATTCTCAACCATAGCTGCTCCCCTCAATGAGCTCACTAAGAAACATGTAACTTTTGAGTGGGGAAGTCGACAAGAGGCAGCTTTCAAGGAACTCAAGGAGAGACTTATGCAATCTCCGGTGTTAGCCTTACCCAACTTTAACAAGGCTTTTGAGTTAGAGTGTGATGCAAGTGGCATAGGCATAGGAGCTGTCCTAACTCAAGAGGGACGACCCACTGCATACTTTAGTGAGAAACTCAGCGGTGCCCAGCTCAACTACTCCACGTATGATAGGGAGTTATATGCCTTAGTAAGAACACTCATGGTGTGGGAACATTACTTGCTGCCAAATCAGTTTGTCATCCACACCGACCACTTAAGTTTGAAGTTCCTTCAAGGCCAAGCCAAGTTGAACAAACGCCACGCCAAATGGATGGAATTCATTGAGGCATTTCCCTACACCATCAAGTACAAGCAAGGCAAGGAGAACGTGGTGGCCGACGCCCTCTCGCGAAGGTACGCTCTCTTGAACTCTCTTGATGCACAACTATTTGGATTTTCACATTTAATTGAATTGTATGAGAATGATGAGGATTTTTGTGACATATATGCAGCATGTGCACATGGATCACATACGCATTTCTTTAGGCATGATAATTATTTGTTCAAGTATGATAAATTGTGTGTGCCCCGTTCTAATGTTAGAGAACTACTTGTGTTGGAAGCTCATGGAGGAGCTTTAAGTGGTCACTTTGGCATCACCAAAACGTTGCATGCTTTAAAGTCTCATTTCTATTGGCCGCGAATGAAAGTAGATGTGGCTAACATTGTGAATCGGTGCATTGCTTGTAAACTTGCCAAATCCAAATCTAAACATCATGCTATCTATATGCCTCTACCTGTTGCACAACACCCATGGGTAGATTTATCTATGGATTTTGTTTTGGGTTTGCCTAAGTCTAGGAATGGCCATGATTCTATCTTTGTTGTGGTGGATCGATTTTCCAAAATGGCGCATTTTATACCATGTTCGAAAACTCATGATGCTCCACATATTGCCTCTTTATTTTTCCAACATGTGGTAAGAATACATGGAATGCCTAAGAGTATTGTGAGTGATAGGGACACCAAGTTTTTGAGTCATTTTTGGCGAACTCTTTGGGCGAAGTTGGGGACTAAACTTCTCTTCTCCACCACGTGTCACCCTCAAACGGATGGCCAAACGGAGGTGGTGAATAGAACTTTAGGCTCATTACTTCGTATAATGATTGCTAAACATGGAGTGAAATGGGAGGATTGCATTTCATTTGCTGAATTTGCCTACAATAATGCTTATCATACATCCATCGGGTTTTCTCCTTTTGAGGTGGTTTACGGGTTCAAACCCCTGACCCCTCTTGATCTCTCACCTTTGCCTTTGAGTTCTCTTAAGTGTGTAGATGGTAGTTCCAAGGCTACAGCTGTTAAGAAACTCCATGAGCAAGTCCGCAAAAATATTGAGAGTATGAACGAAAAAGCAGTGGCCAAACGCAATAAGGGCAAGGTCCCTACTTCCTTTGAACAGGGTCAATGGGTGTGGCTTCACTGGAGCAAGGACCGATTTCCACGTGAACGCCAAAGCAAGCTAAGTCCAAGAGGAGACGGGCCTTTTCAAATTATCCGTCGCATTGACGCCAACGCCTATGTCCTAGATCTTCCAAGGGAATATGGGGGAATCAGTCGTACCTTCAATGTTAATGATCTGTCTTTCTACCCCGAAGATGAAGAAGACCCTCAAGAAATGGATTCGAGGACGAATCCTTTCGAAGGGGAAGGAGTTGATATGATCCCGGATCCTCCCAACACCCTTATCGACACTCAAGATGTGTACCCTCAATGTCCGATCACACGAAGCAAGGCAAGAGGTTTGTCCTTATGGTTGGAAGGCAAAATGAGAGAGAAAGGACCCACCCAAGTCAAGGAAAAGCCGGCCTATGTGATTTTCCATCGAACCAAAGAAGAGTCCTTACCGTGATCACGGTTTGTCCTAACCGTGAATAACGCCAGGACAGTTTTGGGTAACGTGATCACGGTTCGTCCTAACCGTGAATCACGCTACCTTCGGATGTTATTTGAGTTTTGTGGAATCCTTACCGTGATCACGGTAAGGACTAACCGTGATCACGGTTAAGCATTTTTGCCTAACGTGATTCACGTTTAGCCCTTAACGTGAATCACGTCAGCGTCTTTTCTGGTGCCGAATTTTGGGCTTCCAAGCCCACTTTTGCCTACTTGTATAAATAGCTCTTTGTTTCATTTTCTTAGGAGTTTTAGACTTTGAGTGATATTTTGTAAGTTGAGAGCACTCCTTAATCTATCACCTAGGTCCCTAAACTCAACACTTGTTCTTGGAGAAAGATTGCTTGAGTAGAGAACACTCCTCCCAATCTTCCTCCGGGAATTATCTTGTAATCGAACTACTACTTTTTGGTGACTTGAATCTACTGAAGTTTGCTTGCTGTTATTGGTTTGAGCTTCTACAAGTGATGCATTTGTTCATTAATTCCAATTCCTCCATCTAGCAACAATCATCATTCCGGGTAACATTGTTTCTTCCCTTTCTAGTCTTGTCCGCTGCCAAAATCCGTGTCTTGTGTGTAAATCTTCCGCTCTTTTATTCGAACCTTGTTGTTAACTCCATCGGCTAGATCCTCCTCAAGCTCCATATATCATTCGGCTTACTTACACTAGGCCGGATCATATCACTCCTCCTTCGCATGAGCATTCATGCTCCTTCTCACAACTAAGGTCATTGTGGCTGCCGGAACTACTTCTTCTTCACTACTCTCGGTCTCCTCCTCCCTATCTTCTTTCTCACCCTCACTTGCCTCAACTTCACTCTCCGTCTCATAGTTGCCCTCTCGGATCACCACCACTCGTCGGTTAGGACATTCCGAAGCAATGTGACCTCTTCCTTGACAACGGTAGCATTGGACATTAGAGGAGAATTTTCTTGGTTGGTTGGGGTTGGTAGGTGGATTAGGAGTTGTTTTTGGTGGGGGTTTTGAGAGATTACTTTTAGTGGGTGTGTAGGGTTTCGGTGGGGGTGTTTCGGCTTTGGAGTCCTTTGGTTTAAATGGCTCTTTAGAGTAGGACTTCCAAGGGGTCTTTGGGGTTGAGGAGAAGGCTGGGGTTTTACTTGGGTAAGACTTCTTCTTTGTGGCTTCATATGCTTCCACCTTTATGGCATAGTGGAGCATAGATTGTAGGTGATCGAGCTCCTTCAACTCAAGCTTGTACTTAAGTCGATCATTAAGGCCATTGAGGAACCTTGACATAGTCACTTCTTCTTCCTCCTCCGTGTTGGTCTTGATCAAGAGTCCCTCTAACTCATTGAAGTATTCTCCTACAGACTTAGAACCTTGCTTGAGACCTTGTAATTTGTTTTGCAAGTCTCTCTTATGATGCGCGGGTACGAACCTTGCTCTCATCACCCTTTCATCTCTTTCCAATCTTGGATAGCATCCACTTCTCCTCTCTCTCTACACACTTTTTCCCACCAACTAACGGCATAATCTTCAAACTCCATTGCCGCTAGCTTAATCTTTTTTTCTTCCGAATACCGATGACAATTGAAAATTCGTTGAATTTTTCCCTCCCATTTTAGGTACTCCGAAGGATCGGTGGAGCCCCTAAAGGTAGGGATTTGCACCTTGATTTCGCTCAACTTGTCATCAACCCTAGGCTCTTGTGGCCTCTCTTCATGTTCAACAAACCGTGACCCTTTCCCCCTTTGACGTCTTCCCCTCGTTCGTTGGATCACCTCATCAAACTCGGCATGTGTTTCCCCATAAGGATCCTCATAGTACTCTCTAGTATGATGGGGTGTGGTAAGGGCATGGAAATGAGGGGCTTTGGGTCGGCTACTAGAAGCATGGAAGTCTTCTGGCCCTCGGCTGCCTTGCTCATATTTCTTCCTTATCTCTTTCATTTGCTCTTCCGATATGGCCAATCCCGGAGGGGAGACAAATGGCTTTCGGGTATCCTCCTTTTTTGGAGTGTTCTTCAACAACCCAACTCTCTCTTCTTCTCTTCGATGACCCTCTGACTCAGTTTCAACGAGAACTTGTTCCTTAAGAGGCTTCGGGTAGGATTTAGGTGGAAGGTTTTTGGGTAGGGTTGTGTGAGTAACAACTTCGGAAGGCTTTTCATCTCTCGACTACGAGACTTAATAGTCTCCTCTAACAAAGTGAGACGATCCTCCGTTCGAACCATAGTAGCCTTCAATTCCCCTAAGGCGGACAATACTTGGTCAAGGGCTTCGGCACTTCGACTACCACTAGAACTAGGCCTACTTCTCCCGGACATTTTAGAATTCAACTCCTTTTTTTTTTTATACCTACAAAATGGAAACAAACGAGATAGATAGACGTTAGTAAATAACTCTCCCTCACGTGTTTAAACTCTCGTGTTTAGGTGTTTAGTCACTCGAAAAATACGTGCTCACAAACACTCAACTTCACATTTTTCCGTGTACCTGCACACTTAAACAAAAGTTAGCAAATAATTCACTCCCTTACGTGTTTAAACACTCGTGTTTGATCACTCAAAAAATTTGGCCTCACAATCGCTCAAGAAATCTCCTCTCACAAAGCTTGCTCTCCACACAATTTCCTTGTTACAAACAAACTTGTGATTAATTCAAGCTTTCGATCGCCAATGTTCAAATGATTGAAACAAGAGGAAGAAGGAAACAATAAGACTCAAAAAGGATGGCAAAGACACAAGGCCAAGTGATAGCACGTTTTTATGCATGATTTTCTCCCCATTTTCTCACCCATTTAAGGCATGATTCTGCTAATTTACCCTTGTTTTCATTACTTTTGCAGATTTAGGCCTAAAATGGGAGTTTATGCGAAAAGATGCATTTTTGGGGCATTTTGTGCAGTTTTGAGCTTCAAGACCCAGAGTCGAGGTCCCGAGCCCAAACAGCGTTCAAGGTCCCGAATCGGATTCACCATTCGGGACCCCGAAGGGCGAAGAATGACACTTCCACGTGTCACCTCGCCAGAGTTTCCATGTGCCTCCTCTGACACTGTTCCTGCAGTCTGCACTGACCACCAAATACCCACCGCTCTGACCAAGTCAGCCGTTGAGCCCAGTCTAGACCTACCAAAGATGGGAAAATCAGACAGCTTTATGCTTTTCCAGCTTTGTGCTTTAAAGAGTATGGATTCACTTCTTTAGGCTTTCAATTAATGCATTTTGTCCCTAGTTTTAGGCTGAAGATATTTTGTGCTTAGAGCTCTACTATATAAAGGGCATCTAATATTAGTTTAGATCATCTTTTTATCTATCTCTCACTTCATAGTGTAATTTTCAGAATTAGTAGAATTAGTTTTCCTTAGACTTCTCTCTAGTTCTTGTTAGCACCTTCAACCTTGCCGCCGGGCTTCAAACGGATTTTAGTAACAAAGTTTTCTTCCTTTAATCTATTTATTTACTCATTATGCTTTCTTCAATTACTATTTGTCTAATTTCAAGCATGAGTAGCTAAATCTTTAATTCTTAGCAAGGGTGATTCAAGGGTTGCAAGGGCAGATTCGAGGCCTAAATACGCTTAATACATTCTTGATGCCATATTCAATTATTCATCGTTTTAATTACATCTTTGCATGATTTAACTTGAGGTCTGATCAGCTGATAATTATCTTGTGTAAATGCTGCCATTTATGTGATGAATACGGAAGGAAAATTGCACGAATTAAGTAGGCATCTGTTTAGTCTTGACTGCGCTGAAGTGGTCTCGAATAGATAGGGTGGGTAGTTGATTAGAGCAGGGTCACGAGCCTGACAAACTGAGGGACTCTTAGCTCTAGATCTGTCTTTTCTTATCTTCATGGGCGGTTTGAGTATGGCCCTCCCGCATTCGTGCCTGGAGGGATGGCAAACTGTCAAGACTACCTCATATGTGGAAACGGGGGGTAGTTTCTCTTAAGAGAAAAGTAGGGGATATCCGAGGAATCTGGTCCCCATGTCATTTCTATGATGTCTTGAATAGAATACCCTTGAGCCGATGACAATCTGGTCCCGAATGCAACCCGAGAATACCTTTTGCTAAGAATCCCTCTCTATCTGATTATTTGCGTGTATTTCCCCTCTGTTTTACTATTTCTGGATTTGTTTGCTAATTTACTTATTTTACCATTCGGGACCTCGAACGTGACATTCGGGACCCCGAATACTGCTTTTCTAGATAGAAATTGTTAGCTCCCGAAATCTGCCTTGGCTAACTCGTTAGCCAAGTAAACCCCCCCGATTGTTACTTTCTGTGCTCTTCTCCCCCGAATACCTTCAAGACCTTAGACCAGTCTCTCAAAATCCCTGTGTTCGACCCTGACTACCACTGTACACATTATCTCTTGTGCACACACGTTCTTGGGCATTATAAATCTTCATTTGACTGACAACCAAATTGGCGCCGTTGTCGGGGATTGTTTCAAGACTGATTTAATTTTCTTGTTTGTATGACCAGGAGATCTGCACCCGAATTACTACCCCTTGATCACGAGCTAGGGAGAACTGAACAAGGACTTCGACGACTGGCGCGAGGAGACTCCAACCCTTGTGTTCGGGACCTCGAGCGTCTTTTTGACCTAGAAGACTATCCAGGCCCCGAGAACTTGCCCCCGGTCCATCCAGAAGGACCCGACATGGATAATCACGGCCCCGAAGGGAATAATGTTCCACCACTCCCCCCACCGATCCAGAGCATCGATGAGTTTAATGCCGCCCCCGAGGCACCGACTAGCTGCATCGTTTGGCCAGTGGTCCCGAACGACTGGGAACTCAAGTCTGCAACCATGCATCATCTGCCCCTCTTCCGAGGATTGGCCAAGGAGAACCCCCATCGCCACCTCTAGTAGCTACACTCCATTTGCGACACCATGAAACCCTACAACGTTACTGTCGAGCATGCCAAGCTCCGTGCCTTTATGTGGTCCCTCAAGGACGACGCCCTTGAGTGGTTCTATGATTTGCAGCCGCAATCCATCAATTCATGGGCCGAGATGTCTAAGGCTTTCACGGACAAATACTACCCCGTGTCTATAGCAATGGTAACCCGGAAGCAGCTCGTATCCATCCTCCAAAAAGACTCGGAAGACCTTGAGCAATACTATGAGCGGTTCAAAAAGATGCAAGCCTTGTGCCCCTCACATAATCTGTCCGAACATGCCCTCATGCAATACTTTTGCGAAGGCCTTAACGGTCGAGACAAGGCCTTGTTGAACGCTGCTGCTAATGGTTCCATTACCAGACTTACTCCCGCTGCCGCCAAGGCCACTATCGAGCTCATGGCCAAGAACAACCTCTAGCTCAACAATTCCACTAGCGTTCAAGACGCCCGTTCGGCCGCTATGGAAAATCAATTGGCAGCCATCACGGGTATGTTGCAGAACATAGCTTCGGGCCATCCAGTCTAGCTCAAGGCATGCCATATCTGTCAGCTCTCAGACCACCCCACGGATGCTTGCCCCTTTATCCCCAAAGAAATGCCCGTCAATGCAGCAGGAGGATTCAATGCCCCGTATGGTCAACATCACAATCAAGGCTGGAAGTAGCCTAGTTATGGGTGGAACAACAACCAGCAGGCCGGACCCAGCCATCAGTACGGACAAAACCCATACGGAAATCACCCCCCTCCTTTCAACATGCAAACTTTCAAGCTCAGGCCCAATTTTCAGAATTATCAATATCACAGGCAACCCCCTCCGGACCAGAACTTCACCATGCAAGCGCCCCCGAATGAGGACCCCTCTCCCGATAAGAAGAAAATCGCGGAGTTGGAAAAACAGATTCCGACCCTCATGGCGGAAATGAAAGAGGTGAAAAATGGAGGGAGATTTCAAGGGCAGACAGAACCTAACCCGAAGCATGAGGTGTGTGCCATGAACCTCCGCAGTGGTTTCGAAATCCCTTCTCGTGTCCATCCAGACCCCAAGCCTGCAAAAGACATCCCAGCCCCCGAAGCTGAGACTGTCGTCCAAGCCCCCGAACAACCTACTGACCAGCCCAGGAAGTCCCGATTTAGCGACGCAGCACTTGACCATTTCTTCTCTAGTACAAAATCTCGCTGCAAGAAGAAGCAGCCCGTGGAAGAGGAAGAATTCTCCCAGGAGTTCATAAACAAAGTTCTCGAGCCCCCGTTTCCTCAACGACTGATCCAAAAGAAGAAAGAAGAAGAAGATCGGGACATCTTTGAGATGTTCAGCAAGGTCGTCATCAATATTCCACTCCTCAAGGCCATCAAGAACATGCCTCGATATGCTAAGTTTTTAAAACAGCTATGCACCAACAAGAACAAATTCACTGAGGTGAATCGAATTAGTGTGGGAGCTAACTTGTCCGCCCATATTCAGCGCAGAATTCCACCCAAGTGCAAGGACCAGGGCATGTTCACGGTCCCGTGCAGGATCGGGACCATCGATATCGGGAAAGCAATATGCGACTTGGGAGCTGGAATCAATGTTATGCCCTTGACCATCTACAACAGTCTCGGACTCGGGCCCTTGAAAGAAACCACTCTTGTCATCCAACTCGCCGACCGCTCGGTCGTGTATCCCAAAGGCATAATCACGGATGTTCTTGTCCAAGTTGGTGAATTCTTATTTCCGGCGGATTTCTATGTTCTCTCCATGGAAAACCCAACAAACACCAAGTCTTCGGATCTACTCCTGGGACGCCCTTTTTTGGCCACTGCCCGTGCAAAGATTGACTGCTACGAAGCCTCCATCTCCCTTGAATTCGACGGGGAAATCATCCGTTTCAACATGCTGGACTCCATGAAGTACCCTCCCGAATTTTCGAGTGTCAATTTTATTGATGTGGTAGACCCTCTTGTGGAAAACATCGCTGAGCTGAACTCCGTCGAGCCCCTGAAGTTGATTCTTGACAGAAGTCTTACCCCCGAATCCTTGCAGGAGATGACCTCGTCCATTGAGGTTCCCACTGAACTAATCACGGTTGCAACAGCCCTCAAAGCAAATGCTATCTTAACAGTCGAGCCCCCGAGTGAGTCTCCAGAATGCGTCAATCATGAGCGACTCCCCTCTTCTCTTGAACAAGCTCCAGACCTTGAACTTAAGGCACTGCCCGTACACTTGAAGTATGCCTACCTCGGGGAGAGAGAATCCCTCCCAGTCATAATCTCCAACAAGCTGGAAGCGGATCAAGAGATTGAGTTAGTAAACCTCCTCAAGAGTTTTAAGAAGGCCATCGGTTGGACAATTGCCGACATCAAGGGTTTATCGACATCCTTGTGCACTCACCGCATACATCTCGAAGAGGACTCCAAGACAATCAGGCAGCCTCAAAGGCGTTTGAACCCTCCCATGATGGAGGTAGTTAAGAAAGAGGTCCTGAAGTTGCTCGATGCCGGGGTAATTTATCCCATTTCTGATTCCCCATGGGTTAGCCCCGTTCAAGTGGTCCCGAAGAAAACCGGTATCACCATCATTCCGGGTCCCGAGGGCCTGCCAATTCCCTCCCGAATCCAGAATGGTTGGCGTGTATGCATCGACTATCGACGCTTGAATGAGGCCACCCGAAAAGATCACTTCCCACTGCCCTTCATAGATCAAATGTTAGAACGCCTTGCGGGCAAGACGCATTATTGATGCCCGGATGGGTATTCGGGATTCCACCAGATTCCAGTAGCCCTTGAAGACCAGGAGAAAACCACTTTCACGTGCCCATTCGGGACCTTTGCTTACAGACGCATGCCATTCGGGCTATGCAATGCCCCGGCTACATTTCAGAGGTGCATGGTCAGCATCTTTTCAAAATTTATGGAAGAATGCATCGAGGTATTCATGGACGACTTCACGGTCTATGGTAACTCCTTTTCCGAATGCCTCTCAAACTTAAAGAAAATTTTGCAAAGATGTGTGGAAACTAACCTTGTGCTTAATTTTGAAAAATGTCATTTCATGGTTGACCAAAGGCTTATCCTGGGCCACATCGTATCCCGAAAGGGCATCGAAGTGGACAAGGCTAAAATCCAAGCTATCGAGACCTTGCCATACCCCTCGAATATTCGAGATGTGCGTTCTTTTCTTGGTCATACAGGATTTTACAGGAGGTTCATCAAGGACTTCTCCAAGATAGCCCAGCCAATGTGTCAACTGTTACACAAGGATGTGGACTTCATATTTGATGAAAGATGCAAGACGGCTTTCGAGACCTTGAAAGCCAAGCTCATTTCTGCTCCTATCATTCGGGCCCCCGACTGGACTCTCCCCTTCGAGATCATGTGTGATGCTAGCAATCAGGCGTTGGGAGCCGTTCTGTGTCAGAAGAAAGACAAGGAGACGTACGTCATCTACTATGCCTTCAAATTGTTGGATCCAGCCCAACAAAACTATACGACGACAGAGAAAGAGCTTTTGGCAATTGTCTATGCCCTTGACAAATTTTGGCAGTACCTCTTGGGCACCGAAGTAATTGTGTACTCTGATCATTCCGCCTTTCGATGCCTGCTCAAAAAAGCCGATGCGAAGCCTAGGCTTATCCGCTGGATCCTCCTACTTCAAGAGTTCAACCTTGCCATCAAGGACAAAAAAGGGGACCGAGAATTGCGTAGCAGACCACCTCAGTAGGCTCCCGAACCAAGAAGATGACTCCCAAGTAGCCATTCGGGAGACCTTCCCAGATGAGCATTTGTGCTTAGTTGACACCGCAAAATTCCCTTGGTTCACAGACATAGCTAATTTACCCTTGTTTTCATTACTTTTGCAGATTTAGGCCTAAAATGGGAGTTTATGCGAAAAGATGCATTTTTGGGGCATTTTGTGCAGTTTTGAGCTTCAAGACCCAGAGTCGAGGTCCCGAGCCCAAACAGAGTTCAAGGTCCCGAATCGGATTCACCATTCGGGACCCCGAAGGGCGAAGAATGACATTTCCACGTGTCACC
The DNA here is from genome assembly GCA_963691705.1 of Viola odorata. Lineage (NCBI taxonomy): Eukaryota > Viridiplantae > Streptophyta > Magnoliopsida > Malpighiales > Violaceae > Viola > Viola odorata. The sequence continues at coordinate 59,920,659 of OY829538.1, read as the reverse complement.
TCGCTAGAGTTTCGACGTGCCTCTTCTGACACTGTTCCTGCAGTCTGCACTGACCACCAAATACCTACCGCTCTGACCAAGTCAGCCCTTGAGCCCAGTCCAGACCTGCCAAAGCTGGGAAAATCAGACAGCTTTATGCTTTTCCAGCTTTGTGCTTTAAGGAGCATGGATCCACTTCTTTAGGCTTTCAATTAATGCATTTTGTCCCTAGTTTTAGGCTGAAGATATTTTATGCTTAGAGCTCTACTATATAAAGGGCATCTAAGATTAGTTTAGATCATCTTTTTATCTGTCTCTCACTTCATAGTGTAATTTTCAGAATTAGTAGAATTAGTTTTCCTTAGACTTCTCTCTAGTTTATCTCTCTAGTTCTTGTTAGCACCTTCAACCTTGCCGCCGGGCTTCAAACGGATTTTAGTAACAAAGTTTTCTTCCTTTAATCTATTTATTTACTCATTATGCTTTCTTCAATTACTATTTGTCTAATTTCAAGCATGAGTAGCTAAATCTTTAATTCTTAGCAAGGGTGATTCAAGGGTTGCAAGGGCAGATTCGAGGCCTAAATACGCTTAATACATTCTTGATGCCATATTCAATTATTCATCGTTTTAATTACATCTTTGCATGATTTAACTTGAGGTCTGATCAGCTGATAATTAGCTTGTGTAAATGCTGCCATTTATGTGATGAATACGGAAGGAAAATTGCACGAATTAAGTAGGCATCTGTTTAGTCTTGACTGCGCTGAAGTGGTCTCGAATAGATAGGGTGGGTAGTTGATTAGAGCAGGGTCACGAGCCTGACAAACTGAGGGACTCTTAGCTCTAGATCTGTCTTTTCTTATCTTCATGGGCGGTTTGAGTATGGCCCTCCCGCATTCGTGCCTGGAGGGATGGCAAACTGTCAAGACTACCTCATATGTGGAAACGGGAGGTAGTTTCTCTTAAGAGAAAAGTAGGGGATATCCGAGGAATCTGGTCCCCATGTCATTTCTATGATGTCTTGAATAGAATACCCTTGAGCCGATGACAATCTGGTCCCGAATGCAACCCGAGAATACCTTTTGCTAAGAATCCCTCTCTATCTGATTATTTGCGTGTATTTCCCCTTTGTTTTACTATTTCTGGATTTGTTTGCTAATTTACTTATTTTACCATTCGGGACCTCGAACGTGACATTCGGGACCCTGAATACTGCTTTCCTAGATAGAAATTGTTAGCTCCCGAAATCTGCCTTGGCTAACTCGTTAGCCAAGTAAACCCCCCCCCCCCCCCCCCAATTGTTACTTTCTATGTTCTTCTCCCCCGAATACCTTCAAGATCTTAGACTAGTCTCTCACAATCCCTGTGTTCGACCCTGACTACCACTGTACACATTATCTCTTGTGCACACATGTTCTTGGGCATTATAAATCTTCATTTGACTGACGACCACCAAGCTGAAGGAAATTTTCAAAAATCCAAAGAAAATTCAAAATTTCAGTTTTGGGAAGGAAATTTTGAAAGTTCATTGGGGGGGAAGAAAGCTGGAAAATTGTGGGTTAGAGGAGTAAAAGACTCAAGGAAGTATTTTCAGAATTTAAAAGAAAAGACTTGGGGTTTAGGACTTAAGAAACTTAAGTTTAAGACTCAAGAAGATTTAAAACTCAAGTTTTGTGTTTTATGGTTTAGGACTTGAGTTTAGGACTTAGTTTAGGACAAGACTAAATAGAAAAGGCTGTTGGACACTAGGAAAGGAGAGGGACGTGCTGGGCTGGTTAGGAAAAGTGGGTTTATTTGGTTAGAATGGAATTTTGGTTAAGACTTGTTGGTTGCTTTTTAGTCAAATTGTCAAAGAAAGGGTGAGGTGGCTTAGAGCATTAAATGCATGGGATGGGTGATTTTACCCTTGATGATGGTGTTGTCCGGCCAAGTGGAGGGATTTTAATTAATTAATTGGTACAAACTTGGCTAACAAATATTGCAACAATTATTTTGGATCAAAAAGTGCTAATTGCCAAGAACACCAAGAACAAATGAAGAACACCACAATCACAACCAAATGATTTTTCTCACTTTTTATGAATTTTGTTTCACCAATTTGATCACAACCAACAATCAATAGCCCACTTGAAATAATTTTCCAAAAGGACGCACGAAACTCAGGATTACAAGAAAGAAAGGTTCTAACACATTTAAAGGAAACTAGAAAAATTCGATAGGCGGCCAAAAGCTCTGCTACCACTTGATGTGATCCTGGCTAGGGTTAGTAGGCCGGATTACAATGGAGCTTTTAGAGGATCTAGCCGAATCAAATTATCTAGCACAACAAGATCACAAGGAAAGGAAAGACATGTACAAGTTATATTTAGCGGAGAATAGATAGGAATTAGCGGAGATTTAGGGAAAATATGTACCCGGAACTTGATAGAATTGATAAAGGATTGAAATTGATCACACGAACTTCCAAGAATTAATCCAAGTAACTTGACATCCACGGTTCTTGAAAATAGGCAATTAATAAACTTTCATTCATTCATAGAAACTTGCTCAAATTTACACATACAATTTCAAGGTTTCCCCGAGCAATAATCGGAAGGAGTAGTCTCAACTTAAACGATTATTACTCAAGAAAATGTGAAGAGTTCAAGGCTTAAGTGATAAGAGAAGGAGTATTCTCACTTGACAAATTATCACACAAAGTCTAAAACTAAGGAGGAAAATGAAACAAAAGAGTTATATATAGTAGGCATGCAAATTGGGCTTGAAAAGCCCAAAAATCCGAAATCTAGGAAGTGGCTTAGCGTGATTACGTTAAGAGCTTAGCGTAATTACGCTAAGGTTTGTGCCCAAAAATCCGAGATACATCAGCGGGTAGCGTGATTCACGCTAAGCTCTTACCGTGATTACGGTTAGCTAACCGTAATCACACTAAGAGCTTAATGTGATTACGCTAAGAATTCTTCTTTGGCTCGATGGATGGTCACATGGGCAATCTTTTCCTTGGCTTTGATAGGTTCTTTCTCTCTCATTTTGCCTTCAAACCATAGGGACAACCCTCGTGCTTTGCTCCGGGTGATCGGGCCTTGAGGCAACATGTCTTGAGTGTCAAAATTGGCGTTGGAGGGATCCGTGATCACATCAAAGAGAAATAAAGAAAACAAAAGAGTAGAAAAGGGAAAAGAGAGAGGACTCTCTCCCAGAATCCATACCAGGAATTTGGTTCTAGTATATATAACAACGAAAATCATGTCCCTGTCTTGCTTCATGAAGTTCTTGACGTCTTCTTATTGCCCCTGCGCTCCTTTGTTGATTGCACACTTGGAGCCGCTGGCCACTCTTCGCTGTTTGTGCCTTTCTTCTTACTTCCTGCTTAAATTAGTAGAATTTTCATTATTGGTTTTTTGTCTTTTCATTCCTTAAAAAATGAAATTATGATTGACTTTTTGAGGAATTGTTCTTGTTGTTGTTGCTAGACAATAAAGTTGCATCCTGAATTATAATATTTTGTGGGGCTGGATGTTGATCCTGTTGCGCATGCTGTGGCGCAAGCTCAATTAGATACTCTTTCTCCTTCTCATCCTCACTTGAAAGCACATACCATTCTGAAGAATTTTACTAGTATTAAAAGCGTTCTTGCGGAGGTTGAACACAGCCTGTTGGACTCTAGTGTTAATGCCATCTTAATGGATCTTGGAATGTGATCCATGTAGGTGGTATTCTTTATTAGCTCCTCTATATGTTAATAAGATTAGTTGACAAATTTGTGCCTTTTTTTTCTCAATTCTCCTTTGAATCCCCTCACAGGTTAACAATCCGGAAAGAGGGTTCAGCGTGATTGCTGACGGACCTCTTGACATGAGGATGGATCCTCAGGTAATGTGATTGTATCTAAGTTTGAGATCTACCTCGGTTTCTCTTTGGGCTAAATTTCATCAACACGGTATTGTGTCAATCTTCTTAGACTTAAAATTATCTTGTCGTGCTCAATCTTATTATAGGATGGATGATTTGTTTTGGAGGGTGTTGACACATGTCTAATGTATGCTAATTGCTACCATTCATGATAACAAGCTTGTACATATTTGTTGCTTCAATAAGATACATCTCATGACATGCAGATCCATGAAAAATAGGGGATGACCAAAGTTTAGATCAATTTAAGTTAGGTGTAGTGATTCTATACTATTTTCGGGTGACTGTTTAGGAAGTATACCAGAAGTTGGCTTAGTGGCGAAATCATCATAACAATTAAATTTTCGTCATTTCTGGTTCTTTGTTGGCATTTAATACATTTTTTGCGACTCTGAAGGAAGTAAGTAAATTTTCCATTATTTTTCTTGACATATATATATATTGGACAAGCAGAAATATTTTTTGTTGTTTAGTTTTCTTCAGGTTATGTTGACTTGTTATGGCATTGTATATGATTTACTGATTTCTCTTAGTCATGCCATTCCATTTCCTTTTTTCTGATTCTTCCCAACTGCTTATTTCATGTTGCATATTATTTTGAAATCTGTGGAGGTTTATTATACGTTTTGATTCATATTTAAATGTTGTGTGGTCAATTTTTCACTTCTATATATATTATCAAAGAAGCAAGCACTTTGATGTAATGGCTAGCATATACCTTGGAACTAGGAATATCCTGATTATGCTTGATTCCCTCAATTGAATTATGCTTGATTCCAATTTTTATGGTGAGATATTTGGCACTGCTATTTCTGTCCAAATCCTGATAGCCATAATTATCATCAACTGGATAATCCTGATAGTTAAGATTCTACACTTATTGATGAAATTTCGATGTGGAATTTAGGCATGCAAACTCCTTTTGTCTATAATATTAAAGGTCCCTACATCTACTTTGAGTGAAACAAAGAATGTAGTTTCTTAAAGATATGTTTGTTTAACTGATTTTTTTTAATAAGCTGAAATTTTATTAAAGAGTCATAAGAAAAATGACTCAAAAAAGATTAAAACTGGCCTGACCAGTTTACAAGAGATTAATAATTACAGAGGGAACATAGGATAAGCCCTCATGCTAATGGAAGGACACGAAACCGCTACCAAACATCACCTAACTGTTCGAGAGCCCCAAAGATGGAACCACTCTGATGATCGGGAGATATCTGTATGCGTATACGGGAAGCAGTTGTCTGAGCTCTTCATCCAATACAGCCATGAAGCTTGAGCTCGAGCTACAACTCTGTGAATCTGAAAACCTTCCTCTGAGAAAACGACCGAGTTGCGCATTTTCCAAATATTCCATATCATGGCATATAGAAACTCTTTCCATAGCTCCCGTGCCTCCTTGTTATGGCGATGGACAAGACCTTGCCAAGCATGCCAGAAATCGAATAAGTGGCTGGTTGACAGCATGCTATGCCCAGCCAAGCCCAAATAACGTCCCACACAGGAGCTACAGATGAGCAGTGGATGAAAAGATGATCAATTGTCTCCGGTGAGGTGTTGCAGAGTGCACAAGTCGTGATATTTTCAGATATCACATGGCGATTCCACAGGTAAGATTTGGTTGCAAGATTATCATTTAAAGCCAACCACACAAGGAAGCAAATGCGAAATGGAACACGACTATTCCAGACATCACCATACGGAGGAGGAGAAAGGTTAGTACTGGTCCATTGGATCATACCTTGATAAAATGATGCCACCGTAAAGGTGCCAGTCGGATCCAAATCCCAAGTGACAACATCAAGACATTGGGTTGAACTCGGAGTCTGCAATTGCGTTGTCACCTGCATGAACTGGTCATGCTCCCACTCATACAACTGTCGATGCCACTGCACCTGCCATTGCCAAGCGCCGTTAGTATTCGTGCCACTTTCTGCCACCGTCGACAACTGATCTACTGCCAAGAAATAGAGGCGAGGATGAGTGAGAGCGAAAGGTTTGTTGAGGGACCATGTGTCCCACCAGAAACGAAGATTTCTCCCGTCACCCATTTTATTCTTCGTATGTTGCGCCCAGAAGTCAAAGAATTTGCTGCCGCGACCACAAAATCGAAAGATGTCTTTCCAAATGGGAGATAGATGTTGTTCCTCAGCCCTCCACAAGTCCCCCACGGACATAATATTATATCTGCATTTAAGAAAACTAGCCCACAGACTGTGAGTCCCTGAAAACATATGCCATATCCATTTAAAGAGCAAGGAAATGTTCCTGGTATGGAGGTCGCATAAGCCTAAGCCACCATATTCCATAGGAGTTATCACAGATTGTCATTTAACTTTGGCAAAACCCCTCTTATTATCGCTGCCAGTCCATAGAAAGCTACGAACAATCTTCTCACAAGCCTTCACCACGCCTTTAGGCATTATGAAAAGGGACATATTGTAGACTGGTAAACTAGTTAACACCGCTTTAGCCAAGGTCAATCGACCTCCAACCGAGAGGAGGTGACCTTTCCACTTGGATAACTTGTTACGAAACTTTTGTATCATGAAATCCCATCCTGTAAGTCTCCGAGGATTGAACCCGACAAAAGAACCCAGGTATTTGAACGGAAGAGTTTCATGGGAGCAGCCCGCTCTTCGTGCCAATGAGTTCCCCTCGCGCTCATTAATATTAATACCCACCAGAGTACTCTTGTGATAATTTACCTTGAGCCCCGAGAAAGCGTCGAACCACCTCAGAATAGCTTTGACATTAAGAATCTCTGGAATTTCATTCTTAACAAAAATTAGGGTGTCGTCTGCATATTGCAGATGCGTAAAGTTCCAACCTTCGGATTGATCACCAATACCCTTTATTAGCCCGTGCGTTTCTGCTTTTAAGATAAGCTCGTGTAGACCTTCCACTGCGATGTTAAAAAATGAGGCGACATCGAACAACCCTACCGCAACCCTCTTCCAACTTTGAATTCCTGAGTGGGAGAGCCATTAATTAGAACAGATACCCTGTTAGTGCTAATGCATTCACGAACCCAGCCACACCACTTATCTTTAAAACCCATGCGTCTCATCACATCTTCTAGATAAGACCACTCGACTGAATCGTAGGCTTTCTCAATATCAAGTTTAAATAGCAGGCCTTGTTGTTTCTTGGTTTTGAGATGATGAACGATCTCATTCGCTATCATGACACAACCCAAAGTCTGCCGCCCCTGAATAAATCCATGTTGGTGTTCACTAATCACCTTAGTGATGACTCTTCCTAGACGGTTAGCTAGGATCTTGGAAAGAATTTTGTAATAGCAGCTTACCAAACTGATGGGACAAAAGTCAAAAAAATTCCTGGGTGAGTTTCCTTTCGGGATCAGCGTCATAAAGGAGGTGTTAGAGCCTCTTGGCATGCAACTGCTATCAAAAAAACCTCGAAGTAGCTCACACATATCCGACCCAATCGTGACCCATGCCTTCTGGATGAAGAACAATGTGTAGCCATCTAGTCCAGGGGATTTATCGCCGCCACAGTCACGCACAGCATCCCAAATTTCCACATCTGTAACTGGTTGTTCTACCATGTCCGCTTCCTCTGAGTTTAGGGTTTTGAAAGAGACTCCCGAAATCCTTGGTCTAAGCCAGTCCTGAGACTTAAAGAAGTCAGAGAAGTGACGATGAGCCTCCGCTTTTATGTCTGCTGGTTCGGACAGAATCATCCCAGAAGCTTCTATCTTCTCTATCTGAGATTTTGTTGTAGAGAATTTTGCACACCTGTGAAAGTACGCCGTGTTTCGATCACCCTTGGTATTCCACTTAGACCTGTTTTTTTGTTTCCAGTAGTTGTCGACCCTATCCTGCTGCTCCTGAATGTCAGTAATAAGAGTTTGTCTTTCTACTGTCTCCTCTGCCGTTAGCGGCCCAGCATCTGCCAGAACATCTAGCTCCTCAGCACGCCGCTTTGCATCTCTCAACTTCACTTCCACATGCCCATAAACTTCTTTATTCCATTTACGGAGCTTTTCTTTCAAGCACTTCATTTTACATATCACTCTGAAGCGACCTGGGTGAGCTTCTGATATCTCACTCCACCACCTATCCACCTGATCCTTAAATCCTGGAAAAGACCACCAGTCATTCATTACTCTAAATGGTTTGGGGCCCCAATTCTTAGTGTCCGAGTGAAGAAACAGAGGGGTGTGATCAGAACCGTTCCTAGCTAAAGCTGATAGCTGGAGGTCTTTGAGCATATCCCACCATCCTTCCTGAAATAAGAGCCTATCCAGTTTGCTCCTGCTTCTGATATTCCCCCAAGTATACTTTCTGCCCAGAAGCGGGAAGTCTTGCATCCTACTGTCACTAACCCAATTCTGAAATTCTTGCATTCCCCTAGTGATCTCAGACCCTTGCGAACGATCAGAGGGGTGAAGAGCTTCATTGAAGTCGCCCGTTACCAGGACAGGGAGCGCACAACTCTCAATCAACTGAGAGAGCCTGTGCCACAACTGGCCTCGCTGAAGAGCATCATTATATGCATAAACACATACTAGAGCACATGGAAGATTGGTTGAAGTGAGGGTACCTTCCATCCAAATAAAGCGGTCGTCAACCACTTGTCTATGTAAGGAGAAACTGCGCGAATCCCACATGGCGAGGAGGCCACCAGATCTGCCTATCGCTGGCGCAACTAACCATCTAACCTCTCTAATCCGCCACAGAGAGGTAATGAAGAAATCGTCCATGTCAGGTTTTTTTGTTTCCTGTAGAAAGCAGAAATCAAGATGATTTTGGCTCGCATGATGTCTAATGAAAGCTCGTTTACTTACTGATAGCAGCCCACGGCTATTCCAGGTCAATAATGAAATCATTAAACTATGGGGAAGACACGACGAGCTTTAGCCCTCAGTTTGAGCGCGCCAGCAGTTCCTCTCTAGCTCGGACGTTATCAAACCTTTTCATTGCCACTTCGTCCGCTTGATTCGTTATATCAAGTTTCTGCCCAATATTCCACGTACTGTGTTGCTCGCGTTCGTGTTCGACTCTTTTATTAGAGTTGACAATCTCCTCTTCTGTTGGACGGTGTACTTCAAAGGGGGATGAGCCATCACCCGAACTGGCTGTTTGAAGACTGCCTACAGATATTAATTTCATAAACTTTTCTTTTTTATTCACAGGTGACTTGTCTGTATGTGGTCCCTATGATTCACTGGGAGTGTTAAGCGATGGTGCTCGGGGTGTTGCCAAGTCTCGCAAATCATCATTCTCGCACCTATTTTGGGAACTGTAAGCTTGGCCTGAACTACCGGAATTGTTGTCCCAATCTTCTGCAGCCTGGTAAGTTCCACTCACCCATTCGTGAAACGATACAGCACCCTGCATTGATTCTTCCTGGCACCAGATAGGATGATCTCTTCCCTCTAGTTTAGCATTCAGGGTACCCTTGATGTGATGTTGTTCTGTCACAATGAGCAAGCGGGAAACGTCCAGTCGTGCACGATTCAATGTCATCTCATCAATGTTCACAAGCTTACCCATAGTATTTGCCAACCGTTCAAATGTCTCGTAGCCCTATGCTTGGATAGGGACTCCCACACATTGAACCCATACCGTTCTCCCACCGCCTTGTAGTTTCTCGAACCACGGGAAGACTGTAGAGAATAAGCGAGTGATGGAGACATTATCCTCCGCGAGCGCATTTTCACAGTCAGTTTTCGTAGGAAATTCCATCCAAATCAAGCCTCTTCCCATAATTTTAGTGTCACATGACCAACCAGCTTCCTTCACTAATTCCTGAACTTCAAGCATCGCCTCAACACTTCGTAGGATGCCTACTACACTTCTAACAAGCCACGATTTGTTCTCAGCATGAGTGAAAATCTCAACACTGACTTGGTCTGTTGGCGAGCTGCTTGAAAAGGCTGGGTGATCAGGTGAATCCTTTAAGGGCTCCGGGTCTGCTGGAGTCTTGGACACAGTTGGGGCCTCCACACCTTGCACCACTTTGCTCCAAGATCTGCGTTTTGGGTTTTGAAATTCGGTTGAAGTGCGAACTGGTCTTTTGTCATCGGGACGAGACTGTTGTTGCCTAGGCGTAGACCGAGGTGCGCGCTTCTCTGATCTACCCCTGCTGCATCTGATCGATGATGCTCCGATATATTGATTATCAAGAGCTAATTCCATGTCGATGAGGTTTCGTACGCCTGAGAAGCGTAGAAAACCAAAGCGTCTACCGGCCTTGTTGCGTCGATCCGGAATGAAGACATCAGTGAGTCGTTCGAACGGAGGAAGGTTCCACCTACGCATGACCAGATAACGTAGTGCACGATGATCGACATATAGAGGGAGGTTTTCGACGTAGAACGAAATCTCCTTAGTCATCCGAGCATGGGACGGACGCTGAGCCATGATACTGTGAGAAGAAGGAAGGGGATAGGGTTTGATACACCACAGAGGGTGTGTCGGTGAGGGGGGTAGTCTCCGGCAGCAGTGGGCTGACCGGAGAAAGCTAGGGGTCCGAACCCCAGAAATTGCGGATCCTCTCTCAGTATTTTCTTTATTCCAACAGTAGAAGAAAGAACTCTTTATTTATAAAATTATAAAGAAAGAAATTGAAAGTCATCGAGGTGGAAAGAGACTTTTGACAAAAGCTCCACTCTTGTCGGTCGAATAAAGTGGAAAGAAGGAAAGAAATTCAACTTTTGTCGGCCATCAAGACAATCAAATTTGAATTTCTTTCCGATAAACTGTGCAGCAACCTTGACTTTGACTACGATTCCGGATGAAGGGTCGGAAAGGTGCAACGGAATGGACGGAGCGGATGGAGGTTTGAGATGGTGAGGCTTGGACGATTTGAAATATGGTGGGAAGGTCAAGATTAAAATAAGGGAGAATATATGGATCGGACGGGGAAGATTTTGGTGATCATGGTTTGATCTAAAAGATCATACGGTCACAAGATGTGGAAGATGATGCTGCTACTATTGCTGAAAGGACGAGGAGGAGATCGGGTGAAGAGCTGGAAGATGGAGGAGCAGGCTGAGGTGGAAACGTTGCTTTCTTAAAGCCTAAATCAAATTAATCAATAAGTGATGGTGAGGAGTGAGGACAGATCTGCTATGTTGGACAGAAATAGATGTGGCTAGAAGTTTTGGTGTGGTGGTTGTCTGGGCTAGCCGGAAGTGGTGGCTGGTCGTTTGTGGTGCTTTTGGTGAGGATGACGGTGGATCTGCTTCTTCTCTTTTTCTTTTGTTCTCCCGGATCAATAAAACCCAACAACAAGACCAGCGGCAGAGGTGCGGTGGTGAAGCGCGGCTGGATTGGAGGATCGGCGGCGGTGGCGTGGCCGGCTGGTTCAGATTGGCAGCAGCGGTCTGGTTGCGGGTTGGGTTTGATTTTGAGGGAGATGAAGGTGCTGCAGTGTAGAGGGAGGCCGGATGCTAGTCGGCTGTGGTTCGGCTGTGTCACGGACTAATCCTTTGGAAGCCCAAGGGATTGAGTTCGTGCGGCGTTCACGCACTCTCTCTACGGAACCAGCCTTTCACACACACCTTAGACCTGCATCACCAGGGAACATAGGGTTAGGGCCGTAATAGGGCCATTATAGGTTATCATAGGAATAACATAAGGCAAGCACATAAACCATAGGGCATACAATCATGAAAGACATCACTTCATAGAATAAGCATACGATTACAGACAAGGGCCAAAAGGTCGCAGACAAGGGGGCCGCCCGCACAAAGGCCGACTCAAACGCCTTCCAATGAATAACCGAGCCCAAAGCATAAAGGGACTGATTACTCACTCCCCCAACCCGAATACAAAGATTATCTGTAAGCTCTCGTTAAGGTTAAGCGGCCATGGGCGTGAACATGCCCTGGACGAGCTTAGACCTTAACACTCTCCCCCACTCAGTTCGTCGACGCCCTCGTCGACCTGTCTTCGAGAAATTCCATAATCAATTCTTGTGCATCTACCAAGTCCTCTGCGCTTTCCCAACTGATTTCTTCATTGCCCAAGTCTTTCCACTTGACGAGGAATTGTCGTTGGTGGATCTGTTTCTTCACATTTTGAATTTGCCGCCTGATTGCCACCTTGCGTTCGGCCAGGATAGCTTCAACTACCTTTACTGGTTGAGGCTGCACCTTGAACCGGACTTCAGCTCTGACTGGTTGATTTCTACTAGCATCTTCCTCATCCGCGTGAAACGGTTTTAAATGGCTCACATGAAACACTGGGTGGCACTTCTTCATCCAATCTGGTGGGTCAACCCGATATGAGACTCTGCCTATTTTCTCAATAATCGTCACGGGGCCCTCATATCGTCGTAGAAGGCGGCGATCCTGTCGTTGGAGCGCTCGAATCTGTCCTGGCATCAGTCTCACCATTACTTTATCGCCCGCTTGAAATTTGAGGGCCCTCCTCCCTTTATCCGCCCATTGTTTCATTCGGCAGGAAGCTCTCTCCAACAAGGCTTTGGCTATTTCAGCGTTCTGCTTCCATTCCTTAGCAAAGTTAAAGGCACTGGGACTCTTCCCCCGATACTCATTCACCGTGTGTGGAAACAACGGTTGTTGGCCTGTAACTAGTTCAAAAGGGCTCTTGTTAGTCGCAGAACTTTTCAAGGAATTAAAGCATAATTGTGCCACGTCGAGGAGTTCAATCCAGTTCTTCAGATTAGCATGAACAAAATGCCTTAGATACTCTTCTAGAATCGCATTCATTCTCTCAGTTTGCCCATCAGTCTGAGGATGGAATCCTGAAGACATATTCAGCCTAGAGCCAAGCAAGTTGAATAATTCCTTCCAAAAGGTGCCAGTGAATCGAGGGTCTCTATCGCTAATAATGCTTTCCGGGATACCCCAATACTTCACAATGTTTTTAAAGAACAATCGCGCCGTTTCCTCTGCGGTGCAAGTCTTAGATACCGGAGCAAAAGTCGCATACTTCGAGAATCGATCTACTACCACAAAGATTCCACAAAGATTCCCCACTTTTGGGAGGCAAGTAATGAAGTCCATAGATACACTCTCCCACGGCCGGTTGGGAACTGGGAATGGATCAAGTAGACCTGCAGACTTCTGTCTATCTACCTTATCCTGTTGACAAATCAAACAAGTCTTCGTAAACATGCGAACATCATCTCTCATTGCCGGCCAAAAGTAGGCCTGCCTAATAAGCGCCAAGGTTCTACGTCACCCGCAGTGTCCTGCCCATAAGGTATCATGACATTCGCGAAGCAATTTCTTCCTTAAATCTCCTCCTTTTGGCACATAGACTAACTGTCCCTTCATCATTAACAGGTCGTCCTCCACCCAAAACCTTCGAGTTTTACCTTCTTTCACGAGTGTCAATAGCACGTGTGCAATTGAATCTGACTTCATCTGCTCTCTAATTTCTCCTCTCAGTGGGGTACTGATTTTGCTTACACTAGCCTGAGTCATTATACGCATTGAAGCCAAGTCACTTCTCCGGCTTAAGGCATCCGCAACTTGGTTAGACTTCCCAGCCTTATGTTCGAAGTTCACATCGAACTCTGCTAAAATCTCCTGCCATCTAGCCTGCTTGGCAGTAAGCTTCGGTTGGGTGAGAAAATGACTAGTTGCCATATTATCTGTCTTCGCTATGAAGTCAGAACCCAATAGGTAGTGACGCCATTTGGTGACACAATAAATAATAGCTAGAAGCTCTTTTTCCTGCACCGTGTATCTCCTTTCCGCATCATTCAGCTTCCTACTCTCAAAAGCTACAGGATGTTGGTTTTGGAGGAGCACCCCACCTAGCGCAAAGTCAGACGCGTCAGTTTGAACTTCATAAGGTTGTGTTGGGTCTGGGAGTGCCAAAACGGGATCTTCCATCATAGCTCGCTTGATATCTCTGAATGCCTCTTCGCACTCCATAGACCACACCCATCTCACTCCCTTTTTCAGTAAGTTCGTAAGAGGGCTAACCCTTCTAGCATATCCCTCAATGAACCGACGATAGTAGTTGGCTAAACCCAAGAATGAACGCAGTTCTGTCAGCCCGCTCGGGGGTTGCCATTCTTGAATCGCTTGTACTTTACTCATATCCATGCGAATCCTACCCCGTTCAATGACATGACCCAAGAAGTTAATCTTGGTTTGGGCAAAGGCGCATTTCTCCCTTTTCACGTAAAGTTGGTTCGCTTTGAGTTTGTCGAACACAAGTCTCAGGTGTTCCAAGTGGTCCTCCAAAGTGGTTGAATAAATCACAATGTCATCAATATACACGACCACAAACTTGTCAAGGTACTCTCGAAAAACCTGATTCATTAGTGTGCAGAAGGTGGCAGGGGCGTTAGTCAACCCGAAGGGCATTACTAAAAATTCAAAGGAACCATATCTCGTAACGCACGTTGTCTTAGCTTCATCACCTTCAGCTATTCTAACTTGATAATACCCTGATCTCAAGTCTAACTTCGTGAAGAACTTCGCCCCGCTTAATTGATCAAATAGATCGACTATCAAAGGAAGCGGATACCGATTCTTCACCGTCACCTTATTCAACGCTCGATAATCCACACACATGCGAAGGCTGCCATCGTGTTTCTTCTGGAAAAGCACCGGAGCTCCATACGGGGCCTTTGCTGGTCTAATGAACCCACCATCCAACAATTCAGCCAATTGTTTTCGTAACTCGGCCAACTCAGGAGGGGCCATCCGGTAGGCTGCCTTCGCTGGGGCTTTGGCACCGGGGATTAATTCAATCTCATGATCAATATTCCTACGCGGAGGCAAGTTTTTGGGCAACTGGTCAGGCATCACCTCTGCGTATTCCTCCAACAGCTGACTAACTATGGGTGGGCATTCTGCCAATACACTATCATCACTCCAGGAGGCTATAGCCAAGAAGGTTGCCTCTTTTTTCTTTAAGCCGCGTTTAAGCTGCATAGCAGAGAGTAGTCTTTTCTCTCTCGTAGGACTTATCGTCACTGGGATTACCACCGGTTCTTCACCCATCAGTAAGAGGCAACGAGCTGATGGGACAGGAATGGCTTTAGCCAAAAGAAGGAAGTCCAAGCCAAGGACCACATCAAAATCGTCGATAACGGCCACTACAAAATCTGATTTGCCCTTCCAAGAGCTCATCTGTATGTCAACGTTTTTCGCACTTCCCTCCGTCTCCCTCGCTTCCGAATTCACCGCCTTCAGTTTTCCCCCATCTGGGACAACCGTCACTCCAAGTTTTCTTGCAAAGGAGTCCGACAAGAAGCTATCGGTGGCACCCGTGTCGATAAGGGCCTCCATCGAATAGCGTCCCATTTGGACAGTTACATACATTAAGCCCTTCGCCATCTCCTGTGTAGCCAACTGCTTCTTCAAGGCCGATAAGAAACTCCTCTCTGAAGGGTGTTCCCCCTCGGTTAACGCCAACACCTTCTCAGGTTCAGGGCTCATAGATCCTCGAACTGTCTGCAGCGCGCTTAAGGCAACCTTTGTAGGGCATTCAGCCGCTTTGTGAGGACCTTCACAGATGAAACACGCAATAGGTCGCGGGACTCTATTGCCGAACCTGTTAGGGCCTTGGAAGTTTGTTGAGTTCCTAGCTGGGAACCGATTCTCACTAGTTCCAGTACTAGGCCTAGTAAACTTGTTCGACTTAGCATCAGGTCCATTAGATCCTCCAAACTTCCATTTTGTCCCCACATCCGATCTATCCTCTACTCTCTCCGCTATTGTGATTGCATCATTCAGGGTCTTAGGATTCTGCCGGCGGACTTCGTTCCTAGGGTAAGGCTTTAACCCCTGAGTAAAATTGAACATTCTATCGGCCTCCGACATTTCCTTAATATCGAGCATAAGCGTGGAGTATCTGTTCACATATTCTCTCATAGAGGTCGTTTGCACTAGTTCGCGCAAGCTTATACGAGCGGTATATTCCACATCCTCTGGGCAGAACGACTTCCTTAACTCCACTTTAAACTCTTCCCACGTGACGATGCTATTAGTGCGAGTCCTCCACCATACTTTAGCATCGTCGGATAGTAACATTACTACCACCGTCAGTTTCAACTCATCTGACAGAACCTGGCACATATTGAAGTAGTTTTCTATGTCAAACAAGAAATTATCTATCTCTTTTGCACTCCTCATTCCATTATAAGGTTTTGGTTGGAAACTTTTGCACTTGTTTAGTTCAGTCATCCCCATCGCCAAAGGGCCAGGAGAATTCCTTTGCCCAATTTCCGTGAGCTTGCCCTGTATCTCAATCAGGGAGGCGTCCAGCAGTCCCACCTTCTTGTCGGTCTCGCGAAACATATCCCACGCTTCTTTAAGATTATCTTGCAATTCATCCACCCTAGTACCAGTGGTGGTGAGTGCCACATTTAGTTCTCTAATGTCTGCCCTCTCTAGCAGCTCATCAAGATTCTCATGAGGGCCACCCTCTTTCTCTGGGGTTCGACCTTCGAAGCTTAAGAGTCTCCTTGTTAATTGTGCTTCTAGCGCCTCTACGCGTCGCACCCGTTCCGCAAAGAGGCGAAACGTTTCCACATTCTCTTCAATCGAGAAATCATTATCGGCGCTCTCGCCTTTAAACAACTCATCGTATTGGGTCAGACGGGATTCTAGCATCTCAATGCGTTTATCCCTCTCAAGTATCTGTTCCGGTGTTACTTGTGGCTGTGAGGAGCCAATACCTAGAGTCCTCTGACTCTGTATCCACGCGTCGATCGCATCCACGCGATTCTCTAGTTCTGTGCACCTAACTTTCGAAGTCTTTGCCATTACAAAGAAATCAAAATTGCTCCGCTACCAACTGTCACGGACTAATCCTTTGGAAGCCCAAGGGATTGAGTTCGTGCGGCGTTCACGCACTCTCTCTACGGAACCAGCCTTTCACACACACCTTAGACCTGCATCACCAGGGAACATAGGGTTAGGGCCGTAATAGGGCCATTATAGGTTATCATAGGAATAACATAAGGCAAGCACATACCATAGGGCATACAATCATGAAAGACATCACTTCATAGAATAAGCATACGATTACAGACAAGGGCCAAAAGGTCGCAGACAAGGGGGCCGCCCGCACAAAGGCCGACTCAAACGCCTTCCAATGAATAACCGAGCCCAAAGCATAAAGGGACTGATTACTCACTCCCCCAACCCGAATACAAAGATTATCTGTAAGCTCTCGTTAAGGTTAAGCGGCCATGGGCGTGAACATGCCCTGGACGAGCTTAGACCTTAACAGGCTGGGTCCGGCGATCTGCGGCTGTGGTTGATTTACATTAGGTATGCTTGAGACAAAAAAATAGTGTTGTGTCTCTTTGTACATGAAAAACGTTATATAAATATAAAGGTTAAATAATTGTTTGTTTAACTGATTGCTTTGAGTAAAAAGAAAGAACATAGTTTCTTGCAGTTGTCTGTTTAACTGACTTTTACTATCATATGGTAGGCAAGTCTGAAAGCAGAAGACATACTGAATTACTGGCCAGAAGCTAAAGTTAGCCGAATCCTACGAGAGTATGGAGAAGAAAGCAACTGGTGTTTGCTTAAGAATAAGATAGTTCAAGCTCGTCTTTGTGGTGGTTTGCATTCCACCGCAGAACTAAGAGATCTAATTCAGAGGGTTACTCCTGGGTATAGAGGTAACCTTCTCCATATATTTTGTCCACAATTATTTCTCTAATGAAGAAGCTTTGTTTGACTGGTTAACAACAACTTGTTGTCCATGGGCAGAGGGATTGCAAGCTATTATAAACTGATACAGGTCATATATTTTCTGTATGAATAAATCTTTATCAAAATGGCTGAACAGGAGGGAGGCAAGGTTGGGTGAAGACGGCTATACGGGTGTTCCAAGCTCTGAGAATCACGGTTAATGATGAACTCAATACTCTAGAGAAGTCTCTTGAGAGATCTTGTTCCAAGAAATGCAGTTGTGGCATTTCTGCTGCTGCAAAAATCGATTCTTCTAATTCCTCGCAACAAATGATTTTGAGTTGTTTCAGCTTTGGGAATCTAGCAACCACTGATGACGTGCCTCCCTCCTCCTCCTCCTCATCTCCCATATTATATTTTCTTATATTTACACGGGAAGCCAACATGAGAATTTCTAGGGAAGGTAGTCTTGCCAAAGCAACCAAATCCACACTTGTTTCAGGGCCATATAAATTAAGCTCTGTGAGGTTGGTCAATGACATGATCCAGTTTGGAAGTAATAAGGCCCCCTTGTAGGCGAATATAGACAAGAACTCCAGCTCTGATGGTCCCTCTAACGCTTCGAGTACAGCAGACTGATTGTTGATCAATTCATCTCCGCACTCACTGAAATCTAGTGTCAAACCAATGAGGCGCTTCTTGTTCTTGAAATGGGCTTTCACAGCTTCATCCACATCTACTACCTTCCCCAGTCCACTTATTTCAAGTGTTCCTTCAAGCTGATTCATGTCTTGTAACTCTCTCAGCATCGTTGTTCCTTTAGTTTCATCACCAACTCTGAAGTACTCAAGTGTCCGAAGAGAAGTTAACCTCCCAATTCCTTTTGGCAAGAAAAACATATCGATAGGTGCTTCAATTCCTGAGATACACAAGTGCCTCAAATTGATAAGTTTTTCAATTCCAATTCCTACAAGCAATGTCTCATTCCTGCAGTCAAGATACAAAGTTTCCAAACTCCACAACTTGCTTAGTTCCATAATTTTGGTTAGTTCCAAATCCCCCAAGTTGAGATATCTTATGATAACGTCTAAAACAGTGGGACTCCTCGAGAATTGTTGTGGACGATGTGTCTTCAAGATTTGACCTTGTTTGACCAACAAAGCGTCGGAGGGAGTCTTCGGCGTAGACTCTCCGTCCCTCCGGCGGTCAAGTTAGTAATCTCTTTGTGTATAGTAATAGCTCTGTAAATCAGTCTTAGTACACGTACCTTTGCTCTCCTTTCTTAAGGATATTTATAAGCGTGAATACTTGACCGTTACAGAGGGTTTAATGTCATCCGTTCATCAATCATCCGTCACTAATGTTCATTATGTGCTTGTCCGGCTCTGCTTAATCATTGTGTAACGCCCGAATAATGGTTGCGCAATAGCTGTTACATATCATAAAGGAGGGGTTTATTATGGTCACCGGTACCCTTCAGAAGTACCGGTTATAGCCCTTTCACTATTACCATAATACCCTTCTCTTTATACCCGGTAACCTTCGTATATAACGGTTGTACCGTTTTGTCTTTATACCCGTTACCCTTCACAGGTAACGGTCTTCACGTATGATACCGGTCTAGTTGTGTAGATGTCAGCTTCAACATTCACGACTACCAAACCGCCCGCTTAAACGGATGATCCGCCTACGTGGCCGTCATAGACTAGTCAAATCTCTGACAAAGGACTAGAATACCCTCGTGATTTACTTATAAGTTATCATCTTAAATGTTTTAGTTCCTTCACTTCACTTGGAATTTCTTTGATGGAACGTGATCCCAAATACAGTGCCCTTAGGTACTTCAAGTTACGTAGTAATTTGGGCAGTGCTTCAACAATAGTTTCTGAACGATCCTCGATATAGAGGCTACGCAAACTCTTTGCACTGCAAACAGACTCAAGATCTTCTCTTGAAGGAGACAACAATCTCAAATGGTGAACTCTTTCATTGAAACCAGACTCCGTCCTAATTTCTTTTCCAGTGCATGAAAAACACTCATTTCCTGACAAGATTTGGGCAGAGTCATGGACTATATCGTGCATCTTGAAGAATATATCTCTAATGTCGTCTTCTTCACTCTCTTCAAGATTTTGAAAGAAAGAGCGCATCACCAAGTTATCGAAGTATTCTTCTCCAACTAACTCCATCTCCTTACTTGATGTCGCCTTATTGAGATAACCTTGAGCCATCCACATCCTAATCATTTCACTCTTCCGTGTTGTGGTGTCCTTTGGGAACATGGCGCAATATGTGAAACACCTTCTCATTGCAGCAGGTAAATTGTAGTAGCTCAAAAGCAATGGACCGAACAACTTACTCTCGACTCCTTCTTCTAGTTCCCATAAATTGCTAGACAAGGCATCTTCCCATTGCCTTTTGCTCTTCTTGAATTGCACAAGGCCTCCTAAAATGTTTGCGGCTAAAGGCAAGCCTTTGACCTTCTCGACCACAATCTTTTCCTACCAATATCTTCCAATCTTTTACACTCATCCTCACTTCTCCCACTAAATGTCAGTTGTCTGAACACCAACCAACATTCATCATCAGAGAGTAGTCCAATAGGGAGGAAATAAGTTGTTCCCATCACTTTTGCCACGTTGTCTTTACGAGTGGTCACCAAAATTCTACTCTGAGGATTTCCACACCCAAGAGATAGCTTCAGTTGTTCCCATTCAGCACGGTTTTCATTCCATACATCATCAAGAACAAGAAGAAAGCGCTTCTCCTTGACCAACTCAGAAATCGTATCCAAAAGCAATCCAACTGACTCGAATTTGCAACTGGACTAGAATTATCTAGTTTTCGAATGATTTCTCTTTGCAATGTTGACTTTATCGAACGGATCAGATACACAGATCCATACCCTCTCCTCAAAATGAGCTTTCACCTCCTCATCATTGTAGGCTAATTGGGCAAGTGCAGTCTTCCCGATGCCTCCAACCCCTACGATTGCAGCAACAGGAACTTCCCGAGTACTCTTCTGATCAATTGTGCACAACAATTTATCGATAAGATTTTTCTTATCATCATCTCGGCCCCTCATCTTCAATGCATCGACGTGGGATGTTGTTACTCTAGAATTGGAAGTAATAGGTCGCTCATGTTCTTCAGCAGGCGCACAATACACAATAAAGTCGTAACTAGATTTGTTTTTGTCAATCTGATCTAGTCTTTCACAAATGTCTTTTATCCTGTGAGCAATATCATGTCGTCGTTTCACTTGATTAAAACACTGCACAATTAGAAGCAAAAATAAACAACAGAATCATTCTTGAAATGAATTACTAAAATCGTTTCTTAAAGTAAAAGACAAAAACACCAAGAGAACATCTTTACAAAAGAGTTAGAAATTAATACTTTTGCTACCGGATTTTCAAAGACAAAAAAATCGTTTCAAGAATACTAAAATCAAATGCTTCAACAATAATATATATATATATTAACGGAAGATACCAACAGAAATGAATTCATGATCACTCAAATATAGAGAACATCTATAGTTTACATAAATATAAAATGGATGTGTTGAGACTTTCATGCAGTTCTGTCATAACACAAGAGCCTCATATTAGGAAAGCCACCTCAAAATTAGGATTCCTTTTGTGATATCATGTGTCATTATGTCATATAATTAATAATTTTATATCATTTTATATCACTTTCTATCAAACTTATTGATTATATAAGTTAAAATCTTTGGGTAACACTATTAAATTTTATATAATTTTTTTAATTATTTAAAAATTATGTTATAAGTTATCAAATTTGAAAGGATTGAATTTCAATCATGAGTGTTTACAAGTGTCTTATTTTGTTCACATTCAATCAAATTGTAAAGTTGATGCAAACTTAAAGTCAATGTACACATGAAATTTGATAGTAAGTATAGAATTGACACATAGTATAAAAAAACTAGAATAAAAAAATTATGAATTATTAATAGGTTAAGTTAATCCAGTAATTGATTACTCAATATTTGTTCATTTTAATTGATTAGAAAATAAAAATAAATAGATGATTAGAATAATACAAAATGATTAATGGCTTATTTATTAAATTTCAAGCATACGAAAAGCTACACAATTCTATCTATAAGTGTTTACAAATGTCTTATTTTATTCATAAATATTTATTGGATAGTGTTCATAGATGCTAGTATAAATTAAGGTTAGTTTTATTTTTCATTTGATTAAGTTATATAATTATTTATTTTATTTACTTTACAAGTGTATTTAGTTGTGAACAATTATTTATAGTGTAGTATCTTTAGTGTATTTTATAATAATATATGAAAGTGAATGTGTTTTCTTTTTTGATAGTTTTATTAATAATCTAATACAGTTGCGCAAAGCGCGGGTTTCAAACTAGTTAAAAATAATGGGTTTGGCTCCCCTCCAAAGCAAATTACCTCAAGTTTCCTCAATTGAATTACTAGATAAATGCCGAAAGTTCTTAGATAAACACAAAAGTTGAAAATATAAAATAATGCTGTCTTTTTTTCTCTCTTTAGAATAAAAATTAATTTTATCATCTAAATTATATTTATCAATTTATTTGCTATCCGAAGTTGTTAAGAAAAAAAAATGGTCATGGAATTCTAGGTAAAAGAGATCTTGGGATGGAGGGCATCTTTAGTTAGAAGAGGAAACGTGATAGGATCCCGATCCACACATCAATTAAAAAGAATCCTACAACTCAGAAACTTTCTTTTTACATAATACTCTCTCCGTTCAGAATTACTTGCCTTATTTTGACATGCATACATATCAATTTTTATGATTGTACATGATTATTTAAGTTCTTTGATGAAAAGTACTCTCACGAATGTTCTCTAATTATAAGTACTACCACACACTTCACTCTTTTATTAATGATAAAAGTAGAGGGTAAAGTTTAATATTTTCATTGGAAATGAAAAATAGGCAAATTAATTTTTTTTAATCAAAATGATGTGAGTAAATCCAAATGGAGGAAGTATATATAAATAAATTTTAAAAGACTTCAACATTTTATATTTCTCAATGAGTTTTCAGCAAGTATCCCTTCATAACAAAATCCTTGATCCATAATTTTTTTTGTTCATAATTAAAAAAAAATTAAAAATCCTTTCTCCGCTATCATGCTCCTGCACTCATCTTCTACGGATTTTCTTTTTCATGGCCACTAAAATTAATTGTAGAAAGATTATTAATTAGTTTTCGTACTTTTAAGGTTTTTGTTTATTGGCTACAACAAGGTTGTTAAAATTAAGATTTTAAATAGAAATAAAATGACTATGTGAAATGACCAAAATACATTCGGAACCAGGTTTGAAGGAAATAAGAAGGAACAACTCACCCGATTTAATGGAGAGCAGCAACCAGTGAAAAAGCGCACCTTAAGCTTCAATTTGTTAGCTGCAGCAGATTTAGCGTCAGCTTCCTTGATTTCCCACTCGTGAATTTCAGTGCTCCAATCAGCCAACACATCCTCCATGTCGTAACAAACTTGTTTGAGTTCGTACAGCCAATGTCTAACGCCGACATCCTTAATCTGTCTCCTCTCTGCAACTTCAAGCACAACCTGTATGGTAATGAAATTGCTTCTCAACTTTTCGATTTCTTTCGTCACACCAACCACTAGTCGGTATTCTTGTTGAACTCGCAATGAAATGATGCTTGTTAACTCGGAGGTGATTGAGGAAATTAAGTGCATCCATTGTTGAGTTTTGTGAAAATCTGAAGGAAACTTTGATATGAAAAGTGATGCGTTTATATTTCGAAGTAGCTTGCGTTTATATAATTTTTTTTCAACATGGATGGCATTCTCCTTGATGAGAAGGAGAATATTAGTAGAGAAAAGTCATGAATATGGTTTTCATAAAGCAAAGTATTTGATTCTTATGATATTTTCGGTTTTGAACTCAAATCCGTAAAATTTTCCAAAAAGAAATCATTTTATTAGAAAATCAACTCATTTTTTATTTATTTTTTATTTATTTTTATCTTTTCGATATTGTATTTTGGTTTGTACACTTTAACATTAATAAGGAGGAGATAGATGCGAATATAATCATTCTTATTCTAGCACGCGTAAATATATATTAAGTAATGCAACTTTTATTAAGACTATTTATTGATGTACTCATTTTTTACCGGTGATTCTATAATTTCTCAATTTTTCTTTAATTTTCTTTGCTATTCATAAATATTATCAGCCATTTTTAATTTAAATTTACGCTTATTTTTCTCACAATTTTTGTTCATTTAAACTTTTATTAAGACTTGTTTATTATTATTATTATTTTTATCTTTTTAGTTATATTCTTGGTCCAGTTGTGTTTCTTGTTCACAGAGAGAGGGAGAGAATATCGTTTGATGGGTCCCATTTCAAACTTATACTCCCTCCGTACATAAATAACTGTCGCTTTGATTTTAGACACTCATTTTAAGAAGGCCGAATGACTCACTATTTGAGACAATTTTGTCCTGAATTTTTTTTCGGACGTATGTTAAGGATTAACGTACGTTCGAAAAAAAGTACGAAATTTTTTGGGGTCAAATAGTGAGTTATCCGGTCTCTTTAAAATGTGTGCCCAAAGTCAAAGCGTCCATTAAAAAATTTCGGACTAGCTTTGGCCCATGGACGAATCCAAGAACCGCTTGGCCCATTTGTGTTTCTTGTTCATAGAGAGAGGGATAGAAAATGGCTTTTGATGGGTCCCACTTCGAACGGCAATCGATGAAGCATCTAACAGATTGAAACCAATACTTGTGCTTTCAAGAGGCCATAGCCAGAAGACATGCATCAAATTCTCATCTCAAAAAGAATGCAGTCTCATTCTATCAATAACATCACTTCACAAGTAAACCTAATTGTCTAACCACAACTGCCTTTGCCTCATGGAAAAAGCTATTTGCATTTCCGATTGTACTAGTGATTACATGAGATTAAAAGGCAGAGTACTGGATAATTTGACCCTATACATGAAAAAACCATAGCCAGTATTTCTATGGGGCTGGATCATGTTTCTTTCAGGTTTGTTTCTTTGACCAAAAGTTTAGGGTTCTTAACCTAAGTTACCCAGCATTAACTCAACCATAACCTTTCCATTTCTTTTGCTCTTCTGGTACCCTGAATTCGAGCTTGTACAGGAGGCATCAAGAAAACATTTGTTTTTCTTTTCTGAATCCATCATTCATTTCGAATGGAATAGTATTTGTCCCAAAGTGTTGGAGATTTTGAAATTTCACTCATGAGGTTCTTGAATTTGGGGCTGCAATCTCCACCACTGCAAAAGGATAACTTGCGACAGAAGTTTCAATAATTGATGCCACACATCTTCCACAAAACATCCTTAATCGCAGATGTTCTTAAGCCAATTGTACACAGTAAAAATGAGAAACTAAAACAAATTTCTTTAACCAAACTACCAATTTACCATTTAGTCTTAGCTGTGCGTTTGAATTTGAAAATAAGCCAGTTTTCTAGTTATTTTGGCACAAAATTTGAGCGGAAAACCAAACCTTATTTTGGCTGCGATTGCTGGAAGGGCACTACGAATCATATATCAAAAGTGAGTGATATATTTTTTTTTTACTTTACAAACAAACACACTTCAAAAAATAATTAATAATATTATTAATTATTAGTATAATACACTTATAATCTGGCTCGTAAAGATGTGCTTTATGTACAAAGTACAAACACTTTCATTGTTTCTAACTTCTTTTTTTTTTACACATCAACACTATTACCAAAACCATTAAAATATAAACTTTACATTTTAGTTTCACATTTTATTTGAAACTATTTAATGAAATCTTAAATAAATATTCATTTTAATATATATTTGTATAATTACATAAATATTTATTTATTTATTTAAAATGCAAAATATGTAAGGATAAGGATACTTTAGCACTCAATTTTTACCTTCAGTTGAATATACACTCAAAGTTTTACACTTTCATACCCATACCCCAACATTTCATATAACCCCTTTTCTTTTTCCATTACATCTATGAAAACATAATTTAAATTATAAAATTATAAAAAAATAACAAAAATAATTATAAAATTTATAAAATGTTGAGAAATAATCTTTTTGCTAATGTGAACTAGGGGTGGCAAATGGGTGGGTATGGGTGAGTATGAGTAAGAATTAAATGGGTACAATGGGTATGAGTATCATACCCATTTATTACTCATATAATTTTTTAAATGGGTACTCATACCTATTTACACACATTTAAATCATACCCATCCATTTACACTCATTTACATCCATTAAATTATACCCACTCAATAAATATAATTTTTTATTAAATAAGATTAAAAATACTATGTTTGACAAAAAAATGTAGATTTTAACAAAGTTTGATTATGTAACTCGATTTTGACTGTTTAGGCTCGGATTTGACCGTTTTAGCTCGGGTTTTATCATTTTGGTTCGGGTTTGACTGTTCATACTTTTTAATTTGTATATAATTTACTAAGTTTAGATTTTCTTTTTCTTTAATTGACAAAATAAAAAGAATTTTTGACAAGTAGGAAATAAGATTGCATGAAAATATGCATGCTAAATTGCTAATAGACAAGTTGGATAACTAATGTGTGCTAATTAAATATTCTTGTTAAGGTAAGAAAAAAGAAAAGGTAGCGGCCAATTTGGGAAGGGCATATAATAAATTTCATATTAATTAAATAGTGCTCATATTTTGAGGAAATAGTTTAAAACACTCTTGTACTATCATCGAAAAAGCAAGAACCTCCCTTGTATTTTATTTTGTCCATTACGCCTCTCCTGTACTAAGGATCAACGACAAAAGTTCGGTTTCTGTTAGCCAAACTAACAGACCGTTAGTGTTGACCCTTAGTAACCGTTGATTTTAATTAAAAAATTCAGAAAAATGTAAAAGTGTAAAAAAAATTGTAAAAAAATAATTAACCTAAAAATCTAAGAAAAAAATGTCAAAATTCGAAAAATAAAATGTAAAATTCCCAAAAAAATGTAAAAATTCTATGAAAAATAATCAATCTAAAAATTCAGAAACAAATCGAAAAAAGAAATTAATTAATCTAAAAATCGAGAAAAAAATTTAAAAATTCAAAAAAAAATAAAGAATTCCTAAAATGTACAAATTCCAAAAAAAAATATTTCCAAAAAAATGTAAAAATAACCAAAAAAAAGTTAATTAATCTAAAAATTTAGAAAAATTGTGTAAATCCAAAAGAAAAATAATTAATCTAAAAATCCATAAAAAATGTAAAAAGTTCCAAAA
This sequence comes from Viola odorata, assembly GCA_963691705.1. NCBI lineage: Eukaryota > Viridiplantae > Streptophyta > Magnoliopsida > Malpighiales > Violaceae > Viola > Viola odorata. Next base: position 59,893,846 of record OY829538.1, on the reverse strand, counting down.
AAAATTGTAAAATCCAGAAATTAATCTAAAAATTCAGAAAAATGTTAAAAATCCAAAACATTGTAAAAAAATAATTAATTGTAGATTTTTACATTTTTTTCTGGATTTATAGATTAATTAAACATTGTTTTGGAATTTTTACATTTTTTGTGAATCTTTACATTTTTTTGGGAATTTTAACATTTTTTTCAAGATTTTTAGGTTAATTAATTTTTTTTTAAAACATTTTACATTTTTTTGGATTTTTAGATTAATTATTTTTTTTTTTGGATTTTTAGATTTTTTTTTTTTAGATTTTTTAAATTAATTATATTATTTAAAATATAATTACCTACTATAATAGGTTTTAAAAAAAAATGTAGCAGGTAATCTGTTAGATTTAACAGCTAAATTTAACTAAAGGGAGCAATTTGCTTAGAAAATGTAATGGACAAAATGAAGTACAAAGATTCTTATTTTTCGACGATAGTTCAGGGTGTTTTAAACTATTTCTCCTTATATTTTTCATCATTTTCTGAAATTTCTATTTCTTATTTTGGAAGCGGCACGAGCTGGGCTTTTACTAGGTTTAGGTTGGGCTAGCCTGGCCCCGTGCTATTATTCACTCTTTGTAATCTAATTTTTAAGGGCAATCTTGACCCGAAACTTAGGTTTTTTCAAACAATTGTGCAATCCCATGTTTAAACTTAGGTTTTTTTTTGGTTGTTTAAGTGTTGATCCATTTATAATGCCAAATTTTTTACAATTTTTTTAAAAATAAATACTTTATAGAAATAAATTATTATTGATGTGATTCTTCGGCTAATAAGTTTTATACTATATATTTTATGCATTTAAATCTCTAAATAAATACTACATTGAAATAAATGAAATTTTTACATAAATAAATTTCATGACATAAATTTTACTAAACATTTATCTAACTGAACTTGAACTTTCAGTGTCAACTGGATCAAAATAAAATAGTTAATAATTATTAATTAATTAAGTAAAGCCTAAATGATAACATAAATTATTTAAGTTTATATATTTAGTTCAACATTAATAATTTAATATTAATTATAAGAGTAGTTACGAAATTTCTAAATTAATTCAAAATATATTTAAATAATTTTGAATGGTTCATGCTTTGAAGAAAAAAATCACAAATGATCTCATAAAACTCATTTAATACTCGTATTCATTTAATTAATTGAGTATAAGTATATATTTGTCACCCCTATACCCTACTTATACAGCTATCACCGTCGTCGTCGTCATCATCTCCTTCCTCTCCACCACTTCTATCTTCCTCCTCAATTCTAAAAAAATATTGTCATACAAGGCTAAGCAGAAGACAAGGTAATGGTTCTAAATCATGGGATTGCAACAGCACAACACATTGTTTGTTTCTCATCCCCAATAATAATAATAATTTTCTAAAACAAAAAAATCAATACAACACCAATGTCACTAAACCACCTGCTACAACTAGGCCTTCATATCTAGTACCAATAGTTATCTCCACAACGATCTCGGATTTTCTTCCCTTTCCTACCTCACCTTCCGATCCATCCCAGCTCTACCACTCTCGTACCCTCATCGCCTCGTTGCTCGACGCCTCCCAATCCGTACCCATCATCGCTAGATCTGCAAAGTGGGCATGGATCTCAGCACCCCCTCAGGCGCGTGATGAGCCATGAAAAATATCTCATCGTGGGGAAACATAATAAATAAGATATTACTAAATAATCTCATGAGAATTGTACAACATAATAGAGAATAAGGGCAATGGAGTATTCTCAATTGGCTTCCTAGCGGATCGAATTTTCTAGACTCGTCCAAAAATCTTTCGGTAGGATTCGACTATGAGGGTTGTGTGATTTTGAGAATGTTTTCAAGAATATACATCATGAATCTTTCGGTAGGAAAAATTGATAAGATCGTCAGACTTGTCAATTTATCTACTAGCACACCAAATAAAAAAGACGTCATTAATAGACCCGAGGGGGTTTCCCTTGAGGGCAGTCTGATACTCAAGTTAAATAATAGTTGAGGTGGATTTACATGCTAGGTAACATTGTGTGTGTACCTTAGCGACGTAGGTAGTCTGCTCTATTTCTAGGGAACGATGTTAGGATTTTGGTAGAACTAGGCATCTCCTTAACTTGGAGAGGGATCCTAGCGTATAGGTAGAGATTCCTTGTTGTCTAGATAGAGTTAGGTCTATCTAAGATTTTCGGAAATAGCTTGAGAGATGCAGAAGTCGAATAAGACTCCATTTCCTGAGTTCGGGCCACTAGGAGGTGTCCTAGCGTGATAGGAGACTAGCTTCCGCCTATTAGGCAAACATGCATTTTTAGAGCTTTGGGGCAGATGGACATGATATCTAGCTATATCCCCATTCTATTCAGGGACGTTAGGAGAATGTTAAATCTTGAGAGGTTCAATTCGGCTTTTTGGAGAACTCGGTGGAGATTTTGTCTAAATTTTGATTTCTTTAAATTTCAAATTTTGTATTTGAATAGTTGATTACATTCCTAATAACTGGGTACTTTTTGAATTTTCAAGGCACTGCAGGTACTTTACTTCTGCTCGTTGAGATTTTCATAAGATGAATCCTTTCCTATAATCTCTAGATCTGAGAGTAGGTCTTCTGCTAGGAGATATCTTCTCGGGTTCGAAGTTTGTTCATAGGAGCTTATAACAAATGGTGAAAATGAACCTATTTATAGTGTTCGAAGTCGTTTGGCTCGTTTAGAAATGAAAAAAAAAAAGATTCTAGGATTTTTGTGCAGCAGTTGATGTCGTGCACATTCGTATGGATCGCGTCATTGCCAATGAGTGAACTTCGAGGCCAAGTAACACCGACCGATGACAACTAATCATCGACGGTGGCCGATAGGTTAGTCTCTGATTGGTCGGTCATAAATTCGGAAAGGAAGGGAAATGAAAAAAAAATTAAATTTTACCTTATATGGAAAAACAAAATCAAAGGGAATGTGGAAGAAATAAATTATAAAAATTTCCTTCCGAACTCACAAAATATTTCCTCCCACTTGTGGAAAAAAAATGAAGGAATTAAAGAAAAGAAAAATTATTCCATTAATATTCTTGGTATTAGCTCTTTGCTCCTACTGTCTCATTTACAGCAATGACCTCTACCACACCCACCACCCTCTCTCTCCTCAAAACCACCGCTTCTTCTGCCTCTTCTGTCCGCGGCCGCTCCTCCTTCCTCGCTGTCACCTCTTCCTCCCACTCCTCCACCCTTATGATCTCACCAAGTGTGATCTCGAACATCGCAAAGCTATCAGCAAAGAGGGAGGGGCCACAAAATATCGTTGGGCAAAAATGAAGGATGGTGATACTGAAAGTGCTACTCCGACAATGAGCAATAATATTGAAGACATTGATCATTTAGTTGCTAGCCAAGAACTTTCTCTAGAGAATTTTGATGATTTAGATGGACATGAAAACGAACCGGTGACTCCAGCTCCAACTCCCACTCCACAAGTTAATAAAGAAGTGTATGAAGAGCGGCTGAGAATTGGATTTGAGGGTCATGTTCACTATAAAACCTATGACTTTCTCACGAAAGATGCTGCAAGGGTAAGGAAATTTTTTGAATGTCCAGTACTGGAGCACAAGGATTACTTGATGCACCAAATGTTTGGTACATCAATTTGAAGTCTTTCAATTCCATTAATTATCTAGAATGATTCTAGACTACAATCATGAACTTATGTTTCTTGTTCAAGAAAATCTTATTTGCTACTTATTTTATCTATGAGATTTTATTCAAACTTTGCTAGGTAACTTGAATTATTAACCATGAATTAATAAATTTGCTATATATATTTTGTTCAAATCATATTTTACAATTGAATATAACTAGTAATTTGTTATAAGGGTAAAGTGGTAAAATAACTATTTTTTTTTCCTTTCCATCAATGTTGTCATACATAAATATTATAATTTCCTTCATTTTTTCTTATATCTAAAAGACGCAGTCATACAAAGGAATGAAAATAAAAAATTTCTTCCTCTCATTTCTATTGTTAAATTTTCCCTCTTTTTTCTGTGTATTTTAGTTCCTATATAAAGGCTTAAAAAATTTTGTGATTTCTAAACAAAAGGCTTGATAAAGAACTTTCTTAAAAAAATGATATATTCAGGATCTAAAGTCTGATAATTCACATTGATTCTTGAAGTTTCAACACTATAAAAATAGAAATTTCACAATTAGTTGTTACTATGGTCTAGAATATGGAATTATTTTAAGGTGGGGTAAAATGAGATAGTCACACATAGATTTCTACACATTGCAGGATTATAATTGGGAAGATGATGGTCTTCTATCATTTTTTATTTAACTATGCAACAAACACATAAAATAAAAAATACTTGAAAAATAAACTAGGGTAACGTAATAAAATACTCCTTCTAGTTTTTATTAATTAATTTTCTAAAATAGTAAGTAAATTTAAAATAATAATTTTTAAACCACGTTTTTTTACTATAGTTTTTAATTTATTTATTTTTTATAGTATAATTATAATAATACTATTATACCAAATTAATTGGTTGGGTAAAAAATTAAGATAGAGGGAAAAAGTCGTAATTATGACACAAAATAACAGTTAATTTGAACCACATTTTTAGTAAATAAATGACAGTTATTGAAAATCGAAGAGAGTACATGAATTAAAATACCATAAAAGGTATACCAGTAACAACACCCATCCAAAGTAATGATTCTGTTCCAATTGTTGATTTATGTTATCACATGAAAGCAAAACTACCTAAACCAAATTTATGTGAGACCTAACAAGATTAAGATACTAGATCATGCCATGTTGTGGCTGGCAAACACAACCAAGTCTTCAAGTAGAGAGTTAGAAACTACCAAACAGAGGTAAAACAAATAAGGTCGTTAGGAATTGCAATTTAATTATTAAAATTTGTCACAAATTTTTGTTGGGTGTGGAAAAAAAATTAGTAAAATAATAAAAGACAGCAGGAAAGATCCCAGCTAAGCTTAAGTACGAGAATAAATACAGCAAAGCATGGGAAAGGATCCAAAGACTCCTCCTTTGAGTAGGGCTTGTCAGTTGTCACACTCCCATACACACTTGAATAGCCTAACACCACCCAACCAACAAAATAATATCAGCAATTCCCAAATAACCAAATAAAAGAGCAGCCTTTGGCTCTCCCTCTCCCTCTCCCTCTCCCTCTCCGCATCCAGTAAGCACTTCTGCGTATGATATCTATGATTGATGATCATTGTTATGTTATTGCTTGATCGCTTGCTGTTGTTGTTTTGTATCTGTTCTTTACTGGGTTTTACTTTTCATTGTGTTATGCCGCTGTTCATATATTTTGGTTTTACTGACTTGGTTGTTCATCATTTCATAACCGGAGTTACGACGGAGGAGTGTAATCTTTGTTTGTGAGATGGGAGAGAGAATTCCATCTGGGAGTTACTTCCAGTATCCCCCTTCCGTAGGAGCTCTCCATGCTTCTCCTCATAGGCCCACTTCTATACCTCCAGATCTTGAGAGGTTAGTTTCTCTGACGCCTTAAAGCTCCAGCTCGAGCTAGCTTCGTTAGTGTTGTGTGATTGGTCATAGTAAGAATTAAAATAATGAACAGAGGAAGTTTTCCTTGTCAATATGAACAGATAATTGATTTTCGGTATTGGAAATTCTCCAAACTGACGGAGATTGAAGCAAAATTGGTCTGTCCTTGCTTCTCTTAAGGAGGTCAGGGGAAGAATAAATAATTGCTTATTCACAGTCTCTGCACAAGGGTTAAAGTAGAAACATGTACAGAGACACTGTTGTACTTACTCAGCATCTTCAGGCACTTTTCTTGTTGGAATCATTCCTTTCATACAAACCTTCAGCCTCCAATGAAGTTGTTTTAAAAATTCTGGGATGCATTTTTCATTTATTTTGTTTTATTTTTCGTTAGTTGTTTTACTATGTGAATGTTTACATTCTGCATATTATGTTGTTTCTTACTAATGTTAAATTTTGACAAGTGGTTTCCCAGTTAGTTTTTGTCAGTTGCATATTTTCCTTCTAATTTGTTAACCTTCGTGGACATGGGACAGACAAAATACATTATCGACACACACTTAGACGCCAGACTTAAATATCAAACTCCTTATTTATCTCTTCCCTAGGGGCGGTTTTAAGAAAATTCTTCTACCTTCTTTTGACAGGACACAATTCAGCCGGTATCATTTTATCCCATCTCCTCCTCTTAGCTTAGCACGATAGTTTGTGCTCCTTCTCCAGTACTCCTTGAGTTCAACTATTGTGTTTTGATTCTCTGGGTGCATCCTTGTTGATCATTTCTTCTTTTGATATGATAGAACTTGGGGACTTTAGATGTTGCTATCATGACACTTCAAAGCAGTCTAAAACTATCCTTAACTTGCTCTCTCCTTGGTGTTTCATGTTTTTCATTGCATTTTTTTATTTATTATTTATCTTACTTTCAATGAATTCATTAGCATTCAATGTTTGATTTCTCATATTATGTTAGGTTTTCATGGTTCTGTTTGGTATACCTGTGGCAGATATTTGGCAGAACTATTTATTGAAAGGCATAAGTTGGGGCCATTTGTTCAAATTCTGCCGCATTGCAGCAGGCTTCTTCATCAAGGTTGTGTTTTTTGTCCAGGTTCTTGATTTGATAGCATCAGATATTTTCCTATCCGCTTTGAATAAAGAACCGTTTGAAAAAGAAAAAAATTGGTTTTGTTGCTTCTTGTCACAATTTCTGTCTGTGTTTTTCCTTTGTATTCTTGGTAATGAGCCCATGGTTGCAGATTTTATTTTCCATGTGTTTGTTCATGTCTTTCTATGCAAATCTGAATGATACATAATGACACCTGTAGTTGATCTGGATTAAATTCTAAAACGTCTGCATCGCTTGGTGATTTATAGTTAATCTCTATTAGTTTTGGGTACATGCTGGTTGAGGGTTTTGTGGATGTCTATTGCAAATACTGTCTTCCTAACTCTGTTAATCTCTTACTGCATACTCAGTAGTTTTTTGTCATTTTCATGCAGAAATTAGACGAGCATCAAGTTACAATCAAGGTTTTGGAGACCATGAGAGGAATGAGCATGAGAGTCCATTTAGGTCATTAGGTCAACTTCCAAATGGAAGACCGATGGATTTAGAGTCATGGCCTGCGATGCCTACAGAGGTAATGCAAGCTACTAGTTTCATGCCCTCCAAGGTTGCCCTCCAAGGTTGCCCTCACTATTCTACACAAAGAATAAATTTTTATGTGTTTTATACTGTGTGTGATTAGCTGTTTCTGGAATGCTACATTAGCATTTATATATTAGTTTGATTTCTAATTCGTATCTCTAGTAAACAACATCGGGCTCATTGAAATGGGATATGCTTCAGGTAAGAGGCACATTCGCCTCTTCAATTCATCTGCAAAAATTGTTGTAAACTATTCTATGCAACTAAACTAGGTTTATTCTACTCTAAGGGAAAAGATATAGAATGTGTATCAAGGCATGGCAGGGAGAAAGATAAGAGTAACGAGCTTCGATAGAATTGGTTTTTATTTTCTTGTTGCATAATTTGTCTAGCAGTCTGTAATGAGGCCTTGTTCGTAAATAAATTTAGAGGTGCCACAAGCTGCATCTTGGTTCTGGGTCCGATATTTAGATATGGATGCCTTATGTTCTTCTATATTTTTTTTTTGAGCTAATAAGGACATTAATACCTATATAAAAGTTATAAAGCACCATTCTAAGTTATTTGCTTGCTTTATGATCTGGACTTCCTCCACATTATCCTTTCTAATTGACTTAACTTGTAAGAGTAATGATGTCTTCACTGCCTTGTTGATTAATGAATCTTGAGTTTTATTGCTGTCAATGGAAGCTGGCACAAGTTTATTGTTGCTACTTTTAGGAACTGAAATAAAGTTTACTGTTGTAAGTTTGTTTTCTAGAAAATGTTGCTCCACAAATCATTTAGTCATTTAGTTGATTTCTGCACTTCTTTACCCTTTTGATTAATAGGGAAAGAGTAAAAGAAAAAAGAAAAAAGAAAACTTGACTTTGTAAGATCCTAATCTAATGCAATAGTTTCCAATCAATTGCTTCTTTTGGTGAGTGCTAAAACACTAAGTTTCTCTTTGTAAAAATAAAGCAAACTAGTGCTATTCCTCCAACCCTGCAAAATGAGACAAAAGGGAAATGTATAGATTCTCTATCTCACTACAGGAGATCTAATCAAGTTAATTTCTAGTTTTTGTAATAAAGTAATTGAAATTTCAATGGATTCTACATTTTTTAATGCAGGAAAAAGGAAATCTTCAAAGAATGGCCTCATTTCCAGCTGCCTCAATGGGTTGGCCTGTCCCAGGAGTTCCTACTGTCCCTATTGTAAAGAGAGTACTTAGACTTGATGTTCCTGTTGACAAATATCCAAATGTAAGCCATGTTGCTTCTGATGTAATAATGTTATGAGCTAATTACAGTTTCTAACTCTAAAGGTTGGCAGTACAATTTTGTTGGCCGAATATTGGGACCACGTGGGAATTCCTTGAAAAGAGTTGAAGCCATGACAGATTGCAGAGTTTATATAAGAGGCAAGGGCTCTGTAAAGGATTCTTTAAAGGTATTGTCTATCAATTTCATTTTTTAAGACTTAATTTTAATAAACTGTCCAGGTTGGTCTAGTAAATGGTTAAAGTTTTAAGGGAACCATCCGGCAGAAGGGAACCCCTATCGTTAGCTGCTGCCTGCGCATAGATATATATATTTACTGGCTTTGATTAGTTTCCTTTTTGTTTGCTTATTCTCAGCATTTGTGATCCTAATGTGTAGCTACATGTTATTTTGTCTATTCTTCTTACTCAAACCTTTTAAAGTGGCTATATGTTAAATTGTAGGTGATGCCACAAATAGCTGTAGCCCAAGGTGTTTACCATCCCCACCTTCTAAACCTTACAGCTTTTTATTTGCATTAGGGAAGTTTTGGTCCCTATGTTAGGCTTAGTTATTATTTTCATATAAGCTATGCCATGACAGTTTCGGGATGAAATCCCTGGGTTTCATTTATTGTTAGTCCTATAAAGGTGCTTGGGTGTCTGGCAAACTGGCTTCTGTGTTTTGAAATTGCTTGTTTTTTTTTTTGGTAAAAAAAAATCATTAATGTGAAGATTGGTACAGTAGTTTGTGGAAATTTCTGATGCAATCCTCACCTTTGGTGAATTAGCAACCAGATTTTTTTGGCAAAGAGCATAATGGAGAAGAATAAAGCTTTCATTTCACACGGTTAATGGCAATGTGTGCACTTCCTGTGGTGTGTATGCACTTGTTTTCAGATTTTATAGCTCATGTTGGAGTTCTGTATAGTATGTTGCCGGCTTGGACTGATATTTTGATGTAACTGTTGTTAAGTTGGAGTTTGTATGACTTGCTGTCTTGAGTTTTGTATATGTTGGTGAGTTAATTTAGACATTTTCATTTGGGCGCGCCACTCAAATTTCCATATATCATTGCATACATGAGTGGACATATTAGTGATTGCATTCTACTGTCATTATTGTTTCATACTGATTAAGTTTTCATAAAAACTTAAGACTATGTACTGATTTGAAATGCAACAGATGGGATGGGAAACTTGGTTGAAATACTTGCCAAGATAAGACGATTAAGATTTTATTGAAAAAGTCATGGTGGCTTCAATAATCTTCAGTTCCGCTAGTGTTGGTTCTTCCTTTTTTACTCTCAAACTGTTCTTCTCACCATTAACTGCTGCTTTTGTTTTAGGAAGAGAAACTAAAAGATAAACCTGGATATGAGCACCTTAATGAGCCTTTGCATGTATTGGTGGAGGCTGAATTTCCTGAGGACATAATCAATGCCCGCTTGGACCATGCAGTATCAATACTAGAAAGCCTCTTGAAACCTGTGGTATGGATAGGATACAAAGCCTTAATAGTTTCTTTTGTCTATCAGTCGCTACGATGTCCCTTTTACTCAACTATTCTTCTGCAGGATGAATCCTTGGATCACTATAAGAAGCAGCAATTAAGGGAACTAGCTCTGATAAATGGTACACTAAGGGAGGAAAGCCCCAGTATGAGCCCAAGAATGAGCCCAAGTATGAGCCCTAGCATGTCACCATTCAATAGTGCTGGATTGAAACGAGCAAAGACTGGAAGATAGTCTCTACATTATGCTGACAGGGGAATGGTTTAATCCTTAATGATTGCAACTGATTGATGGAAGAGCATTCAGGAATTTGCTGCTGATCTAACTCCTGAATGTTGGGCCTATAATTGGCTTGAAGTGTAGTCTTAGGCAGGGTTATCTGCGATGCTAGTTTTGTTCGGTGCGTTTTTCGTGTTTACCTGGGGCTGTGGCTGTGGTGTTTAATTCTTTTTAGTGGTATTATTTGTTTGAGCATGGGTTTAGATACTTGGTTAGTTAAGTTTCCACTTTCCAGTTTCCAAGCCATGTTAACTTTGATACATTCTTTGCACTAATAATTCTACCAATCCCACATCCATACATAACAACCATAGATGCATGTGTTTGACCCATATGGCAGGCAATAAAGACTTGATCATTGTTGTACTATTTAACTCTCAGCAATTCAACCATTAAGTGGGAATTTGATGTTTGTATTCTCCATTTTTGTGCCTCAGTAATTTCTTTGTAGTTTATTGCGATTGCAGCTGTGATGGCGAACTAATGGATTGACTGCATTCATTTGCTCCTGTTTTGAGCAGTTCGTTCGTGCGCTTGTTTTAAACTTTATTCGATGCTTGAGTTTCTTGGTAAATGAGGTGAATGGCAGAGTTTGAAAGGTTATGGCATCTCTGGTGGTTGCATGAGATCCATGATAAGTGAACGCTCTCACCCTATGGATGCTCTCACCCTATGGTGAGTGTTGGTGTTATATTGAACTTGTTCGTTTCCCTCTCCTCTTCTTGGTGGGTAGCCTTCGTGTTTTAGCACAGCTGTTGCGCAGCCGATTTTGGTTAAAGTTGTTGTTAATGTGCTAATAATATTATTAACAAACTTTTGTTTGCAGATTTAAAGTATGTTCAAATGTTCAAATGCATTATGCAGCTTTAAGTTTTTTTTTTTTTAATTCTAGTATCCGAGTATCTCTTTATGCCCGTTATTTTCATTTGAGTATAGTTGTGCTCTAAAATGTTGGCATTTTCAAAATGATTTTTTCCATATTTTATTCTTTAACTTGAAACTTGGGTTAGACAAACATGTGATCACTTAATTAGAATTAATGTTGGTTTAAGTTTATTTTCTTAATTGAATGATTTTGCACGTGTTTATAGTTTCCTAACGATATATGAGAGAGAATTTCAGTAATTTTGCGCCACTAAATTTTTGACCAAACGTCATGACCAATTGGCAAATTAATGGTTCCTCTCATTGTGACACTCATTAGTAAGATAAACTAATATGTCTCACGACAGTCTATGCCCAACTCACATTCTCTATTAGTTGGTGAACAATTCAACACTTGGTGAATTCTGCTTTACAATGATAAGAAGAACCAACATTGAAGGATAAAAAGAAACATCGCTATGAACACATGACTGTCATAAGTCAGTTATCTTTGTGGTAACTTTCTAGCTTCAAATCCTAAAAGTCTAAAGGATCAATAAGCTATGCTTTCAAAGTTCTTAGTACTGAAAATCAGATCAAACGAGCTTTTGCCCTTTAGTTCCACACGAGATTCATTTCTCATTGAACTCATCTTAAGACACCTGCGTTATTTTCTAACATACGTGCCGCTCCAGCCAAACTCCCCAATTGACAGTCTTCCATCGGGATCAACCACCGAAACAACCTTGGGTCCAAAAAGAGGGATAATGTTCCGCCTCCGATTCACAAAATAAGTAAAATAATGTTAAAAGTAGCAGTATTTCAGCTTGCCGAATCTCCCACTTATCTCATACTCCCTCCGCGTCAAATAAAACTCCCTCCGTTCTTTTTTATTTGACGCGGAGGGAGGGTTCACACAGATTAAGGGTTTGTCAGTGGAGGTCTGCTACCTGTCTGTGGGCCACACATACCACACCACGCGTCCTCCTCTCCTGCCTTCCTCTTCCTCTTTCGTTCCTTTCCCTCTTCTCTCTCTTCCATTTCTCATCCAAAATTGAAAGCCAGTGATTTTTTTCTCTTTTTTTTCCTTTAATTTCTTCCCTTCCCTTTACCCAAACAAAACAAATCCCTCTTATAATCCTCCTCAAATCACCAAACTCAAAATCAATCCGAAAATTCATCCCAAAAAAAACACCGAATTAATGGAAAACACCAAATTAATTAAGAGAATTCATAATCAAAATCAATCAAACTAAGGAAGGAAAAAATAAAAAAATAAAAAAGAAATTCATCTCATCATACTGCAAAATAGAAAAGTTCCAAAATTGATGATATTAACTCACTGTTATATTTATTGAAAACACAAAAAATCATAATTAAAATTCCGAAAAGATGGTATTGACATATAAAGGCTACCTAATTAATTTGTTAAAATAAATTGATAGAAAATGATAAAATAAATTAATAGAAAAACAAACAAAAAAATTTCAGAAAAAAAAAATGATTCTCTCGTCAAATGCAAGAAAATTTATGAGGAATTAACCAAAATCAATCAAACCAATGCTTCCTCGTCCACAACAACCCAGCACAGCAACCACAATAATACCACCCATAAGAATCGTCATCGTCACTTCTAAATCTAGATCTCAGCCATGGAGGAGGTGGTGTTGGTAAGGAAGGAGAAGATGGGAGAGTTGTGGATGAAAGAAAGTTGAAGAGAGATGAAGAGAAGGAGAAGATGGGAGTCGGAGAAGGAGGAGAAGATGAAGAAGAGAGAGAGAAGATGGGTGTTAGTAATTTATTCTCAATGTTCCCCAAAATTTAAAATCCACCCAACTCCATTTTCTATTTCCTTCTTTTGCCCCGTGTGACGCGTTGTACAAGCTGAAAACGACGAGTCGTTTGAGGGTATATTTGTCAAAGCACGAAGTAAGTGGGCACAATTGCCAAAGGCGTCAATTAAAAAAGACAAGCAGTTTTGGACTAAAACGACAAATATAAAAGAACGGAGGGAGTACCTCTCAATCATTTCATAGACTCGGACTAGAGTGAAGCTCAACAGAGTCTTCTTTGTCCACTGATTCCGCCAAACCCTATTTCCTTGGTTATAGTTTCGCTAGATAGTAGAGAGGGACAATGAGAACTTCATTAATCGATTCACTCGAAAAATTAAAAGATAGACAATGAAAAACAATGATTGTATTCGGAAGAGTAATTTTCTAATTTGAAAAATGTTCAGGTGTGGAAAAATCTCATTTTTCTATTTTTATTTTTCTAAAAAGTTTATTTTTTTCTTTTCCATTGGAAAACTAAGAATTATGTTCATTTCGTAGCTAAATATGAGATTTTTCAACTTTAAAAAAGGCCGAAATGGATTTTGAGTCCCTGCAGTCTAATTGATTGACTTATTTCAACCCTCTGTTTTTTTTTTGAGTTATAACCTCCCTCCACTTAAGCCCAACAATTTATTTCATCCCTCCTCCTAACGCCATCCACATTTTCCGTCTGTTTGCTGACGTGGCGTGCCACGTCAACTTGTAATTAAAATTGATGTGATATATAAAACAAATGCGAATAAAAAATTACAGTACTAATGGCTCACCCATAACTAAATTTATATATAATAAATATATGAACAAAACATATATTTCTTATTTGAAAACTTAAATATTAATAATTTTATAATAAAATTTAAATATTTAACAACATAATAATTAATAATTTAAAACAACCTCGGGTCGAGAGATGATCATATTGTTGGTGTTATTGTTGAAAAAGATAGGAGATAATAGTCAGAGTTTATTAAAATGTTAACATAGATGGCACAACACGTACGCAAACGGACGGAAAAATTAGATGGCGTTAGGGTGAGGGCTGAAATCCAACATAAAACTACAGTGGAAGGATGTAATACTACTTTTTAAAAACAGAGGGCTGAAATAAGTCAATCAATTAGACTGCAGGGACCATTTAAAATTCAGCCTGTTTTTTCGACCTAGTTCTGTTTGCTGACGTGGCGTGACACGTCAGCAATCGTTGACGTGGCATGCCACGCCAGCAAACAGACGGAAAATGTGGATGACGTCAAGAGGAGGGATGAAATAAATTGTTGGGCTTAAGTGGAGGGAGGTTATAACTCAAAAAAAAACAGAGGGCTGAAATAAGTCAATCAATTAGACTGTAGGGACTCAAAATCCATTTCGGCCTTTAAAAAATTAGAAAGCGTATTCACGTGATAACTATTCTCTTTTTTTTTCAAAAAATAAAAACTGTAAATTATGTTAAGATAAACTCCTTTTCAATAATTTATTCATTTAATAAAGTAATAAATAGATATTTTAAATATATTATTTAAACCAAACCACATCCTCCTTTATTTGGCTTGTCCTAAAACATGGGAAAATGCAAAATTTGGCACTTGTACCTTGGGGTTACATTTCATTTGGCACCTCTACCTTATTTTATTTTTAAATGGTACTCGTATTGAAATGTTTGATCACATTTGGTACCTCCGTCCGTTGTCGTCACCACGTGTCCGTTATGTTGCCTACGTGGCGAGCCACGTCAGCAGTGGCCTCTGACATGGCTAATGTGGCTTTTCTTTTTCTTTTTCTTTTCTTTTTCTTTTCTTTTATTTCTTTTTCTTTTTCTCTTCATTTAGGTGGATTTTTGGACTTTCTGAAAATAAAAAAATCAAGGAAAATCTAAGATTTTCGGTGGCTTAGTTTCACTTGAGAGGATTTATCGGTAAATCGGAAAAAAGAGAGATCAAGCAAGGAGGAAGGAGCAAGTGGGTCCCACCCTGGGGTTTAATCATGGCCGTTAATTTTGTCTCAAGTGCATGCAATGTAGGTTTCATTGATTATGATAGGCTGCTGTCGTTGATTGCTTTGCCAGTAGTTTTTTTGTGAGCATCTTCTGCTTCATTTATTCTCCAAAGCTTTTCCTAGATTTTCATTTTATCTTTTCATCCCCAAAATCTGTCACCCACTGCTAAAACCCAAACTATATATTATCTTACATGGACCACAACATTGCAGAGTATATTTCTTCCACAAAGATAATTCAACAATTTTTTAGGCATCCTTGTCCACAAGAAATTGCTCGTGGCCCGTTCTTCTTCAGTATTCTTTTTGCCCTTTCAATAGAAAGATTAATACCACTTGAGACAAAAAATATATCCGGATCCGTTCATACAAGACCCGGATCCGTTCATACAAGACCCGGATCCGTTCATCACAACCCGGATTACAAACACCATTCCAGCAGCCAATCGACACCTACGAACAAGAAAAGCAACACCCGAACACAGCCCCAAACAAAACCACCTCACCGTCGCCACCGCAGCCATCATCATCACCGCCACAGTCGCCACACTCCCAACCAAAATCACCCAATCCCGATCCCAAACCATTTCCTCCATCACCGCCGAAACCCAACATCAAAAATCCAAACCCGAATCCTTCTCCATCGAAAAAGGGAAAATAAAAAAGAAGAAGAAAAGAATAGGAAGGAAGAAAAGAAAAGGAAGCAGAGAAGGGTGAAAGAAAGAAAGTGTATGTTTTTGGTAAATGAAAAATTTGAAGGAAAAAGAGAGAGAAATCAAAAAAGATAAAGAAATGAAATGAAAAGAAAGGATAGAAAAAACAGAAAAAGAAAAGAAAAAGAAAAAGAAAAGCCACATCAGCCATGTCAGAGGCCACTGCTGACGTGGCTCGCCACGTAGGCAACATAACGGACACGTGGTGACGGCAACGGACGGAGGTACCAAATGTGATCAAACATTTCAGTACGAGTACCATTTAAAGACGAAATAAGGTAGAGGTGCCAAATGAAATGTAACCCAAGTACAAGTGCCAAATTTTACATTTTCCCCTAAAACATGTTTCTGCAACATTATACTGAGATATTCCTGAAGGAAAAATCAATAAATTGATTGTTAATCGCTAATAAATATATCCATGATACACAAATTACAAATTGTATTGGTGTAAATGCACCCATGAATTACAAGTCTTTCCTAATTTTCATTCCCATGAATGAGATTCAAGGATGAGGGATGAGATGATGCACATAACCACAAGCTATCAATCCACCCCCAAAGTGCTGCTACTGCAGTCACTACTTCAATATACCCAGGTTGCTTGCGTAAACAAAAAATGTCAATAGATCATGACGGAGTTGAATTCATTTCATTGATAGAGTTCGTTCATTAAATGAATTCTAATTGAACCCAAAGTCATTAAATCTTGCAAAGCTTTTTTATAACTAGTATTACTTTGATGAAACGAGTTCTGTCTTGTTTACGCATTTCGTCAAGCACCTTGCACACACAAAGACTAATTAGCTTAGCTCCCATGAACTTTGGCATCTAATGCTAAAAAGGTAAAACCCATAATCAAAGCAGCTGAAAAATACTCTTCATAGCAAGTATTGATAGTTTCACAAACATAGATAGAAAAATCATAATTCTTGAAAATAGAAAAAAATTAATGAGAACATTACCTGCTCTTCTTTTGCCCGAGTTAACCACCGTGGAAGATGAGCTAGAACAAGCCCATAGTTTTCTAATTTGGAAATGAAAAATGATTTTTCTGGTTTTGCTTGTACTTGGCCATTTTCTTTTCCAACTTTAAGTGGTATTTTTCTGCTGAATCAAACAGATCCTTAACGTTCATTTTATTACAACTTTAGTCCTTTATATACTAAACTCTCTCTCTTCCGCCTCTCTCTCTCTCGTTCTCCCAGAGAATGATCACACCGCCACCCCCTCCTCAACTGTCGCAGCCTCCGCCACCTTTTTCCCTCCTCCTTTTCAAATGGGAGTAAGAAAGAGTGAAAGAAGGTGTTAGAATTATAGGGTTCACTAATCATAATTTCGATGATTAAAATTAGTAATAAATTATGTTATAATTAATGCGATTTCTATGAGTGTATTTTTAAATCTTAAAGTCCATTAATTGAAGCTTTGAAGATGGATTAATTTAAGAGTATTTAAGTGGTTAATTAGTGTTGAAATTGGCTTGAAATTAAAACCGTATTTTATTTTACGATAAAATCACCTTAATTTAATCGTTCTATAATTAAATTTCACAACTCTGGGTCTAAAGTACAAATTCATTTTTGTGATTAAATCGATGATGTCATAGGATGAACGAGTCGCATATAACTGTGGTTTTTGAGAAGTTCAACTGGAAAAACAACTTCACCATGTGATAAGTTAGAGTCACAGCTCTCCTAGTGAAGCAAAACTGTCACCGGGCTTTATTGGAGGTGAAGCCTGAAAAGATGAGCACCGAAGATTGGGAGATCTACAAACAAAAGTTCAACACAATACGCTCGTTTTACTAATATGATAAATCTATAATGTATATAATCAAAAGGCAGTGCAGGAGTTATGGAACAAACTAGAGACGAACTATCAATCGAAGGTAATTTCGAACAGATTGATCTTGAAAAGTCAAAAAGGGCAAAACACTCAAAACTGAGTCAAACAGTAAAATCTATTTGGTCAAAATTGAATCTCAATAACTAATAATGAGACTATTTGGTTAAAAACGGATATGAAGTTCAAAACAACATTTTATGGTCAAAATTGAACCAAACAGTCAATACCGCGACTAAAATGTTCAGAACGATCATAACCACATCAAATAACAAAAATAAGACGTAATTGAATCTTTAGACATGAACATATCCAAATTCAAAATGGATTTATTTCCAATCCAAATCCAATTCAATTTCATTTGGATAAACCCAAACCCAGTCCTGAATTTGGGTTTGTTTGCACTGACTTTGCCATCCCTACCTGTGGAGTCTCCTTTAGCATGCACCTTTCTTAGTCCCTCAAAATAGTCACCCCACGAAAAATCGCTGCCCAAGTTGAATCATTCTCCTGCTTGAGAATCAGTCCAATGTCACAAGACCGAGCAACAATTTTCCACACTTATGACACCTATGAAACTGCCTCGTACAAAAATGTTAAAAAAGAAAAGAACCTAGAATAATTATAAAAAGATTTAGTTATCTGAAAGTAGCAAAACTTATGGTGATATATATAATCAATAACAGTAACATAATGTGTGATAATGCAAAATGAAAAATGAGATCAAAACATTATGACAGGAATAATGATAACAGAGGCCAAAAATTACATTACATAACGAGTGTAAGCAATGTTTAATACCATGAGTTACATTACTTTTTTTTTTAGCTGCCCGAGATGCGTCCACCCTATCCTTATGTACATGATTTGTTGTTTCCCAGGTAATCTACTATTTCGTTGTCCATGAAAAATTAAAAAAGTACATTACTTGCATCCAGCAATCCACACCCCACATCTCCTACCCACTCAGAAAATTATCCTAATTTGACGACAATAATAACTAAGAGGAAGGGGGGTGGGCATGAAAATGTCATAAGAGGAAATTGCAGCAGACCATAAAATTCATTTTAAAAAATTATATATAAAAAAAAGAGCATCATACCTAAAAATTAGAAAACAATCCGAGAACAAAAATCCTTATTGCAACTAACCCTTTACAATCAGTTCAGTTGTTTACCACAAAATCGATATTCACCAAGAGTACTCTGTTCCAGTTTTTGGGTCAATAGATGGGCGCATAGGCCACCCCAAAAGGTGGGGGGATCCTGGCAGGGGCACATCATGACTGGGAGAGAAAAGGCTGAGTTCCACAAATGGGCCAGAAGAAGTTCCATCCTTTTGGTAAGTTCGAAAAGAAATTGATCCACGCTTTGTTGACGCATCAGAGTTCCTGCTAGGGCTAATTTGACTACTTTCTTCAAATTGGCCTTGGTTAGCAATGAGGGAAACAGTTTCATTCTGATCAACAATTCTTCTCCTAGCCTCCAAGTCTTGAGGCTTTCCCAGGGCTAAAGAATCTGCAACTGGACAGTACACCAGCATCCAGATACACACCCCAGCACAGCATAAGAGGGCAAGAAAGGCTGAGAAAGCAAGAGCTTCAAACAAAAAATGCTCTGGCTTAGATAAAACAGATAACCCGAGTAAAACAACCCTTAACGGAAGGAAGCTTGAAACTGATAATACCAATGTATACACTCTCTTCTGCAAACCCTTGTTGATTACCAATTTCAAAATTCGCCTTCCAAGACAAAATATATATAGAGTTAGTACAGTAGCAAAAACACCAAGGAGGATCGTATTCAGTAAAGGGTAAGTGCAGAGAACAATGACATCAGCAGTATTTTCATTTTGCATTGCAGCAGAGGCTGTGCTAGTAAAATAATGTGGCAATTTTTTGAAGGGACCCTTATCCTTGCGCATATAAGGTCCAGCTAGGATAACCACGAGCTGTAGAAAAAACACTGGAAGGCAACACAGAAGCACAGTTCCTAAAGTTCTTTGATTCCATTTCTGGCCTAGAATTCCTGATTCCATCTTCTGTAAGGGTGCTCGGAGAAGAAACACAAGGGTGAGGAATAAGCAAGGTTCCGCAAACCCCAGACTTGAGACAATGTACCCTTTGCAAACAGTTTCCTGCCATTTCAAGTCCAGAGCATTCAACAACCTTCCTTTGTGTCTTAGCAAACCTAACCGTATAATTTCACCAAAACCCCACCAAATTACAAATAGGATGTAAATGATTCTGATGATCCATGGGCCACTAAAGAAACTGAGTTGAAGAAAACCTTGACTACGAACACGAGAGCGGAAGTAAAATGAGTAGGCAATGCAAAGTAAACCAAAAAGAACCAAAATAGCGACCAAGCAAATTGTCACCACACCGAATGCATCGGCAGCAACACTCTTCAGGGGCATTACCCGAAGCACAGATTCCACGCATGCTCTCTGCCAGCATGGGTACAAGGACTCCTCCTCCGGCCGTGTTAACAGTTCCTTCAGGGTATTAATTTTGAACAAACCACAGTTCCCAAATTAACGCCTAAAAAGTAAGTCCTCAAAATCAAATCAATGAACAGTGACTCCCAGCAGCCAACTTCCTTTTCCTCTCAATAGCAACAAAACAACCATGCGAAGTGCAACTGCCACGGTTCTGGTTCAAATAACTAATCCAACCGAACTAACCAGTAAAAAAATAAAAAAATAAAACGAAAGAATCAGCATATAATAAAGGCATGTCTCCAGAAACGCTTATTATTCGAGTTTAAATATATAATTCAAGCAACATTGATCAGGAAAAAAAAACCTTGCATAGGTTTGTTCTTAAATAGAGTAATTGACAACAAGGAGCTAAAAAAAGGCCAGCATTTCATGTCATTACCATGCTACAACGAACATTAATCACCCAAACGACCCATGACAAATCCAAGTATAAAACCACCACGAAAATAAATAAACAATAAAATTAAGAATAAACTAGACCATTATGCATGTTTGACACGGATCAAGAAAAAGCATAATGGAGTATCAAAGAATACAAATCTGAAGCATAACAAAAGATGATAGGAATCTTACCGGAGGAAAACATAAAAAAAAGGCGAAAAATGGTCAGATCGGAATATTACCGACGGAAAGACGACGACGGAAGATCTGAAACGGCGTCGGCCAAGTGGGAGTGGAGATCGCGAGTAGGAATGAAACCCTAACAGGAGGAATGAGTTCGGAAATGCAGAAATGATTGGGCGAGAGAGAGAGAGAGAGAGAGAGAGAGAGAGAGAGGGGAAGAAGGAGGAAAAAAAGGGTGAGGGTGTAAGTTAAGTGGGACTTTGTTGGAGACAGGCTGTCTCCAGCTGTGTAAGAACACGAAGCTAGAGGTTTGGATTTTGGGTTCGGGAAGGTGACAAGCCTACGTGGACTTGTCTTTGGCGGCGTTTACGGGCTGTCGTATAAATAAATAAATACAAATATTTTTATTTGAACGGTATTCATAAATAACACTTACTAAATGTTTACAAATCTTAATTACAAGTCGGGTTTTCCTAATTAGCCTTAATTGAGAAGCTTTTTACCAAAATCTGTTAGTTAAATATCTTTATTTTCAAAAAATAGGGAGATTTTATACTTATTTATTAAAGTATGGTAGTTCACATCACTATTATATTAAGGGCGGGCTATTAACGTTCTTAATTATTTATTCGTACTCCTCTTATTAATATTTGACAAAGTCACCATGAAATTCATAGGTAAATTTTATTTAATTTTATCCATTTACATTAATTAAATCTAATGGTAAAGATTATAATGGGACTACATAATAAAAAAATCAAACAGAATCAAGATCAATTTTATTAAACAAGAAATTATATTTCAGAGCATAACATATAACTTATGACTCGATATATGCTCATCTCGACAGATAATATTTGTGAATAGACAATTAGGGGTGTTAATAGCTTCACCTTATATTAATACATATCATTAATTTCTTTTTACTTATTAATTAAATAAACTTATAAATTAATTAGTAAAATGATTTTGAATTGCACGTAACCCTTAAACATCTTTTTGTCATTCGTTCTTATGGGATTTGCGTTTAAAGTATCACTTTCCTTACACAATGATGAAGATCTATGAACTTAGCGATAACCCTAGTTTGGGGGTGAGGTCAATTGTGTAATCTAGCGAATTAGGGAAGATGAGTCCCTCGTTCCTAAGCCATCTGCAAAACGCCGGAGGGGGTATCCGATGTAGAGGCTCCGACGATTAAGTTAGTAAATTTGGTTGAAATAAGTGATAGGGGAATCTATCGGGTGAGAGGTAGAGTACCGATAAGTGAGTAGCGATGGGGTAGTATTTTTGTATGCTTGTGTGTACGTACCCCTAAACTGGGGGTGAGCGGAGTATTTATAAACCTATGAAGCGGGTCATCATTGACACATGTCGCTTTGGGCTCGTTCAGCCTTTACATGTACTTATCCCTCCTTCTTGATAGTTTACCCGATATATCATATAAGTGACACGCACTTGGGACAGTTGGCGTCGTTGTGAATCATGACCATCGTGCGTGGACATATATCGGTATTGGAATATACCGAGACCCCATTGGTGATGAAAGGTCGAAAGTACCTCGGGTGTAATTATTTGTATTATCAGAGGTCCAACCGAAAACGAACCCGAGTGTTTACCAAGGACTTGCATTATCCTTCTAGAAAGCTATTTATTGATTGATGGTGCATTTAATGCTCTAAAATCTATCATTAATGCGGTGCATGCTATGATGATTGCTCTTGGCATACGATTGTCTATGTGGCACCTTTCCATCCATTCAAGACTAATGTAGTCGTTGGAAGTTGGTATATGACATACTGCTTCGAATACCGTAAAAGTTGCGGTTCGAATTTGAAAAATTTGTGTAGCAGGCGCGGGCTGATTAAAATAATAAGTTCAAAGCACCACGTGTCAGCTCCCTATTGGCTACATGCCACATGTCGTCTTCCGATAGGGTACTCGTTCGGTAATGAGGTGTGTTTGAGGTATAAATGACCTTCTCTTCCTTCCTTTCCAATCTTTACCTTCACTTTACTCTGTACTCGAAATTTGCCTTTGCATTCTTCCCCGAATATCCTCGCTCCTCCTGCATTCTAACTTTCCGATCGAATTCCGATCAAACTCCGGCCTCCATTTTGCTTAATTTTCAAAAAGGGTACTTGTCATTAACCCTTTTACTCCTTTAATTTTAAGAGTCTGATTCATACATCCCCTTTTTACAACTTCCAACCATGCCTCGCGCTGCTCGATAAATCAAACCTAAGGGCCAGGCTGAAAAAGAAATATAGAGGACGCCCACTGTAATGATTGACATTGGAAAATTATGGGTGGAACTGACTAATTTTGGAGTTTCCTTTTTTGATCAATATAGTATCCTTGTTGCGGGTGAAAACATTAGGTTGAATAGTACCTTGAGGGGAAACCGGAGGGTAATGTATACCAAAATGTTCCAATATGGTTTTCGTTCACCCCTTCACCCAATGGTTTCTAACATGTTGAACCAGTATGACCTAAACCCAGCTCAAATCTCCCCAAACTCCTGGTCTGGGATTTAAACCTTTCTTCAAATTTGTGAGTTGAACGGTATCCCTTTTCCATCTGTTACCCTATTTCGTATATTTTTTTTCAATTATATTATCGGAGAGGTATGATAACTATTTTCCTCATTGGGAAGATACCTCGGTCTTATCTTTCATGTGGAATTTTCAAAAGTATGAGTCCTCCGTGCATTGTTGGAAGGATCTTTTTTTTGTGATCGAATTACTGACACCCCAATGGAGATCTGTTTCAATAGGATCATTACTGAAAAAGCTTGGGAGAAACCAAGTGGGATTTCTCCTAAAGAGGGTGCCCAGGTCGATAAACTATTGGAAGTGAACACGTCGTTCCATACTAGGAATCTCGCTACCGGTGTTCGGTTATCGGACTACCAGCTTGGTGAGTTTCCGTTAACTTTCTTTATGTTCCAAGTTTTTCTAACTCTAATGTTTTCTTCTTTTTTGCAGTGATATTAGAGGGTTGGCTACTAGATTTATTGCTCGAAAAGGCCAAGAAAACCGCACCATCACCTCCCCGAGTAGGGGCTCCTCCTTCTAAGAAGAAAATTGTTGGAGCCTCCACTTCCTAAGCGAAGAAAACTATCGGAGCATCCTCTTCTCAAGCCAGGGTGATACCACCTATCCAGATTTCTACTCTTTTCCAAACTTTTCCTGAATCTCCCGATTCTCTTTCCACAGAAATCTCAGATGTAGCTTTTAAATAGGAAACTGATCTAGCGGCTGTGAAAATCGAAGCTCGAGACAGATCCGTACGAGATCGGATCTCACTCGGTTGATTCCAAACTTTATAGGGGACTGATCTGTCCCGACCCGACCTATAAAATGGGTTTGAAATTTTAATCCAGATCCGTCTAAGGACTCAAATCCGGGCTGAATCTACGGATCGGGACTAATTTGACACCCATACCAAACAGCACACCCTGTTCTTTTCGTTTATATTTTATATGTGGTTTAAAATGGCATGACGAAATTATAGTACATCCTAGTTTGTAAAGTTGGTCACTTTAGTATTAGAGTACTGTATTTATATTTATATTTATGAACAGTACTGCCTTCACCCAACTTTCGTTTCTAGTAATAATAGTAATACTAGTAATTAGTTGCCGTTTAAATTATTTTTATCAAACCAAACCAATATTTATCACATTTTAAAAATCTTATTATATTGTAAAATCGTTTTCAAAAATATATTTTTTCAATTAGCCTTATTTTTTACGATTACAATATTATTGATGTCTATTATACTTTTTGTTAATAACAAAAAAACCCATCAACAAGAACGAATCGAAGAAAAACATCTATTATCACAACAATGTTATGTATTAACTGTTTGAATATTATAAATGTAAATTCATAAAATTGTTGCTTGCTTACATAACTACATTTAACTGTAGTTTGTTTGAATACTAGGCATGCGCTTGCTTAGGGTATCTGCTCTCAGAAACACCCTTGATTTATAAAAAAATAAAATAAAGTAACATTTATGAAGCTTTTGCTTCCACAGCTTCCTTGAGTTTCCTTCCAAGTGCAAATGCCAAAGGAGGAGGGACAGCATTTCCAATCTGCCTATGCTTGTGCAGGATGGTACCTGCAAACTTATAGCTATCTGGAAAACCCTGCAGGTGTCCAAAGAACAAGCATTAAAAGCCAAGTCCAAACACTGACAAGAAGAAATGCATGTTTTATTAGGAGACATAAAGGAAAACTTACTTGCGACCGAGCGCATTCCCGGACTGTGATTATTCTATCCTGCTCCGGATGAAAACACATCCCGACCTTACCCATTGGTTGAGGATCTGTTACAGAAGTTGGGAAGTTTCCTTCCCAATCCAACCTTCCAAACAGTCCTTTCCATTGATTGTGCCTGTCGGCTGTGTTTGGCAGACACCAAGGTACCAAATCAACCATTTGTCCTGTGGACAACCGAACCTGCAGGCATCGATTATAAAACATAGTGAACTTCATTAACCATAACAAATATTCAACCAATATACCTATAACCAGTTTTTCCTCCACCTAATTCTCAATTGAAAGTATCTTCTAATCGATTATAAAACATAGTGAACTTCATTAACCATAACAAATATTCAACCAATATACCTATAACCAGTTTTTCCTCCACCTAATTCTCAATTGAAAGTATCTTCCTTTTGTAGAGAGAAGTCGGCAGACAAATTAGTTTTAAATCAACATTTACCTTCTCATCTGAGAGGTCACGCCAGTCAGCACCTGGGCGCTTTGGAATTCTTTTACATCGAATCAGATTAAGCTCGTTCATTTCCTTTGAAATATGATCAGTTAAGACTGCAGCGTCTCGTCGAATAACCTTTTGGAACCATGACACAGGTTCATTTTTGTACTGGAAAACAAAGGTGAAAGAAGTTGTCACAGAGGCAGATATACTGAAGAGAAACTAGCTTTATGACAAATGAAGAAAATCGTACATCCATAGTTGTCACAGAGGCCCCATTCCCTACAGCTGGAAGGTCCCCAATTGTATCCCTAACAGTAATTGCACGAAAAGGAGCTCCATTTGCAGTACTTCGCACAGCAGCAAATTGGGCGTTTCTGGATAATGTCACCTTAAGCTCTGGACCAGCAAAGACATGCATTGGCTCGGGCCACTCGGGGAGCGTTTCCTCTGGAGAGGCAGCCCATATGAATGCACGTTTTCGAGATTGAGAAACACCAAAGGCTCCAGCTTCTAGTATTCCAAATCTAACCTGCAGTAATTGATGTCAGACTTGGATTCACACTGTAGACTGAAAGAATGAAAATCCACCTTCCTGGTGGATGCATTGAGGAGATATGTAGATCTCTAGAATAAAGGAAAAACCTTGCACATTGCACATACCTGATAACCTATCTCTAGTAGTGAAGCCAGAGTTAGCCGAAATGTTTGCCCCTTGTTAAATGATACAAAGTTCCGCACATTTTCTAGAAGAAAAAACTTTGGGCGGAAGTAATCAGCAAATGACAGAAAGGCTAAAATCATCTCACTTTGGACCTTGCTCCAAGTGCCTTGATTAAACCGGTTCATTCCAGAAAATCCCTATGAGAGGCATTGAACTTTATAGATGCAATACAAGAATTTAACAAGAGATATTATTGAGGAATAAGGAAGGAAGAACTATACCTGACAAGGAGGCCCTCCATTGATAAATTCAACTTGACCAGGTCTAGGCAGGCTATTTATCTCCTTCTCATCAAGCTTTTCAGCTAACTCAGAAGCTTCCGAAGTAGATATACAATCATCTGAGTCTCCACAGGCTGACATGATAGCTCTGTATGGTAAACCATTAAGCAGCAATGACATGAGGACCAATGGAATCTTTTAGTACAATTCTAGCCTCCCAAAAGATGACAAAAGCGGGAAATTAGAAGATGACAAGGAAACGGCTAGCTTAAATCTCCCTTTTCAGGCAAGCATACTGCTAAGAGCAATGTAGAATAACATTGATCACTGCTTGAATGGTGGGGACAGATTTTCAAACAGTTCAAGACAAATGAAAAAACATTGAAATGCACTTCTTATTAAACAACGCACCTTAGGATCACATTGCAGTTATTAACAAACACTAGTGCCTCTGGATGGTTGAGTTCAAAAGCTTCCCCAGCTGGCTCTTCATATTCAATCGCCCATTTTGTTAATGAGGCACCTACAACCATTAGATGTAGCATATTATGCACAGCATAGAAAACTCAAGCCAGTTGTACTAGTTCATGAATCCTCTAAATTATAAACGCTACCTGCTTGCTCTAAACCTTTCGATAGGCCCCCACAACCAGCAAAGATATCTAGAGTGGCCAGCCGATTTTTACACAATGCTTCTGATTTCTTACTAAGACCAACAGACTCATTTTCTCCTTCTTTACACTTCCCTTTTTCCTTTCTATATGCCGCATCATCTACGAGCCTTGTTTTTGAGGAGCTAAACTTGATATGTGCGGGCAACTGGCCATAAGAAAGAAGTAAATCACAAAAAGATAGAAAAACAACAATAACATTACTTTTAAGCCCCAGGATGTTAGCCAAGATACACTTTTGTTCCTAGCTTCCAAAAGCAACAGAATAGTTCATCTAGTATATGGATATGGAGATGATAGAGGTCAAAAAATCAAAGATTCATTCATGATAAAACATCAGAGACTATGAGCTAGTATTGAAAACAAAAGATTGTCTGAAACTGCATAGTACATCAGGGGCTTCAAACTAAATTACCTAGACATCTTTTTAGAAAACATAACAGAACCTGGCAAGCTATTGAGGCCAGACAAACTTAAATAATCAAAGCAACAAGCATTTGAATTAATAAAATAGTGGTGAGTATGGATCAAAATTTATATGAACATCAGACATACCTGCTTGATAGTTCCCTTGTCAGGGTCATACATATGTTCACAGAAGAAGACATGGTCAACAATGGAGGGACTATCCAAGTATGGAAGGTCATACTTTTTTCTAACTTCACATCTGCCTTCTATTGCCACAATCGGTATTGTAGAAATCTGTTCACTGTAATAAACCTGTTAATTACAGAATGGATTCTCATGAGTCAAAATTATATTCTGGGGCACTAACATTAACAACAATAAAAACAATATCTATGCCACGAACTGCATCAATCTAATCTCAAATGCATAGTATGTAATCTCAGGTATATTTAAGCATCTCAGATTTAATGTGGAACAATGTACCGATGATAGTCAGAGGTTCACAAGATTACCAAATGTCTCCCGAGGCAGATCTTAGTCTTAACCAAACACAGGATACATACAAATCATAAAGTGTTGACAACTTATAAGCATGTCTTCTCAGGTATTAATTATTTTCATGACTTACCTCTCGAACATCAGAGCAATATGCTCTCTCTGTTGAGATGTCCTCTGGTCTGAAAAAATTCCTAATTTTTACCATGAAAAGTTCAGGGCAAACTTCTTTTGAAGGTTTACCCACTTCAATATCCAGCAATTGTCCAATGGCAAAGGGTCTCAGCCCCACATTTCTCCCGGACTTAAAAGTGCCATTTTCCTTTGTATCCATTGCAAAATGATTGGGAGCTACATAGACAAAGTCATGAATAAAATAGTCAGTTCCTTTCAACATAAAGCCACTACAGGGTGAGTTTAACGTGAAGCCCTCTTTCTCCCTTTGCATTTCCTTTGTTCTACAAGAATGACAAAGTCCACTTCCAAGACCCATGGTATCTTTCGGAAGACTAAAGAAAGCCCCTCTCTGAGGCCAGTACAAGCTTTTGCAGTAATATTCTGTTGGCAATCCTTTACTTTTTCTATCTGCTGCCCTCTCCCGGTCAATCTTGTCTTTCTGCACATTAGCCCTCCGATGCTGATAACCCCAGGGAACTGACCGGATTTCAACAACTATATTATGTTTGACATCATCCAGTTCAAAATCCAGACAATCATTTGTGAGAAATACCTCCCTCTCATTTGCAGCATTGCCAAGAACAGTCTGAAATCCTTGCAAGACCAGTCGTCCATGAGCCATCTTTCTTGCGTCAGAGTTTTCGTACATGTACTCTAAAAAATATATAGATGGAAGCTGATCAGGGTTTGACCTTTCAAGTAGTACAAAATCACCAACAACAATAGAGTCTCTGCGAACAATAGCCTGTTTATAAAGAGCTGCACCAGTGCAAGAGTTACCCATTGCCTTCCCATTCCATCTTATATCCTTATAAGAACACTGAGACTCTGGTGGTTTTTCATCTGACTGCGACTTCATAGTTCTCTCATCCACTTCCATTTTCTGGTCTTCACCTTCTTCAAAATCTTCCTCTGCATTTTCTTCCTGTTCTTCCTCAACTTCATCCTCTTTCACATCAATAGCGCCCACTACCTGTTGGTCTTCAGGTAGGTAATTTGAGTAGTACTCTCCCCAAATCCTATTTATGAGCCTTGTTGTTGTAGCTGGCATTGCCTTCCTTGTTGATGACGCAGAGGTTGCCACTGCTTCTCTTGGATTCAAATTCAGCCCCTTATCCACCATAAACCTTCTTTTATTTACCTGTAACTTAGTATGATGTCTTTCCTCCATTTTACTCTGGAGACCAGTAACAAAAGTACACCTTTTGATATTTTTGTCCGGGTACTCTGCAAACTGTTGGAGTATTATCTGTCCATGAACGACCACAAACCGTTCCACCAATGCTAGGTTGGAGGAAATGAAAGCAGGGTGTTCTCTCTCAAATTCAGACACTCTTCTGATAACATCAAGAAAAGAGAGACGCGAGACCCGGCTCTGCTCAGTCAACAATGTTATAATGCTAATACCTAGCCTTGCAGTTTTCAGAACTGGTTCATACCATGGAGCATACTGCTTTGATGGTTTTCCAAGTCTGTACCTGGAAAAGCAGAAATATAAAATGAACATGCATTTATTTCATTTATTTAGAAAATAACAAAATAAGTAAAACTACAATCATCGGATTTTTGCAGAACAAATTATATGCCATAGTTAGATTCTTTACAATGAAAACACTCAGAGAGACATCATAAATCATGCAAGCATGTTCAATTGCCAGTTCATCCATACACCATTACAGTACAAGCTGATAAGGTATAAAGGAACAATACCAGGACATATCTGTTCGGATAGATATGTAAAGCAGGGAACCTCCAAACTCGATCTTCCATTCCTTAATTGCACTTAAATATATGGGAAGACCACCTTCAACCTGAAGAGCTGAAGATGACAGGTAAGAGTCCACATCCGTGTTGAAACCACTTTCATAAGTCACCGTGCCTGACCCAAATACTGTCACATCAATATCAGCACAAGGCATCATAGGAACGAGTTCTAAAGAAATCAATCGAGCATCAGAGTTGTAAAGTGTCCAATTATGAAGAGCATTCTCAGGAAATTCACCAAATCCATCATCATCTATGACAATAAACTCATCGGTTTCTTCAATGGAGGTCTTGTAAAATGAAGGAAGGGGATAATCATTTGCGATTTCATCCTCATTGATTTTGATGTAAAATCTTGACCAGGGCGAGATTCGACGGTCTTTTTGATTCATTGATGTCCAATTCTCCTCTTCCTGTAGCAACCTGGCCAATTTCATGTCCTCATCTTCCACAGCCGGACTGGATAAAGTGGAGTGGGTGGCTGTCTCTTCAATTTTAAGACTTCCATTGGACATCCTGCCAGATGCAATAGCTTCTGTAGGCACAAAACCCTCATGTTTCTTCTCATCCCTAAGGGCCACAAGCACAGGCAAATCTGTAAAGACCTGATCATTTTTCTTTGACGTAACATCTAAACCAACAAGTTGAGTATATATGAAATCACCCTGTGAAAAGAGGAAGTCCTTAATGGAAATTCCTCGAGGGAAGTTCTTACTTCCACTCATCGAACGAACAACCCCTGCAACCAACTCCTCAAGACTTACATTGGGGTTACCACCATGGGTCCTGGACAATTTTTTGAAAACTTCCACACAAGCAGATGCCTTTTCAAAGAAAAGATTGTACAGCCTTTTGTATTTACTAGAGGGTTTCAAGCACTCGTAATCCACAGACTCTGTGGAAACCCAAATAACTGGTGTCCCTTCCTCATACCCTGAAATGGCCCATGATTCAACCCTTCCAAACCCATCACACCTGACTGCTGTTTCCTTGACATTCCGATCATTGTTTTCTAGGGGCAAGATTACACCTGATATGTACAGGTCATTGACTTGTAACATTTCAACCGCTTTTGGAGATCCATCAATATCATGGAAGATAAAATCCTTCAATCTTCTGTTTGGCCGAGAATCATCTTGCCCAGAAGTCAAAGCTAATGCGACAGGCTCATTTTCCCCTATCACTTCCCTTTTAGTTTCAACAAGTGAAGATTTCTCTGACAATGGAATGGACCTCTCCTTGAAATCAGAGCAAGCAGCTGCTCGCTTTGGCATCTTACGACAAACAGATGTATTTCCATCTTTCTCAGCCCTACCTCTCTTTGGATCTTTAGCGGCTTCTCTGTTATTGGAATCAGCTTCATTTCCATCAGATTTAGAAGCTTTTGGTAGAACTCTAGCATTTTTTCCCATATCTAGAACACATAAACAAGCCAGTTAGCAAGAAATACAAAAACCAAGGATTGATGAAAATAATTAAGTCACAAGAGGAAGTTGTAATGTGCCATAAAGTGGCCAAAAAGGAAAACAAGCTCCGAATCATAAAATGTACAGAAAGACAACAAAAGAATGTAAACAGTGAAACTATAGTCTACCTTGAGGTATAGAGGACTCGAAGGTTACAGCAAAAGAACTTTAAAAATCAAGAGACATTAAAGAAGTACAAAAATATACAAGTTCCCATAGGTAACAACAATATACCGGTTGTGTGTGTTTTCTAAATGTAACTAGTTGACATGCATAAATGCTGCATGTTCAGATAACCAAAATAGGAACTTGAAAATAATGCAAGAAACCGTAAAAAGTTCTTACAAAGTAGATCCTTGCCTATTTGAATGTATATTACCTTGAATGGGTGCAGTGAAGTAACATTATGGCTTTAAAAAGAAACCCAATCATACCGTAGACAAAGAGAGGAGGGCATAAGCTTGCCTAGAAAGCCACTTAAGAAAGTTAATTTGGACGTGCATAGGTGTGGGCGCGTTCCCATACACCCATGCACATCATATGTTTAGGCACACAATACTAATGTAGAACCAAATCAGTTTAGGTAACATTAATCTACCAATAACACACGCTTTTTCACATGCTCTCACAATAATTGATATATACGGTAAATCAATTTAGGAAACAATTCCATGCACTCACTTCCCAAGCTTGCTTGGCACTAAACAAGCATTTCTCGAAAAATCATATTACGGAGCAAATTGGCATGCAGTAGCCACGTAAAACTATAGTAAATGAGACAAATAAGTAAGTCAGTCTCTTCAAAGAAAACAATGAAATCAGTAAAATAGTCTGCAAAAATACCAAAAACTACCAAATGAAAGTTCACCCAAAAAAGTGAATGATCAGGTAATCAAATTCAATTCCTTAAGACATTGAGGAAGTTTAACACATGCACAAACAAGGCATGCTTTATTACCAAGAAAGTGTTTCGGGATCTGCCAGGAGAAGAAAGAGAAAAGATAGAAAACAAAATGCTATATTAAATTCAGTGTCCTGTAATTAAACTAATTTATCAGCTACAGAATGGAAAATAACTTTTATCTTGTGACATGCACATTCTGTGTTTCAAGATTTCCAGAAGATTAAAGTCATTGCAAGAATCCAACAGCAATCTAAATGACGTGAGGGTGTACGCATGATATGGTACGTCCAAAAAAGCTAGATTCGGCAAACTGTGCCATTCAAAATTTCATAGTACTAAACTTACAAATTAATGAAAGATAAAAATGGCAACTGAATGCAGACACTCTCTAACATTGCTACATTAGACAATACATAACTTATTATCACATGAATAAAAAAATTCAGGATGAGATGCATAGTATAGAAAAGGTCATAATAACTTATAAAAAGGCATCCAAGATGAACATGAAAATATGGTAACAGCAGACTGACTTATTTAATATCCACGTTAGATCAGCAACATAGAATAGTTGATCAATCCCATACAACAAGAAACAAAATTTTAAAAATGTACACCTGTACACCAGGAAAAAGACAGAAAACACTCAACAGCGATCCGTCCCATTTTCGGGAGATCAAGAACAACAAAATGCAAAAGGACTGACAAAATTGGGATCACATAACTTCATGGTCATCCAAATGAGTAGCCTCTACCAACAGAGAATATCTAAAATACAGTGACCAGTATCAAAGCAATAAATAATCAAATATAAAAAGAGAAAAGTAAACAAAGTCTATCAAATTTAATAGATGCTTCAAAAACAGCTTCCCCAATTTCTGGAAAGTTTTACAAGATAGCCAAAGAGGCCAGTAAAAGAGAAGAATGACAACATTTATCCCAACAATCAGATAAAACAATGGAATGAAACTCATATCATCATTAATGAAATATTTACATGATCATATCCTACTTGAATCATTAAATCGCGTAAATTCTAGCCGTCCATAGATGTGTAGGCTTCAATTAAAAGTCTCGCCTCTTTACTAGTTTTCTCACTTTTCTTTATACGAAATAGTTTTCTCACTTTTAAGTCTCATCTCTTTAGTAGTTTTCTCGCTTATTCTTTATAAGTGATAGTTTCCTCACTCTAAGTCACAAAGAACCCTTATAAGTTCTCCCTCAAGTCAAACCATGAAATCAAAGCAAAAGAACAGAAACCAAAATTTCAAACACCAAATTCAAGGACAATGATATTAAACACAAGAAATGGATGCCATGCCCCTGCTAAGAGGGCCGAAATACCAAAGCCTAAGCATTCAATTCCTTTCAAAATCTTCCTGTGTTCTTCGTGCTGACCATGAAATCTTCGATTTTTCCACTCAAGACTCACATGCAATGCCTCTCTCTTTATGCATCTATGTAAATATTAGATACTAACTTTCACATTGGCATCCCTTATATAAAAATAAAAAAATTTAAAAATCATTCGACGCTTTTGGGCTCCTAGCTACACCCAATTAATTACTAACCTTTTGATACAGAAAAACAAAGAAGAAAGAAGGGTTTTAGAGAACAAAAGAGAGATCAGAGCATCACCTGAATTGTTGCTGTTGCTTTCTCCAACTAAACCCTCCTGCACAACCAATAAATACACTTGCTGGCCCCATTTTTCCTTTGGTTTTTAGGTCAATATATACACCCTTAGAGAATCTGCCTACAAGGAAGCAATTTATTCCTCGCTGGTTTTATATGGCAAGTGTGCATTCTTATCTGTACCTTCATTTTGAAAGACAAATGGCGGGAAACAAATACCAGAGCTGGCAAATTTTGGCCCTTACTGACGATTAAGAAGTGAAACCCTAATTTTAGATAAATTACGACTCCATTAATCTAGAGGAAAAGTTTGATTTTTATTTTTTATTTTTTTTTTTATTTTTTTTTTTATTTTTAAAACATAAATAAATAGGATTGAGTACAAAAATATTTTAGATTTTACCAACTTACTTTTTAGAAAGTTCAAGTTTGTAAATAAACATATACTCTCTCCGTCGTTTTATTTATTTTCACATATATTAAGATAATGATTGGTTCGTAAAAAGTAAGATATTTTATGACTGTTGTTTATGTTAGGAAATGAAGCCATTGGCTCCAAAATTTCAAGCAACCGCCATTACTCATTTCAACCTTTTGCATCAGTCCGCCAAAAAAATGGGAACTAAAATTTGAAATAATTTCAAATTTCTTAAAGCTCCCGCCTTCTAATTCAATTGTATCTATGTACTCATATTCACTTAACAAAATATTTGTATTTGTAGAACCAGAATAACCCTCATCCCTGTTTTCCCTCTTAAACTCAAACCCCTGTTATTCTTTGATTTTGATAAAAAGAAATGGAGCATAATGATTTTGATCCATTCTCTGACTTCAATGACAACCCTTCTATACCTAAATATTTACCTCCATTGGTTAGTCAGAGCCAGAACATCCAAACTTCCAAAAATGAAGAAGAGGACGAGTTGGTTGAGCTCCAAAATTCAGAGGCAGGAGACGATGACGACATTCCAGACTTTAACATGGAATCTCAACCGCAAAGTGGTGACGAAGGTAATCCATCTTTTGTACAAAACTTAATTCTGTTAATTATCCTAACAATCTTTTGTTTTCATTTTGCTAAGTAATTTCTGGGTTGTGAGTTCCAGGACAAGAAGTTCCAAAGTAACAAAGAAAAGAGTTAATTGATGTTGAAAGGGCAGTTGTGTATGGGTTTATGTTGCAGAAAAGTGTTAATGGGAAGTTGAAGAGAGGGACAACAACTGAGGTTTCTCGACCCTTCAACATATCAATGCGTTATGCCCAGAGGTTGTGGAAACGGGGGAAAGTCTGGGAATCATAAGATTTCCCTCAACAGAGTTAAAAATTCCGTAACGAAAAGGGTCCAAGTTGATTTGGGAAAGATCAGAGAGATCCCTTTAAGAAAGAGGATCACGTTGAGGTATCTCTCTGGAGCACTGAGAGTGTCCAGAGGAATTGTCTCATCAAAATTGAAGAGTGGTGAGCTCATGCGGCATACTAATGCCGTCAAACCAATTTTGACAGAGGCTAATCGACTTTAACGTATTGAGCATTGTCTCTCAATGATGGATCCTGATTCAGAACCTGGTAAATCGACTTTCATAAAGATGACAAATGTGGTGCACATTGATGAGAAGTGGTTTCAAATGATCAAGAAAACACAAACCTACTACTTGTTGGCAGACGAAGATGACCCAGTAAGGAAGATAAAAAGCTCCAACTTTATACCTAAAATTATGTTCTTAGCGGTTGTAGCTAGGCCTAGTTATGACTCGGATGGTAATTGCATATTTGATGGAAAAATATAAGTTTTTCTTTTGGTCAATAAAGTTTATGTCGTTAGGTCTAGTGTAAATAGATTGGCATGATCATTATAAATTAAGGCAATTGATAAAATAGACAGGCAAGTGATTAGAGAATTTATGATTACTAAGATTTTGCCTGTAATTAGGGATATGTGGCCTAAAGATAGCATTGGAGATCCAATCATAATACAATAGGACAATGCGAAAACCCATATCCTGGTTGATGATGTTGAATTTTGTTTGGCAGCTAACGCACTAGGATTGAATGTTAAGTTATTATGTCAACCTCCTAATTTCCCTGATCTTAATGTCCTAAATCTTGGTTTCTTTAAGGCTATACAATCTCTACAGAAAAAGAAATGTGTTAGGAATGTCATTGAATTGGTTGCAGCCGTAAATAAATCATTTTGAGTTTTCTGATAGGAAGTGTAACTATATATTCCTCACCCTCCAATCCTATATAGTTGAGATACTTAAGATATTGGGGAACAACACATATAGAATTCCTCATATGAGTAAGGAGAGTTTGGATAAGCAAGGTTTGCTTCCATCAAAACCGTCATGTGATCCTATTCTCATTGCAACAGCCAGGACTAATCTTAATCAATAAACTGTAAGTACTTCAACTGCTATTTTATGTTGTTATTTTTTATAATTACTATGTTCAAATTTGTGATTAATTATCCATTACGTGTGTGCAGGACTGTAAGAGGAGATCATAAAGTACAGTTATGAATATAAAGTTTAATTTTTTTGGTGTGCGTATGCAATGATCATATTAAGATCAATTTTGGGTCGTGAATATGCAGTGATCAACACATGTAGAATTTTGGGTTGTGCATATGCGGTGATCAATATTTACATGATTTTTTGGGCAGTTGGTGTATAGGTTAACATGTGTGTTTCTGATCATAAGCATGTATCCACATTCCTTGGTCCAATGAACCGAGAAAAGCACAGGCAGTTAGCGCACAAACGATGCAGTCATGATTAGGCTTAAACCCGTCAAGCTGCATGTTATTAAAAATGTCTAGAGCTTCTTTAAACAGACCAAGCCTTACATACCCAGCAACCATTGTTGCCCAAGAAACGGCATTCTTCACAGGCATTTCATCAAACAGCTTCCTTCCAACCAAAACTTCCCCACATTTCAAATAACCGCCTATCAAAGCGGTCCAAGTAACTAAATCTGGATTGAAACCCACACCACACAAATCATGGGCTTGATTCATGTGCCCAGAACTTGCATACATGATACAAGTGAACCAATCCGTTACGAACAAAAGCATAAGATTCCCAGCCAAATTTAATGGCAAGGGCATGAAATGTGAAGCCTAGAACCTTGTTGCAGAGATCAATAGAAGCTCTGATGAGGAAAGAGAACGTGTAGTTGTTGGGCGAGGAGCTACTCCAGAGCATATGCTTGTAGAGAGAAATGGCTCTCAAGGGTTGATTTTGTTCAACAAAAGCTCTGAACATGGTGTTCCATATGAAAGTGGAACGAGAAGGAAGACGAAGGAAGAGGGCCTCGGCGTGAGAGAGGTGGGACTGAGCGGTGCGGTGGGAGATGGCGCAGAAAGAAATGATTTTGGCAGCGGCATGAGGGTCTTTGAGGGTGCCACAGCCGGTGAGATGGGACTGGATTTGCTTGATTTGTGAGATTGTTAAGCATTGTGGTCCAAGAAGAAGAGAGTTCTCCTGCTTGCTTTTGTATATTTAGACGGCATTGGAAATGCAGATGCTTAACTATTCTCAAACACATGATCTGGGCGAAATATATATATTGTAAAATTTTATAATACTAATAATTACATGTTAAAAATGAATAAATTAATTACTATTTTTTTAATTAAATCAAAATATAGTATAATTATAGTTCAACATTCAGCCTTTATTTTTAGTAAAAGTGCTATTAATTTATTCTATACGCTAATATAGCAATAAAATAAATTAAGATGACAAATAAAAAAAGAAAAAATACAAAGGATTCACCGTGTAGTTTTTATATTTATATAAATAGATATGGGTAAATTGTTAAAAGGACCCTGTGCTATACTCTAAAAATAAAGTCCTCCTCTATCCTTTAAAAGTGATCAAACGGCTCCCCTGTACTATTTTTCTGGAACAAACGTTAACCCTCCGTCCATTTTACCGTGACTTGACTGCCTACACCCGGTTTCACCTCTGACACATTTCTGATATATTCTCTCTTTTTCCATTTTTTTTCTTTTTCTTTTTCCCTTCATCATCATCTCTTCTCTTCTTTTAATTTTCTGTAAAATTTTCTGCCAAATGGATCCAAAATATTCAATTTAATTTCTCTACATCTCCACTACCAAAAATGGAGGAATTAATTCAAATTCCTCTCCTTCACTCCCGATCGAAAATCTTCTCAAGAAACCTAAATCACCCACTCTCAATTTAATTCCAAGCTCACACCTCCTCTCTGTCTCATTTCTCTCCTCTCCCAGCCTTACCTAGCGCCGCCGATCTGCTCTCCTAGCGCCGCCGATCTCCCCTCTACCTCACCCAACGCCTCTGCCCATCTCACCCGACCATCCCTCCCCTAAAAAAATCAATTACTCCATCTCATTACCCCTCTGCCAAATCCCAATTACAATCATCTTCAATCTTTTGCTAAATTAATTAAAACCACCAAAAAAATTACTACACCATCCCTATCACTCTCCTCATCTCCTCCTCTGTACCAAAAATCATCAGACCCCAGCCAGCCCCAAAACCAACCCAAATCAAACCTCCAAGCTACACACAATCAGCCCTAAACTTTTCAAATCCATTAATAAATTTCCAGATCTGCCACCCATCACCACAGTCGGCAACCATCGCCACTGCCGCCGAATTACCTACAGACCCACTGCCACCAATCACCGCCGCCAGCACCACCCACACAACCACACACCACCGGATCTGAAACAACACATCGCCGGACCCCTTTCATCACCGACAAACCACCCTTTCATCGCCGGCACCACACACCACCGGATCTGAAACAACACACCGCCGGCACCACCCTTTCATCCACACACCGCCGAATTTGTGGGTGGAGAGTAAAGAAAGAGGAGATGGGTAGGAGGGGGAGAAGAAGGCGACAATCGGTGGAGGAGGTGACGGGTAGCTACCAGGCGAAGGCGGTGATGGTGGAGAGTAAAGAAAGAGGCGGTGGTGGAGAGTAAAGAAAGAAAGCAAAGAAAAAGATTTGAGGAAGCAAATAAGAAGAAAGAAAAACGAAAGAAAGAAAAGAAGAGAGGATGATGAAGGGAAAAAGAAAATAAAAAGAAAAAGAAAAGAAAAGAAACGGAAAAGAAAAAGAAATAAAGAAAAGAATAAGAAAATAAAAAATGGAAAAAGAGAGATGTGTCAGAGGTGCAACCGGGTAGGAAAATGGAAGAAACCGGTTGTAGGCAGTCAAGTCACGGTAAAATGGACGGAGGGTTAACGTTTGTTCCAGAAAAATAGTACAGGGGAGCCGTTTGATCACTTTTAAAGGATATGGGAGGACTTTGTTTTTAGAGTATAGTACAGGGGTCCTTTTAACAATTTACCCAATAGATATAGATATGCGCATCCTGTAAGTTTTATAAGGGGTAATAACATTTTACACCCTGTACTTGATCGAAATTGACATTTTACACCTCTAACGAAAAAAAGAGCCATAATAAACCCTCTACTTGTCAAAATTGACATTTTACACCCTCCGTTAATACGTGACAATTAAATAATGACGTGGACTTTATTTTTAAATTTTTTTCTTTTATTAAATATGTGTCATCTTTCAAGCATTTCCACCTAAAAAATAATTAAAAATATATAAAATAATTTCTTTTTACTTTCATCTTCTTTATCCTCCCGTAACTCCTCCTCCTCTCTTATACTCCCTCCGTCGTCAAATAGATGACGTCGGTACTGTAGATACGCATATCGAGGAAGCCGGATGATGCACTATTTGACCCCAAAAAAATCCGAATTTTTCTGTGAACGTACATACAGGATTAATGTACGTTCACAAAAAAATTCAAATTTTTTTGGGGTCAAATAGTACGTCATCCGACCTCCTCGATATGCGTATGAACAGTGTCGGAGTCAATTAATTGATGACAGAGGGATTACCTTTCTTCCTCATCCAACCACCAACCCTTTCTTTCTTTACGGTTTACACAACATCAATCAACTCTCTCTCTTTTTCCATTTCTTTTTCTTTTTCTTCTCTTCTTTTCCGCTCACTCTTCTCTCTTTTCTTTCTTTTTCCTTTTCTTCTTTGTTTAGAACACCAAAAACAATAAACAACACACGGATCGGAGGTGTGGTTTGGTGCGGCAGAGAGTGAGGATGGGTAGCGGTGTGGTTGTTTTGAGAAGGAGAGGGTTCGGCTGTGGTGGTGTTGGTGGGAGCCGGTGGTGGTTGATGGTTGGAGCGGCGGGTTGATTTGGGTTTTGGTTGCCGACGGTGGGTTTGTGTTGATTTGGTGATTGGAAGTTTATGGGTTTGTTTGGCAGGAGGGCGAGGGTGAGAGGCGGTGGTGGCTTGAGTGTTTATGTGTCCGGCGAAGGATCTGGAGGAGGCCAAGAGGGTGTGATTTGGGTATTTGTGTGTTTGTTTGGCAGTAGTGGTATTGGTGGTGGCCGACAGTGGTGGAAGCTGCAGTGGGGCATCAATGGTGGCAGTGGGATGGAAGCCGGTAGTGTGGGTGAGGAGATTGGTTTTATTTTTGGATTGGTTTGGAAATGGGTGTAGAAGTAGGACGGCAGAGAAGGTGAGAAAATTAATTGTTCGAATGGATTCCCCCAAAGGGTTGGTGGTTGAATGAGGAAGAAGAGGTATAAGAGAGGAGGAGGAGTAACCGGAGGATAAGGAAGCTGGAAAAAAAAAATATATATATATATTTTTTTATATTTTTTTAATTATTTTATGAGGTGGAAATACTTAACAAAAGGAAAAAAAATCAAAAATAAAGTCTACGTTAATATTTAACTGTCACGTATTAATGAAGGATGTAAAATGTCAATTTTGGCGAGTAGAGGGTTTATTATGGCTCTTTTTTCTATTAGAGGTGTAAAATGTCAATTTTGGCGAGTAGAGGATTTATTATGGCTCTTTTTTCTATTAGAGGTGTAAAATGTCAATTTCGGTCAAATACAAAGTATAAAATGTCATTACCCCGTTTTATAACTAGTGAAAAATAATATATAGCGCATTGGGTGATTATTTATGATACAATAAAGGCTAATAAAATTTTACATTCCTTTGTTCTTTCATCTTCCTTGAGTTTTTAATAATGCAAAATCTAGGATGTATATTTATACTTCAAACTATCTGGGATATACTTGGGTAATGGACTCTTCATCTACACTAACTGCCACTGACTTGCTTCTAGATTGATCCGACTCGGTCCATTCCTTGGTGTCCATGCTCTTCAATGATCTACTGTGGGGAAAGTAAGCTGGCTCCTGAGGAAGAGGCAGAGTGGCAGAGTAGCTACTCAGCAAGAGAACAACCGTGGCCATCGTCGGCCGATTAGCAGGATCTTCCTGAACACATAGCAAACCGATATGGATACATCTAATAGCTTCATGTCTTGAATGTGTATCCACCAAACTGGGATCCAACACTTCCAATGGTGTGCCATCTCTCCAATGTTTCCATACCTGTAAAAGTATAGAAAGTAATGTATGTTAATGCTCGAGAAGTTGCGGCCACAGGAAAACTTAGTATTGTTTGAGCTTCATACTCACATTGCTCACAAGGTCCTGACCACCACCAGAACCAAAG
The DNA here is from genome assembly GCA_963691705.1 of Viola odorata. Lineage (NCBI taxonomy): Eukaryota > Viridiplantae > Streptophyta > Magnoliopsida > Malpighiales > Violaceae > Viola > Viola odorata. The sequence goes on along the minus strand of OY829538.1, from coordinate 59,852,517 downwards.
AAAGAATTGTTCCTTTTGCCACAAATGATTTCAAGAATCAAGACCCCGAAGCTATAAGCATCTGACTTCACTGAAAAATGTCCGCGCATTGCGTATTCAGGGGACATGTAACCACTGTAAACCAATACCAAGTGCAGCAACTTTCAGTATTAATGTCAGCTTTGGAAGATTAGCTAAATCATTAATGCGGATCGCACAGGCAAAATTGTAGTTTAACTTACTAGGTTCCCACAATTCTGTTCGTGTTCGCTTGAGTTTGATCAACTCCAAAAATCCTGGCCATGCCAAAATCTGAAATTTTCGGATTCATTTCTACATCCAACAAAATGTTGCTAGCTTTAAGGTCGCGATGTATAATTCTGAGCCTAGAATCCTCGTGAAGATACAGAAGCCCTCGAGCTACTCCTCCTATTATCTTGTACCGTTTTGACCAATCTAATTGTCCTTGCTTTTCAGGGTCTGTCAGAAATTCATGAAGTTAGAATACAAGGAAATAGATTCAGAATTTGATATGTAATCATGTAATTATAATATATGGATGTTCTATCTGGAATGAGAACTAGATGCAGGTTAAGGGAGTGCACACCAAATAAAAAGTAGTCGAGGCTTTTGTTGGGCACAAATTCATAGACTAGAATTTTTTCTTCTCCCGCAAAGCAAAATCCTATCAACCTCACAAGATTCCTGTGTTGAAGTTTGGCCACCAACATGACCTCATTCTTGAATTCTGGTGCACCTTGCGCAGAGCTCCTTGACAGCCTCTTCACAGCTATTTCTTGCCCGTTAGGAAGTGTACCCTGACAATTTGCTTTCACCATTGGCTTAAAAGGTTCCTACTTTAAGAGATTTTAGTTTTTCTGCTGCTGATAAAAAAAACTCGAGTGGCTTACCTTGTAAACCTGACCAAACCCACCTTCCCCTAACTTGTTGGCAGCAGAGAAATTCGACGTGGCAGACTCGATAGTACTCAAATCAAATTGCAAGGAATCTGCGTTTGAAATTTCATTTCCAACTACACAGCCAGTTAGGTATGTATCAGTTGAGTTTTGCTATAAAAAAAGGACCATACTATTTGGCCGGAGCAAAGTTAAAGATAATAGAGCAGAGAGGAAATGGTTACCTTCATTTACTTGAACAGTATTAGAAGTAGTCCTCTTTCTTGCTCGCCTTCTTATGAGACAGAGACTCAGACAGAAAAGCACTACACCAACAGCAAGAGAAGTAATAATGGCTACAATTGCAGCTGTTGAGATACCACTTTTACCTGCAGAAAGAAAAACAACCAATTATCACTCACATTCAAAAGTCAAAAGCAGCTAATAGATTGATTGAACAAAGAAGCTTTGATGCCAATCGCGGACATAAGTATCAATTCCTCAAATGCTAAGGTCTATGTTCGTGGAAATTAATTACAGACATCATGACCAATAAAGAAACACATGCAAAGCAACTTAATTTACCAACCTGCAGCAGCTGGAGTACTAGGAGATGGAGGTGGAGAAGATGTTGGGGAAGCGATTCCTGTTGCGTTATAAAACGGATACAATTCATATCGAACATTACAACTAGGAAGCAACACCCTTCCTCCTTGGCTTCGGCTAGGCAATCTCCCAATAGCTCCACCAAGACAAAGATTGCAATCACTGACAGACAAATCCGGCGTGCACTGTGCAAGGGTGTACAGTTTTGTAGGACCTGTAAAGTTGACTTCTTTAACCGCAAAATTTTGACCCCTCACAGCCTGAGCAGCCGTGTCGCTCATACTCTCCACCACTAGCTGGTCCAGACGGGCTTGGTCCCCCGTGGCCTGGGTGTTGACCAGCCTCACGGAGGGTTCTTGTGCGACTGTGGAAACGATGGGAGTGTTGGAGTAACGTAGGAGGCATAGATCATACCAGATTATGACCACTGTCCCAATTGGACAACGTTGGACTATTTCTTTGGTGGCGATTTTGACACAGTTTTGGCAGTCGGTGGTACCGACATCTCCCCTGCAGAGGAACAGGGCGTAGACAATGTTGGGGTCTTGTCCGGAGGAGGACGTGGAGAAGCCATTGGTTGAATTGGAGGAGAGGGAAGTGAGGAGGAGGTTTAGATTGGAGTTGTAGGTGCTGTTTTGGAAAGGAAATGTTGCGTTTCTGCTGCAAAAGTAGTAAAGATACTCTTGCTGCTGCTGCGCATGAGCGACGACGACGATAAGGCTAAGGAAGCAGAGAAGAAGAAGAGAGCCGATTTTCATACTCTTCGAATCTAAGAATTTCTGAAGATGGAGATTAGTATTGTCATCCATTTCTGGTGTTCTGGACAGAAAGTTTTGTGCTTTATTGAAGGGAGGAAGGAGAATGGTCAAGGTTGTGGAAAAAAACAGAGAATTTGAAACTTGAGAAACGGGGTGAACAGAGCAGTACCTGACTTCAGAAGGCTGTACTACAAGACAAGTGCGAGAGAGACGTAAGTGAATCCCAAATTGATTGCTTTGAAATTGTTTTCAGTCAGTCAACCCACCGAAAGGGTTGGAAAAATATAAGTCTTTTTAAAAATTATTTAAGAAAGACTTTTATTTTCCACGGCGGGATGATGTAGTAAGTTACTGACGTATTTTGTTGACGTGACATCGAGTGAGTATATGACATGACACATAACGGTGTCACATCAGCAAAACGTGAAGGTGGGATTGTGATTAAACAAAATAAAAATAATTTAAGGGATGATTAAATAAAAAAATAGTCGAGAGTTCCATTAAATAAAACGCTAGAGTTCAGAGTCCTCTAATTTTTTTTTGCCGTAGAAAAAGAGATAGAAGTAATAGTTTAATTTTGAATGCTTCTTAACCAAAAGCTGATTAATCAAATAAAACCAACTAGAGTAGTGCTATGTTGGCCGAACTCTCAGACCATCCACAGCAGCGGGTGTTATTCATTTTCTCTCCTGCCACATCAGTTTAACACCCAACCAAATTATCAAATAACACTCACTTCTCACAGCAGGGTATTTTTCAGGGTGTTATTCGCTTTCTCTTCCTTCCACATCATTTAATCATATATCCCACCATATTTTTCATTTCTTTTTCTTATTAAATTTATAATTACTATAATAATTATTTTTTATAATATAATAAATAATAAATAATATATTTTTAATATAAATTAATTAAATTTCATAATTAAAAAAATGATAGTTTTGTGAAGGATATATGAAAGAGTTTGAAGATCGTAAAAAACTCAGATTTTTTTGGGTGTCTAAATGACACAAACATAATCTCTATTTATAGATCTCAAAAAAGGCAAGATAGTGGTATATATTTTTAAAATTATTTTGAGTAATTATTATGTAAAAAAGACATTTAAAAAATTAAAAAAAATGAAAAAAGGTGTAAAAAATACATATTTTTTTATGTCCAAATAACATAAACATAGTCTCTATTTATTTATTTTTATGTCCAAATAACATAAATTTAGTCTATTTATAAATCTCGAAAAAATAAAAATAATGGTATATTTTTTGTAATTATTTTGAGTAATTATTATGAAAAAAACTATTTAAAAAAGAAAAAAAAGAAAAAATGTAAAAAATTCTGATTTTTTTTAGTGTCCAAATAATACAAACCTAGTCTCTATTTATAGATCTCGAAAAATTAAAAATAATGGTATATTTTTTTTAAATTATTTTGAGTAATTATTAAAAAAAATCTTTTTAAAAAATGAGTGCGGAAAAAAACGGACCAATGACAGCCCGCCACGTGTGCGCGTGCAGGCTGTCATTGGTCCAATTTATTATTAATTTTTTTTTTAAAAGGAAAAAGAAATGGTGGGGCTGCTTTGTGAGAAAAACCGGGTACCAAAATTTAGTACCCTCTCACTCCTTGTAGACACTTGACACTCAAAAAATACGCTGCTGTAGTTTAAAATCTCCTCAATGACACCCTACTGTGGGTGGTCTCAGGCGGAATAACATTTTGGTAAATAAATTAGTTTATTTATGAAATTGTCAATCATTTATTTACCAAAATGCCATTAACTGGTAAATTCGGATTCGGTCGATTTAATATTATTGTTCTAACTAATTCATATGAGCTCTTAATCTGAATATTTGCATTAATATTTACAATTGACCTCTCTCATCCATTTTACTATTAAAACTAACAAATTTGATTAATATCTCTCATTCATAAATAATAAAATTATGCAAGAAATATATAAATATTTCGAATTAATAAATAAAATATAACGTTAAAAAAGAAAGAAATTGCAGGTCATCCATTCAAATTCCTCCAGAACAAGCATTCCTGCAACACTCAAGCAATTTGGTTCTCCGTCTTCCAACCAAAACGATTAACTGACTCCATTGTCGTACCATTGCACTCCGTTTTCCTTTTTATATTGCTTTAAAACCACACTCAGCCTCATTGTTTATACCATCACCAACTCCATTCCATTTCACTTACCAAAAAGATAAGAACTTCAAAAGAACAAGTATATTATTTCACTGCATATGCTTCGTAAGATCTGGAGCAAACAAGCCTTCATCCTCACTACAGGTATATTTCATAATAACTTAACTTAAACATTCTTCTTTTCCTTGATACATCTAGAAAAAAATCAAACCCATTTCTGACACGATGGGATGGGTTGACATTTTTTAGTGGATGACCGATTTAAAAGTGAGAAAAGAGAAAATAGTGGAAATAGGCAAAAAGAAGAAAAAAAAACTGTGGAGAAGATAATGATGAAAAGGAGAGATTTTATGTGAGTAGATTAAGTGGTAAAATAGGCGAAAAGGGTAGATTGCTTCAAACAAATTATTTAGGAGTTCAAATCAAGGAAAAGAATTATCAGGAGGTCTTTAAGGGGTGGAACAGCTAATACTCCTTCCATATTTTAAAGAATTACTTTTACTATTCTGACACGTATTTCCGAATGACTCACTATTTAAGATAATTTTGCTCCTAATTTTTTTCGGAAGTACGTTAAGGATTAACGTACGTTCGGAAAAAAATACGAAATTTTTTGGGGTCATATAGTGAGTTATCCGGCCGCATTGAAATGCGCGCCGGAACAGTAAACGTCATTCTTTAAAATATGGAGGGAGTAGGTTTTTTCTTTTTTATATATTCTTCCCAATAAAACTAACTACTAGTATTTACCATTATTATTTTAGACAATCATTTATTTTCATAAAAGTAACACAAAATTGTTTTTTTTTTTTTGGTTTCCCTGAGTTTTTTTCCATTCTGAGACTAATCTCGTTCGAGCACAATCTAACCCCAATAATAGTAACTATCTTAGCATGGTTTTTTGAGTAAACTTTGCTCTGGCGTTGTACAACGATGGCCGAGAGTGAAAATGACCTCGATATTACTAAGGGATGCAGGTGAGGGCCGAAGCTGACGAGCCTCGCTTTAGTTAGATGAGCACGTGAGTAAACTGGGTTGAGCAGCGTGGAGGTTGGCCTTGGCTTGGGTCAGGACAAGAGCGAAGTTGGCTAGCAGCTAATGCTGAGGGGCAAAGCTTAATTTTTTAAACTTGGGGTAACAGGTATTTTACCCCCTTATATTATTGATCAACATAAAAGACCCTATAAACTTTTAATTTCTTGATTTTATTCCAGAACTATCTTTTGGGTGCAATCTACCCATTTTGTTTAAATTTTTTGTCAAGTTCATTAACAATTTACTACACTCTCTTGTTCATAAGTAAGAAATAATGTAAAAATTGATTCAATAATATAAAAAATAAAAATAATATCATTCATATTATTAATTTTATTACAATATTCATCTTCCTCATTAAAATAATGAAAAAATTAAATAAAATGTAGAAGAAAAAAAACATATAATAAAGGAAAATAAGAGTTAAAAAATGACATTTTTAGTATTAGAAAGAAAAAAGAGAAAGGGGGAGATCAGTTGCAAGATATCTTACGTACATTCAAAAATGACTTGACGGAAAAACTAACATAACGGGTACCAGGCACGGATCTAGGGGGGGGGGGGCAGGGTAGGCTGATGCCCACCCTGGGCTAATGGAACAAATTTTTTTAGTATGCAGCCCAGCCCAAATCCCTCTCTTCATGAATCATGACCATAATCTTTAAACTCGTAAAGATTATGCAATCTTTATTCATTGCATTTAATGTTAGACATATTTGGTAATAATTAGTTTATAGAGATTATTTTGGATCATTTTAGTTTTTTTTTGGAATGAATTTGTGAAGTAGATGCAAAACAGCAGCAAGAGGGAAGCAGAGATTTATAGGAAACTAAATTCATTAAATTAATATGCTAACTGTATTATTATTTTTTTATATGGACAAATATTTGATTAAACTATCTACTCAAGCACCATCGATATCATCAAATGTTGGTTCAAATGAAAGTGAAGAACGACTTGTGAAAAAGTCGAAAAAGTCGAAGTGAAGCACCATCGATATCATCAAATGTTATTTAGTGACGGATACAAATACTTTTAAGCATTTTTCTAATTTTTTGTTCGGCTCGTTTGCTTTCCCTTTAAAATACTCTAAAAAAAAAAAATTCGGGGGCGCTGCCCCCGAACCCCGCCCCCCTGGAAATAATTTATGGATCCGTCCCTGACGGGTACATTACATCCAAAAAATTGTTTAAGTAGTGAAATAAAAAAATTGAAAGTTCAGGGAGTGTTTAGCCGTTTACCAATAGTATAAGGCGGTAAAGTAACTCATTCCTTTTGAACTCACGCATATCGTTATATATATTTTTATTAATATTAATATTAATTATTAATTTATAATATATTTAGGGTTTTTGTGACTCGTAAAGAAGACAGTCGAGGTTTTGAAGCTCCGAAATTGCTATTAAGTACCCATTTCAAGTTAACGATTCAGGTTTTTTCATTCCTTTCTTTCTTCTCGCCATGGAAACATTGAAGAGAAAATCAGTTATCGAACCAAATGGGGTATCTCTCCCCCCACTGAAACAGCAGAGGGACAACAACAACAATTCGGTTAGTTGTCTGCACGACGTTTCGTACCCCGAAGGATATGTTGCTCGCCCTTCACCGTCTTCTTCGTTGTCTGCTGAGGAACGCACAGCCCCTGCAAAGGAATTCCCTTTCACTCTTGATCCTTTTCAGTCCGAAGCTATCAACTGCCTCAACAATGGAGAATCTGTCATGGTATCCATAACCTCTTGTGCTTTCGCTAATTCAGTTAAAACACTTTTCAATGTTAAAGTATTCCAAAGGAGCAACTTCTGTTGTCAGATATGTGAACATAAAGTTTGCAGGGATTGAATGTGGTGTCCAAATTGTATGAAAATGGTCATCTTTTATACTTAGTATGGATAAAGATTGAAACCCTGAGGCCTTTAATAGTAAAAAACAAAAGATTAATTTTGATGTGAACAGTTTAAATATTGGAATATGGCAGGTGTTAGGTGTTAGATAGCAAGGAATGTTAACCTGGAAGTTAATTTAGAGAAATGTTATAGATGAAGGAGTATAAATTAGTGAAAAGAAGTGAATTTTTTTGGTATGAAAGACGTGTGAATAATTACTTAACCTTGAAGCAAGTCAATAGTAAGAGGAACGGTTAAACCATTGGTGTTCTATGTCTTCCTGACATGATTGCAGGTGTCAGCCCATACATCAGCTGGGAAAACAGTGGTGGCATTATATGCTATTGCTATGTCTTTGAGAAATAAACAAAGGGTTATATATACTTCACCAATTAAGGCATTGAGCAATCAGAAGTATAGGGAGTTCAAGGAAGAATTTTCAGATGTGGGTTTGATGACCGGAGATGTCACCATCGATCCTAACGCTTCTTGCTTGGTGAGTTCTCGCATTGAAGCAGGTTCTTTTGCTTTTCCTTCTTTTTATTGCTGTTTGTTGTTACCTTTTATGCCATGGATTCCTGAGAGGTTATTCTGCTCTAGGTTATGACTACAGAGATCTGGCGTAGTATGCAGTACAGAGGATCAGAAATTACTCGGGAGGTAGCTTGGATTATTTTTGATGAGGTGCATTATATGCGTGATCAAGAGAGAGGTGTAGTGTGGGAAGAAAGCATAGTAATGGCCCCAAAGAAAGCAAGATTTGTGTTTCTTTCTGCAACAGTGCCTAATGCTAAAGAATTTGCTGATTGGGTGGCCAAGGTGATCTCCTGTTACGAATAAATTGATTACCAGTGTTCAAGTTAAAGATGATGAAATCTCTTTGTTACTGTGTTTTGCCATTACTACTGATTAGGTTATAGTCAGGCTAGAATAAGTCTCTTTTTAGTTAGGCTGAATGATTACAGTGAGAATACTAAACAATACCATATGGTTGGTAATCATTGACGTCATAGGTGCCCTCTTATGGCTGCTCATATCGCCGGTTTTGTTTGAGGCATAGTTTTTGGTAGTGGGGTTAACCATGATTTTGCTATTGCCTTGCTTGAGGTATAAGTATGCATGCAGTAGGAGTTCTCTTATGTGGAATTAGACCTGATTATTGTGCTAAATGTTATTGATGTATTCCAATTATTTTGAAGTAACACTTCTAATATAGTTATGTTTTCTAGATTTAAAAATATAATTTAAATTTTTTTAATTTTTAAACTTATTTAAAAAGTCCAGGCTAGCCCTGGTGCAGCCCGTAGCGTGGCTGGGATGAAGAGTTAGGCCAAAGCCCAGCTCCTTCACCCAATTTCAGGTCATGATGTCTGCTCGGTGCTGTAGATGTGTTTGACATCAACAAATACATGTAAATTTTATGCTGCATCAGATATGCGAACTGTTTCCTGTAATTGTTAGTACCCTTTTCCATTTTGTGTGATAGCAGTCAAAAGGTCTAGATTTGTTTATCTCAGAAGTACACTTTCCTAATGATATTGTGCTTACTCCAGGTCCACCAACAACCATGTCACATTGTTTATACTGACTATCGACCAACACCCCTTCAGCATTATATGTTTCCTGCTGGAGGTGATGGTTTATACATGGTAGTGGATGAAAAGGGTAAATTTCGAGAGGACAGCTTTCAGAAAGCTTTGAATGCACTAGTTCCCAAGGCTGAAGATGAAATGAAAAGGGAAAATGCAAAGTGGAAGAAGGGTTTATTGGTTGGCAGGCTTGGTGAAGAGAGTGATATTTTTAAGATGGTAAAAATGATCATTCAGCGCCAGTATGACCCTGTCATACTTTTCTCATTTAGCAAAAGAGAGTGTGAATTTCTTGCCATGCAGGTGGGTTTCATCAAACTATGATTTTTGTCTCTCTTTGTTATAGCTTGTAGTATGGCTAAGTAGGAATCTTTTTACATCAATATACTATACACATGAAAGTTTAGGCATCATTCTTTTTTCTCCATTATTAAGCAATGGTTTAAATCTTCTTGTTTATATCACAGATGGCTAAAATGGATTTAAGCACAGATGATGAGAAAGAGAACATAGAAACTATCTTCTGGAGTGCCATGGACATGCTTTCAGATGATGACAAAAAGCTACCACAGGCAAGTTTCTGTTCAATGTGTCAATTAGCTCAAATTAATATGGGATTAGTACTAGCTAGTTGTAATATAAAGGTAATGTTCTGGATGCTGTCTTAGATGACTGGCTTTTTGTGTTCACTTGGTCTTGTGAGCACTCAAGTGTATCTGCTCTTGGCAGTCTATGATTCTGTACATTGAAAGTAGTTTACCAGGGTATATTGAGAAACTAAGCTATATGAACACATTCAAGAGCTATGATGGGATCTATGCCTTCATTTGGGTGGAATTTTTTACTTATTTTATTTACATAGATCTATCTTGAAACCCATGTACCTCTGCTTTCCACTTCGTGCCTAATGTATTACAGAAGTTCTATGACATTATGCTGCACAAATCTTAATACCAGTAGTTCAGAACTAATAGAGCTAAAAAATCTTTGTAGTCAATATTGTCATGCCAACCACCCTTATATACACGATCTTATTGAAAACAAGATTTATCTTGGTTCTTGATTATTAAGCTGGGCATTCCTTATAGTTTTCCATTTTTTGTATTGTCAACCTTCAGTAACTACGACAAAAATAACTTGCACTGACAGTTATTCATTCAGTTAAAATTAGAATCTGTATAATGTGTGAGTTGTGATGGCCTGGTGACCCTCTATATGCACTATATGATATAGGTCTTTGGAAGTCACGATTTTACATGTTTCTGAGCCTGCCCTAATATTAAGGCCTTCCCATGTTATTCTGATGCAATGCTTTTCTTTGCCTCTTGCTTTATTGTACCCAGGTTTCAAATATGTTACCTCTCTTGAAGCGAGGTATAGGTGTGCATCATTCCGGGTTGCTTCCAATTCTGAAAGAAGTGATTGAGATCTTGTTTCAGGAAGGACTGATCAAGGTTTGCAGATAATCTCCTTAATTTATGTGTTTTTGAATTCATTCTTTATTCTGAGGTTTAGTCAGTGCAACTACAGCCTTCTTAGATCATTTAAGTTCGTGATGCCATCATTATTTGCTTTATGAAATTTTTATTAAATTCTGTCATTTCTGAATTTTTTCCATGACAACATACCATCTTACACATCATTGTTCAGAGGAATTATCATAGACTAACTGAATCTGCCTCTCATTTATTGTCTCGGAATTTGGTGTTTTGTTTTGCCAAGTTGGCATTCAATGAGGATCTTTCTAACTACCTTGTGTTTGGTTTCACAATTTATATTTTCATGTGCTCAACCTCTTCTCATTTTTTGTCCCAATGCAACGATGATTAAAATATTCCTATTTAGTGTTTGTTTGCTACAGAAACCTTCAGCATTGGTTTGAACATGCCTGCAAAAACAGTGGTGTTCACAAATGTCCGTAAATTTGATGGCGACAAGTTTAGGTGGATATCTAGTGGAGAGTACATACAAATGAGTGGCCGGGCTGGTCGGCGAGGAATTGATGAACGTGGGATATGCATACTTATGGTGGATGAAAAGCTTGAGCCTTCAACAGCCAAAATGATGGTTAAAGGAAGTGCTGATAGTTTAAACAGGTATTTGTGGTGCTTCAGATTCTTTGCTCTTCTGACTCTGGACAGCATTTGTCTTGTGTATTGTTGCATATTAACTTCAATTTGTTAGTCCTATGTTTTCCTTATCATGAAAATTAAGTCTATACCATTGGGATTGTAGTGGTGGTTTCAGCTGTTCCAGAGTATGATGCCATAGGTTTTTCTTTATTTGAGGTTGAGTAGGCCTGTATTGCTGGGACAGACATGTCATTTTTGTTGTGGTTGAAATTGAATGGTTATTTGGAGGAAAGCCAAACATGCTACTTATTTATTGGAAAAAAAATTTAGTGGTTAAGCCATTGTGGACAAGGCAATCATAATAATTTCGGAGTTCCACGAAGTATTTCCATTTTCATTTTCTTGGAAATGCATATAGTTGACTGATCATCCTATTGCATTCCAGTGCCTTCCATCTTAGCTATAACATGCTGTTGAATCAAATGCGTTGTGAAGACAGTGATCCTGAAAATCTGCTCCGGAATTCTTTCTATCAGTTTCAAGCTGACCGTGCCATACCTGATCTTGAGGTCAGTTGCTTTTTTGCAGATGCTAGAACTGTTCATTTTTGTTGTTCGTTTCTGAATATCTTGACGTGGCTTGCCCTCCTACCTATACTTTTTTTTTCTGCATTTAAAATAAGATAACTGGTCTGACTGCTGTTAATAAACTATTTTGTATGGTTGTTTACCAAGTTAAGATGTTGGCCATCGGTGTTTTTTTGCTTTTCATATTGATGTTCTGATGTAGGACAGCCTACAGAGTTCCCTCAAAGTAGATTTAAACAGGCTTGCATGCTTTCCCTGCATCTCAAGACAAAGTAATTGCGCTTCAGCATGTTGCTTCCGTAGTAAAGACTCCAGTTCTGAAAGTTTTTGTTGGAATCTATCCATAACGATGGATCGATTTGCTCCGCTACCAAATTGATGCAGGACAGCCTAGAGGGTTCCCTCAAAGTAGATTTAAACAGGCTTGCATGCTTAGGAATTGTACGGTTTAGGTTGAATATTGGCGCAGCGGTTGTTTAGGGTTAGAATAGGTGGCTGACTTAGGGTTTAGGAAGATGATTTGATGGTGGTTCGGGTGGCTGGAAATAGGATGACGAAAATCAAAGAATAAGAGAACAATAATAAGAACACTAGAATCCCCCAAAATCTCTAGGAGTCACACCTAAGAGGAGATAAGCACGAAGCTCACGCAAAGTTTATTAATTCATCATAGTCTGTCAGAAACGTTTAAAAAGCATCCTTATTTATAATAAAACTAAGACTTCTAATACTACTAGGATAAGAAACCTATATATAGCTTTTCCTATTTAATAAGATCCTAATTAACTAGTTACTATTATTATGTTAATAGAATATACAGAATATTAGAAAATATAGCTAAATAATAGACTAAACAGACTCTTTAACATTAAGACTCTGACTTGACTCTTAAGGCAACTAGACTGCCTCCTTAGTCCCCATCATGTTCATCAGTATTCTGCCGGCCCACCAAGTTTTCATTAATCCTCTGCTGTGAAGGAAACTAACATGCCCTTGTTATTTTTAAATGATTTGAGATATTCTTTTTTAACTTAGTGATGATTGGTCATTGATGTGTAATGTAGTCAAACATGTGAAAACAATATCTGTACGTCTGTATATGCAGTTGACCCATGCTATAACCAGACCCAAAAGGGATAAAAAAACACGAAACTGGTGTATTTGTGGGGCTTAAAAGGGGTCCAGGAGATAGGACATACAGAGGTTATTTCCAAAAGGTTTTGCAAATAGTACTACAGATTTACAAGGCAAAGATAAAAGATGGAAGGAAACCGTTAAACGATAACTGTGAGTAGATGGACTTAAAGATATGTTAAAGTAGAGGAACTGGCCATATTAATAGAGCTAAAAGTGAGAATGATGATGATTTTGCTGAGCAAAGAGAAAAAGATGCCAAGGGAGGGAGGAGAAGGTGGGTGGGACCTACTTTATGACATAAGTGTTGTTTAAACATAAATGTTTTTCCGATAAGCTGATTTGAGACCATGATCTCTTAAGAGATCTCCTTACCCTCACCAGTAACCCTAGTGGTTTTTGTTTAAGCATATGCTCCGAGTATGGTGTCTGATTTTTGTAAATTATTGTATCCTTCTTTCATTTCAATTATTATTTTGGTTCCAAATTTAAATTAATAAGACATCAATTAAACAGTAGTTTTGCTTTTTTTACAGAAAGAAATGAAATTTCTGGAAGAGGAGAGAAATTCTATGGTGGTTGAGGAAGAGGATAGTCTAAAGAATTATTACGATTTGATTCAGCAATTCCGGAGTTTAAAGAAGGATGTTCGCAATATTGTGTTTTCTCCAAAGTACTGCATGCCCTTTCTAAAACTGGGAAGGATTGTGTGTATCCAATGCATTGAAAGTGATGAAACTTCCCCATCCTTTTCCATTGAAGACCATGTCACGTGGGGAGTGATAGTCAATTTTAAAAGAGTGAAGACGGTTTCTGGAGGTAAGAGTCTCTTAGTACAATCTGTTTATTCAGTGCAACCATCTTAGTTTTCTTTCTGTATTTCTTGAGTTTACTGTTAGAATTTAATGACACAAACAGACGAGCCAAGCATAAAACCAGAGGATGCCTGCTACACAGTGGATGTTCTTACGAGGTGTGTTGTGAGCAGAGATGGAGTTGCTAAGAAAAAAATCAAGGTTGTCCCATTGGAAGAAGCTGGTGAACCTCTTGTTGTTTCTCTTCCCCTCGCACAGGTGAGCACTCTTGGCAATACAATACTGTAGTGTTTATGTAGTAATCCAATAACCACCTTTCTATGCTTTAGGGATAAAACATTTTGTAATCTTTTGTGAAATAGCATGCCTACAAGTCCGGTTTTGTCTCGTTCCATATGGCACCACAGTTTTTACCTTGGCTAAGAATGTAGTTAATTGCAAATTTTCTAAAGGATGAGTTCTGATTGGGAACAGAAAAATGTTAAGGAATTAGGAAAGGAAGGAGAATCCTCAAAGAGGCTAGGACTGAAATTTACATACCCCTTAATTCTTATTCTGCTGTAGTGCTGCTGGTTTGTGGCAGGTTTTTGGCTACAACCATAAAACATAGTGAAACCAAAGTTTGAATTGACACCAACTATAATCAACGATGGAAACTGGTCGCTCACCTTAGTACAATTCTCTGACAACAGTGATCGTTTATAATGCCCTATTAAGGATAGCTTAAAGGTTCTTAAGAATGTTTTTCTGACTGCGGTATACTCTCTCTGGTATTCAATGTTTCTTCATGGTCATAACTAAGAAAGGATTTAAATTTGTATAGAGGACCATATGTGTATGGACAAACAAATGGATATTGTTGTTGATATCAACCACTAAGAGTAGCAAGTTAATTGAATGTGAAGAATCTTGTAGTGGGGAGTATTTTTTGCATCTGGAAAAACACATTACCTGGAAAGTGGCCAATTTTATTATTTGATGCCAAGCTTCTGTTGAATGTCATTAACTTCCCCCATATTGTCCCGCAACCAAATTATAGTTGGGCAGAAACTTTTGATGAGGACAATTTGTCTATTGTTATGCTTTTGAGCTTCTTTGCTTGGTTGAGTGTAGTTGATGTCATCCACTAAGCAAAGATTTGTTTTTATTTCCCCCCTGTAAAGATTCACAATTTAAGCAGCGCCTGCTTGTTTATGGAAGACAAGAAGAATCTTTTGCCATTGGAAGTTCGAGAGAACACCTTGAAACAGGTTGCTGAATTTCTTTCCCGGAAGCCTAGTGGACTACCCTTGGATCCTGAAGTAGACATGAAGGTATTCATTGCAACTTGTCAATATACAAATGATCTCCCTTGGATCCTGGAGTAGACTTGGCTTCTTTCCCTAATGACTGTCGCTCAATTATGTGTTTGTCAGATTCAAAGTAACTCCTACAAAAAGGCAGTCCGTCGGATAGAGAATTTGGAGCACTTGTTTAAAAAGCATGATATTGCAAAATCTCCACTCATTGAGCAAAAGCTTAAAGTTTTACACAAGAAACAAGAATTAACAGCGAAGATCAAGTCAATCAGAAAAGCTATGCGCTCTTCAAACGCCTTGGCTTTTAAAGATGAACTTAGAGCTAGGAAACGAGTTCTCCGGCGCTTAGGGTAATGAAGCTTTATATATCATTCCTCTTATTCCATTTATCCCTTTCTGTATTTCCACCTCAACTGTTTTTCCTGAACCAGCTACTGATTTAGGTGCTAACTAGGTTGTACACATACTAGAGCGTGTAGAAAGATTAAATGTGCCTACTTTTCTGCTTCTTTATATATGGACAGTGACCTATGGCTTTTTCTTTATGCATTCTGAACTCAAGAGGGTGAGGAATGCTAACTTTCTCCTCCTTTTAAATGTAGACAATAAAGTAAGAATATTAATAGAGGATTTCCATACAGTCAGGGAGGAGAATTCAACAATTTAAACCATCTTCTTATCTGTGGACATTGAGCTAAGAAGTCTCTTTCCAGTTTATTTAAGAAAAAAAAATATTCGTTCATTTGTTTTTATAAGATGAATTTCCTAGTTTCTTCTAGAATTCCAGAATGATGTTACTAAAAGAAAATGATGCATTGGATTTCATGTGTGGTATCTTTGGCAGGCATTTATAGAAGTTTCTTTCTAAATTATGGGAAATGTTTCGTTATCTTTAAAATGTTTTCTGGCTGAAAATACAACGATTCAATCTGTGATGATACCTTGTGTCTCAGTAACTGTTCAAGCATATTGTTTTGTAACCTCTAAAGTTCTTGTATGGATTCTATTGCAGGTACACCACCAGTGATGATGTTGTGGAGTTGAAGGGCAAGGTTGCTTGTGAGATTAGTAGTGCTGATGAATTGACCCTGACAGAGCTCATGTTCAATGGGGTTTTAAAGGACATAAAGGTGGAAGAAATGGCAGCTCTTCTCTCTTGTTTTGTGTGGCAAGAGAAGCTCCAAGATGCAGCAAAACCAAGGGAAGAACTCAACTTGCTTTTTATGCAATTACAAGATTCAGCTCAAAGGGTTGCCAAGCTTCAGCTTGAATGCAAGGTAGAGATGAAACCCCTTGACTTTAATGGTTTTTGGCGTCTTGATTCTTCTGGTTTGTAGTTTATAAAATTGATATTTAAGGGAAGGAAGTTCACGCTTTTAAAATGGTTTTTGGACATCGTTTCAGAGAAATATTGGAAATGTGTTTGAGTAAGCCTATTGAATTATGAATTGAACATTATTCAGCAGCCATTGCAGTTCAATAAAAGGAAAATTAAGGGTTTTTTGGTCATTCGTCAACTGACAAGCCATGTAGGACAATGTGGTTAAATGACAAGTCGTTTGTGTCTTATCCCCATCTTGGCTGTTTCCAATGCCAAAAAATCATAACCTCATAGAGAAAAAACTATGATAATAGTAGTAAATGAAAAACCAAGCAGCAAAAAGAATGCAAAGTTGGGTCTGTAGGTGTTTCCCTATACTCAAAAGATGGTTCTTTTCCTGGCTTAAACTGGATCTTATATGAACCGTCATTGAAGATTTCATCTGCATGAGTCAATTGGTATCAACAGTATTGTGTTAGTTTGTTTCAAGAAAGAATGGTTCCTTGACTTTTCTTCATCAATTGATGATGATCATGATTAATTCGTTTCCTTTTTCTTTTTAAACTGTAATCATAATCATAGGTACAAATTGATGTGGAAAATTTTGTGAGTTCCTTTCGGCCTGATATCATGGAGGCTGTGTATGCTTGGGCAAGAGGATCAAAATTCTATGAGATCATGGAAAGTACACAAGTGTTTGAAGGCAGCTTGATCAGGGCAATTAGGAGACTGGAGGAAGTTCTTCAACAACTTATACTAGCTGCAAAGTCAATAGGTGAAACAGAGCTGGAGGCTAAATTTGAAGAGGCAGTTTCCAAAATCAAGAGGGACATAGTGTTTGCAGCATCTTTGTACTTGTAGTTGGTCTAGCAGTTTAGTTTCTTCATGATGCAGTGGTTCCAATGAAATAAAGCAATCAGTCTTCTCTGGAGACACGTGTCTTGTCATGATGCATTCAAAATGCGAAGGAGATCTTCATGGTGGTGATTTCGTACCAATTTTTGCAGGGTATGCATTGAGAGCTTTTTCTGACTAAGGGAAGACTAGCTGAGGAACGCCGTGATAAATACACTTAATTCCATAGGTGAAAGGAAGCATATTTTAGATGTAAAATTGCAGTCATGCAAGCAAAGATCATATTACAAATACTCTAATATGTATTGAAATCATTTGATTTGTTAGTGATGAGTGTGTTTTTGATGGATGGTGGTTGTCTGAATGATGCATCTACCATTACCATGGCGGCATTAAGGAGTGGTATTTGGAATGGAAATATTCAGCAGGTTTATGCATGATTATGAATTGGTAGCTTGAAGGTGTACAAAACACTAACATCATTGGATTCTGAAGTAATGATGAGTACATCTATGTAAGCTGCAAAACAACTTTTCAGATATATGCTTAATGCATCGAATTCGAAAACGTAAATCATGTGTGTTAAAGAAAGTCTTTGTCCTTAATTAAGTGCTCCCCGAGACCTTCTCGGCCACTCTTATGTCATTAAACTCCTCAGCAGTAACATGATTTGATTCATAACTTTCAGAATTATGTCAGCAAATTCCTTGACAGA
The DNA here is from genome assembly GCA_963691705.1 of Viola odorata. NCBI lineage: Eukaryota > Viridiplantae > Streptophyta > Magnoliopsida > Malpighiales > Violaceae > Viola > Viola odorata. The sequence goes on along the minus strand of OY829538.1, from coordinate 59,834,819 downwards.
TTCTGAGTCCATCATCTCAATTGCTTCAAAATCTCTTCCTAGTGTCAAAAGATTAGGAGTAGTATATATACAGATCTGTCCAGAAACATCAATCATGGCAAATGTATCCATAAATACAAAACAAATGCTGTTGCCCGGATTCGAACGGGAGACCTTTAGTGTGTTAGACTGACGGATAACCAAGTACGACACCTTGCAATCCCATTTTTTCCTTCCAAAACCGGCTCCTCCCCTTTCAAAATAAGCTTTCCTCCTCCTCCAGAGAAGTAACCAGTGCAAGATGATTGAAAGAACTCCACTGCCGAAGCGTCAAAGAGAAGCCATGGAATCCCCTCCGGTCCAATCAGATCGACTTCCTGATCAGCTCGTCATCTACGAAGACGAACCGCCACCGCTCCACCATGACACCCATTCCGATCAAATACTTTGCACCTACCAATGCCGCCAAATGGTCCGTTACACACTTCTTTCTCATGTTTACATCCTCCAAATCGTCTTGTTGCCTTTCCTTTGGGTAAGCGTTTATGCTTGTCCTCCTTTTGCAGGTGAAATCGGATTTCTTAGACGCGCTGAGCGGAGCTGAGAAGAAGGTGACCGAGTATGAAGCTAGAGTGGAGGAGTTGCAAGAGAAGTTCAACAAATCTGGTTGAGTTTTGCCCCCTTTTTTTAATAAGCTGATATTTGAATTGTAACTAATATATATATATATTTTCTCTCATTATTGTTGTACTATTATTGTTTGTCTTTGGTTAGAGAGTGAGAGGAATAGGTTGCGAGAGAGGTTTTTGTATGCAGAGCAAGAGCTCGCGGCAGCAAAAGGGAGAGAGAATGCCTTGCAAGAGAAGATGCTGCAAGAGGTTACCGAGTCACAAGAGCGGTTTAGGAAGCACTTAGAAGCTTATAGTAAGCTTGAGGTTGGTAATTTGTTAGTTTTGGTTTTAGTTACTGATTAAAAAGAAACATTTTTTATCTGTTTGACATCAAGGTGGATTAATTTTAAGGATTCATTTGGTGTTGCATTTGTATCTGCAATTGGTGTTTGGTTTCTGAGGTCAAACTTGTGTTCTGGAAAAGCGCACAGCCTTAGTTGGTTATATATGTACGCTTTTTTGGGTGCATTTTCATTTTGTTGCTAAGATTTTGTGATCTTGATTAGAATTTTGTTATTAGTACAAGTTATGGTCTATATATATTGCAGAACGTTTCGAAAAAGCATTTTGCTAGTTTTGTGTAATGAATGTAATTCCTTTAGAGTGTTGAATAGTAGGAAGCATTTTATTGTTTTTCTTTTAAATAAAATGTAGGAAGAAAATGCCTTGTCTTATATGCATTCACATTTCTCAAGTGAGAATCAGCTATCCTTACCATATTTTCTTGTTTGTTTTGGAAAAAGATAACATGTTGAAAGTTGAAACTGCAGTTGTTCTTGTTCTTTTTTTAACAGAATTAATATGTATGTAGTATTTTTAAACAACGAATTGCAATTACTTCTATGTTGCTTTGCCTTGTTAATTAGGGAAGTATTTAACCATTTCTTACTGGTGTTGCTTTTCTAGGTGAAGTTTGAGAATGAAAAGAATCTTCGTATCAAAGCCGAGTCATCAGCAGCTTCTGCTGAGGACAAAGCAAGAGTTTTAGATGGGAACCTTAATCAGCTCTGTGAAATTGAAAGAGAGAAAAGACGCCTCAATAATGAACTTGCACTGTTGAAAAGAGAATCCAAATTTTCTATTTCCAGAATTGGTGCAGATGTGAGATGCTAAGTTTTGGAATGTCTTTGTAATTAGCCTCGCCAATGAGCTTATATATTTCTTAACTTGCACATTTTCTTACTCTTAGCTAGAGAAAATGGAATGCAGAGCTAAACATGCAGAGAAAGAATCAGAGCTGCTGATGGGGCAGCAGGAAGATCTAAGAAGACAACTCAATGAGGTTTATTTTTTATAATTATGTTTTTATAAGCTCAAAGTTCAAGTACGGTTAAATTTCTGTTATGTTTAAATGTATGACACGAGGATTGCTCTTACCCCAAGAATTCCTGTCTGTGATGTTTCTGTTTGCAGTGTTTGCAGCAGAGAAGTGAATTAGAGAAGAAAATGTTAAGTTTCACAGTTCAAGAAGGTTCTTCTACTGATAGCAGTATTTTGGTTAAGCATCTGCAAGAAGAACTAAGAAATTATGTGAGTTTGGTTTCCAGTTTCAGTGCATTGGTGCCTTTGTATTCCTTGTTGTGCACTCTCTCATTTTAGGACATACTACAGACTTAGGTTTTCTTCAATCTCCAAATTTCGTTGTTATGGAGTAAGAGGCTTTCATGGTTTGTTGGTTTGCAATGTACGGAATGCGTGGGAACTTTTTGACGTTGCCTTGGTTCAGGTCAAACCCTGATGTGATGCAAAATCTTATAAGGCTTAAAAGATCTTGAAGTTGAATATAATTAATGAACTTTATTGATTAGGCTTCACATCAGATACCATCTGGGGTTTTACTAGCACTACCTCTTCCTTTCACATATACTCAGCCTCTTGAACCACACTCTATGCTGCTAGTTCTATCTATTTTGGAGGTATCGTTCGCTGCTAACCCTTGCAAGGTTCTTTGATCTGGTTACTGAGGCTGCTGGCAAACTAGCAGTCAGTCTTGAGGACTATTATTGCATAGTGGAAGTGGAAAACCATGAAAGTGTTTTGAATTGTATGATAGAATACATGCGAATTAAAATATTGTTTTTTTCATGTATGTGTTTATATATTTTTAAACGACATGCTAGTGCTTTACAACATGATATTCAAATGATAAGAGCATCAAATATGATGTTTGGCTGCACCTGGTTATATGAGTGTACTATTTTCATGATCATTCTTGTCACTCTAATTTTATTTTTTTTAGTTTCTTATATTATATTTATGTTGTTGTGCTGATTGTTATGTAATATGTAAAAGAACTTTTAGTTTTAGTTATGATTTGTTAATGTTTGACATTTTACCAGGAAGCTGAAGTGAGAGAAGCAAGAAAGCTGAAATCATCTCACGAGAATATTGAGTTACTGAAAGAAAAATTATTGGAAGAGAAGGGTCGAAGAGAGAGGGCGGATTCAGAATTATCCAAGTTACAAGAGTATGAGATAAATATGAGGAAGTTGGAGGATGAATTGTCTTCTTGGAAGATGATGATTAAAGACATCCCAGGCGTTTCATGTTATGATGATGTGCCTGTTAAGTTTGCATCTTTACAGAAGTATGTGTGTAGCTTTGAATTGAATATTACTTGATGCTTCTTATAAAGAATAACAACCAGGGTTTAAACAACAATTGTTCTGGAACAGAAATCTACGCTCTGTTATTTTCTGTTACTCTTACTCTTGCAAGTAATGCTCTGTACACATAATAGTCACCCGTTCCTTGGAAGTGGCCTGTTTCAGGCAGCATTGTTCTGACTTACTTTCGCTTTACTACCCTATACTCTCAGCCCTGTCTCTCCCTCTCATTTTCCAGAAACAACTACCTAGTCTCTAGCTTCAATTTCATTCTCTCCTTTAAACTTATAATTCGTGAAAGCTTTTCAAAATTAATAAATATAGTCCAAAAGGTTTGTGAAAGATGTTTGGTCTATGTCAGCTTTTAGTTTGTATGATGTTTCTGTTTATTCCTTATCAGTAATATGATACCACATGCATGAAAGGAAAACTCTATATGGGGAATATGAAGATTTTCTGTGTTCGTAGAAGTTAATTATGTTTAATTTAGCTTGAAGAAGTTTACAATTTGTGAATTAGAATAAAATTCTTAACACTTAAAGGAACAACAAAGGCTGCGATGGCTGCAGTTGTTCTGTTTCACCCACACCAGTTTTTTAGGGTCACTTAGAGGTAGAAATGATGTTACGAAGTAGCTTGAAGAAAGGATTTCTCTGAAATTTTTGGTATTTGGTTGCCTGTCCATGAAGCAGCTTTGTTAGTTGGGGGAGATTATGCTTCTGGAAAAAAACATTTTCTTCTAGAACTCCCGGTCAGCTGTTTTTTTACTACAATGTTCTAGAAATATCGAGAACACGAGAGAAAGCTTGACTTTATCTTCTATTCTTGTTCTCTGTCTCCTAATTTTTAATTCTTTCTTTCTGATGTAAGTTCTTTTGTTCAATGTAGAGAGGTGATTGATAACATGATGAAGGTAGGTGACACAAATGCACGCTTGAAACAGTTGGAGGTATCCTTGGATGCTGCCCAACTTGGTAAGCAAAGTGCTGAAACTGAGGCCTCATTAGCTAAAGAGAAGGCAGAGGCATTAAAATTAGAGGTCAAGCAAATTGAATTTATGGTAAGATTCTGTTTAGGACTTTTGTTCTATTAGAACTGCTCCTGTTTTTTTATCTTTTTTGTCACTTAAGTTTCAGCTTCTGAAAATTGCAAGTGTTTGCCTTCCTGTTATTTTCTCTAGTCAGTATTGCTACGGAATTCATTTGGTGACATGCACTTTCTAGTAATAAGCCTAGCAGTCATGTCCGGCTTCTTCGTGTTTGGTGGAATATTGACTTCTTCAATTATCCTAAGAAGGGTTTTATTAAAGATCTATGTTGTCTGTGCTTGAAGTTCTTTATGCTTTGTAGTTTCTATTGCCCTCTTGACCTTTGGATTGCTATTTAAATCCTGTTTTGTGGTGTTTTCTCTCTCGGTTTTATTTTAGTTACTCCAGAGGCTTTCGCTTTCTTTTTGCTTTAGGATGGTGTCTATCTAAGAGGTGCTTGCCCAGTTTGTGACAGATCCGTACTGCGTTGACTTTTCTAGTAGTACTTGTGTATTACCATGTGATGCTTTTTTGTTGGCTCAATATGTATTTTAGGAGAAAATTGATCAGTTACATGACTATCAGGATGAATTCTTCCTCTATTTACATTGGTTTCTCAACAACTTATAGTTTTGTTTTTCAATCTATGTATTATTTATTTCCTTGAAAGTATATTGCAGCTTTCCTCAGTCACTGAAGAGAGAGATAAGTTGAAAAGTATAGTTAATGAATTAAAGACGTCAAAGAATGATCAAGCAGGGAATGAAGCAGCTAGTGGAAGTCTTCTTCAGGTGTAGTAGATTTATACCTGTTTGTTCCTTATAATGCTTGCGATTGTGATCTTTGCTGATGGTCTGTCCTGGCACTTTGTTTTATTGTTCAGGAACTTGAATCATCTATTACAAAGAAGGATAGTTGCATTAAACAATTGGAGAGTAACCTACGCTTACAAAAAGAAACCAATAATCGACAACTTGAAGAGATAAAGATGCTCAATGACAGATTGAATAATGAAGCTAGGAGAATTAAGTCACTGGAAAGGGAAAGTGATCGGCTTCGCTCAGAGATTTCGTTATTGGAAGCCAAGGCAGGTTTAGTGATACTCCAATAATTACTGAGACTTTTTTAGATGTTTCTGTTTTTATTCATAGCTAATTCCCTTGTATACTTTATTTAGGATACTAAAGATAACTGTTAATGTCTGTTTGTTTTTTATTTTTTCCCCGGTAGTTGGAGTCATCTTGGTCATAAATACTATGTGGTACTTTTTGAAATACATCCACTGAGATTCTATAGGAAATGTAGGTCATTTGTTAATATCCCTGGGTTTTAGCCCCTGACAGAATTATTGTTGTTTTTCCTCACAGCTAGGTCATGGTGATTTTTCTGCTGCAAATACAAAAGTATTGAGAATGGTTAATACGCTTGCAGTCGATAACGAAGCTAAACAAACTATTGAGGCTTTACGAAGTGAGTTGCAGAAGACAAAGGAGAAGCTACAAGCTATTGAAGAATTGAAGAGTCAATCAGGTAGGATACTATATTGTTTAATTTTCTCATCTGTATTCAATTTAACCCACCACGCTCATTTCATTTCTTCTCTTCTTTCCTACATTGTTGCTGCATCAAGTGTTTTCTTGTAAAATTTTTTGGAGTTTTCCTTTCTATAGTTAAATTTCTAAATCTCTCCTTTTTCCTATGTGTTTGGCAAGTAATTGTAAAGGTGCAAATATTCTCGTATGTTCGTGCAGCTAGATTGGATAAGTGCACGGTGTAAAGAGAGAATTGTAAGCAGCAAGTGTTAGAATACACATACTGTTTTCTGGATCAGGTCTATTTGATCGGGGATCTGATTCCCCACTGAAATCAAACATTTCGAGTAAATTTTGAAGAGATCCATTTGCTATGCTTGAAGTAGGGTGCAGTTGTTATTTTGCTCATATGCTTTGAAGACCACTTAAATGAAAATCAGAGTTGCTATATTTTTTTAATCAAGTTTTTCAGTCTTTTTAAGCATTCCACAGTACTTCTCAATGTCCAACCATACAGTTGCATGATGGTTGTTCTTACTGATTGTATTAATTTAATTGCTTAGGTGATACTGGGCACTTGGTGGACAGCTATATATCTGGGAAAATAACACAATTAAAAGAACAAATTTCGACGCTTGAGAAACGAGAAGAAAGGTAAAGTGTTGTTGATGTATTTACTCGAATAGCTCCTATGCAATCATACACCTATGTAATAGCCGGTTCCTTTTTAATAATTCCTATAATATAGTAATAAATCTAGATTATGTGTCTTGGGTACAAATTAAGGGGATCATAACGAACAATGATAGATGCACATTTTGAATATCTGTTTCTCTTGTTTCTAAAACCATAATAATTCATGGTGATTAAACCTGTTCTCTTACAGTTGTAGCATTTGAATTTTGTGTTGAACAGGTACAAGACTGTTTTTGCTGATAGAATTTCAGTGTTTAGGAGAGCATGCTGTGAACTTTTTGGCTATAAGGTATTGGCTATTTTTCTGTTTTTTTTGTTGGTAGTGTGTGAATAGCAATGTGCTTTGCCACTTGGTAAGGAGATGGAATGCAGGTGCCGTTTATTTTGTGGTTTTAATGCTCACAATTGTCATGGATTGTTTTATTTATTTATTTTGTATTAATACCAACAAAAAAAATCAATAAAACAATTTTCTATATATTCCGAGGTTCATGTGATGCTCATGTACTACTCCTTTTTTCAATGTGCTCTCTCAGACAGAAGGTCTAGTAGGTCTAAACAGTTGGTTTTGATGATTGTTGGCAGATTGTAATGGACGAACACCAGCGGGCTAATGGGATCCCAGTGACTCGTTTTACTTTGCAATCTATCTATGCTCTAAATGATGATGAAAAGCTTGAATTTGAATATGAATCTGGGAATACAAACATTATGGTAAGATGGTGTTCTATGTTTACACATGACTTGACTTGAAAGTATTGTGTTCTAAGCTCATTTTTCCCTTTCCTACATAATACTATTGCAACAGGTGAATGACTACACTTCTCAATCTGAGATATCCCGTCAGGTACTTGAAAAAGTTCTTGCTTGCCTGAGAGTGTTATCATTTAGAAGCCGATGTTTTACTGGAACACTCAATCGGAAGTTTGTGTTTTGTATGCAGGTGGATATATTCATTCGCAAAATGAATTCAATCCCAGCTTTCACTGCCAACTTGACAGTTGAGTCTTTCAACAGACGGACACTATCTTAGTTTTTTCTGGTAAATTCGGGATGGAATCAAATAATAGTTTGTTCGTTAAATTGTTTGACTTTGTACCTTTTATTTGGTTATCCAGAATTTTGTCACCTATTTGGTTCTTCATAATTTTCTTTTGGGTATTTGATCATTGGGAAATATATTCGGTCTTGAAACATTACTCCTTCACGCGAGATCTCTAATTTTAGTCCTTAGACATTTCTATGCATTTTAAACTTTAGTTCCACCGTTAAAATTTCCATTCAAAATTCTAAAAGAGTATTAAAAAATAATTTTTTATACTAAAATATTAATAAAAAATTTAAAAAATTATTTAAAAATGCATAAAAATGAAGATTGGATTTTGTTAAAATGTTTTTAATAATTAAAATTAATAAAAACAAGATAAAGTAAGAAATTATAAAAGAAATAAAAAATATAGAAAGTAAAAATATTAGATAAAATATATAACAAAATTTAAAAAATTATGAAAAAAACTAAGTAACTAACTAATTCATTCAGCTAACAAAGCTAATTAGGTAACCAATTCGTTATATATTTTTATATAATTTTTTGATTTTTTTCATTCAATATATTTATTCTCCTTTTTTTTAGAATTTCTTACTATTTCTCTGTTTTAGTTATTAAAAAATATTATTATAAAAAAAACTAATCTTCATTTTTCTGCATTTTAAAAAAAATATTTTAAAATAAAAAATTCCGTCAAAGTTTTAGACCGAAATATTAATGGTAGAGATTAAAGTTTAAAATATGGAAACATCAGGAACTAAAGTTTAGAAGCGTCAAGTAATTCTCCGTTGATCATTACTACAAACAGTTTCAATGAAATTCAGGCAATTTAAATATCCAACAAATATAAATTTAAATATTTTAAAGCGACCTATTGTGTTATGTAGATACTTGGGTATTAATTTAGGGATAAGTTGAGAGAGATTTGAGTGAGAAAAGATGAGAAGAGAGGGAAAAGAGACAAGTTTTGTTTGTGTTTAATTTGTGTTTAATTTAGGGATAAACATACAATAATAAAATTGGGCAAAAAGGCATTTGAGAATCCTGAACTCTGACGTTTTATTTTGTGGGAACCCTCAACTATTTTTTTATTTAATCACCCCCCGACTTCTTTACATTTTGTTTAATCACAACCCTACCGTCACGTTTTGCTGATGTGTCACTGTTATGTGCCTCGTCACGTGCTTACTGGACGCCACATCATCAAAACACGTCAGCAACTTGTCACGTAGGTCCGTCCACGTCAACAACACACTTTTTCTTTTTTTTCTTTCATTTTTTTTCTTTTTTTCCTTCTTTCCCATTCTTTTTTCATTTTTGCAGCCCTATCCTATCCTCTTCTTCAGCAACCAAATCCTATCCTCTTCTTCTTCCTCTGCCTTCAAACCAAATCAAAAACAAAAAACCAAATTAATTCCAAATTAATTCCCAAATCCAATCTCAAATTAATATCCATCTCTACCAAATTAATTAGTCCCTTGCACCAAACTAATTCCCACCCTCTCTGCAAATTAATTAGACCCTTGCACCAAATTAAATCCATGGCAGCAACACACCAAATTAAATCCATGGCAGCAGCACACCATCAAAACAATTCCCACCCTCTCTACTCCATTAATAAAACTTGCTCTACACCTTGGCAGCCGTAGAAGAAGGGGCACTGGCCATACACCAAAACCGCCACCGCCAATAATCCTCCATCAACCACCTATCACCACCAACCACAACCGCAACCCCGTCACACACACCCAATCACCGCCAACCATCAAACCCGGATCCAAACCCAACCTCACTGCCACAATCCAAACCCATCCTCCACCGTCACCATCAAACACCATAACCACCGCAACCCACCGTCAAACACCTCACCAACTCCACATCCGCCTAATCCAACCCAAATCGCCACACGAACCACCACCCATCGCCACGGCCAATCACCCTCGTTCACCACCAAATAAACCCATCCACATCACAAAAATTCAACCCACCTCCACAAATCCGACCAAAATCCTCCTCTTTTGCCACCCATCGCCACCGATCTCCTCCTCCGCCTGCCAAACCCATCGCCACCGATCTCCTCCTCTGCCTGCCAAACCCACCTCCTCAATCACCACTGCCAGCCCCACCAAAACCCCAAATCCAACCAGCCACACCACAAATCCGCCATCACCACTGCCAAAACCAACCTTCGCCACTGCCAAAACAAACCCACACCCAACCCGGCCGAAACCATCACAAAACCATATAAAAATCCACCTCTGCTGTTGTGTTTGTTACTCTAAGAGCAGAGAAGAGAGAGCTGTGGCCAAGAGGGAAGAGCCAAAAAAGAAAGGAAAAGAAAAGAGAAAGGATAGGGCTGCAAAAATGAAAAAAGTATGGGAAAGAAGGAAAAAAAGAAAAAAAAGAAAAAGTGTGTTGTTGACGTGGACGGACCTATCACCAAATGCCTTTTTGCCAATAAAATTGCAACTAAGGATAAAAAATGTAACAAACATTATAAGTCTAAAAAAATGGGGGAAAAATCGAATTAAATTATTTTCTTGCATCAAAGTGGTTCAACTTGTTATAAATATTATAGAGTCTAAGAAATAAAAAAATTAATTTAATAAAATTTCAAAGTTTCCACACTTTTACGTCACAAGTGGTTAAAAAAATCAAAAGTTTGTAGTATTTTTTTGTAAAATTTAAAAAATTGGGACCTAAGGAAGCAGAAAAAAAAAGAATTAAATTACTTTTTTTTTAAATTACTTAAAAAAAGTTTTTTTAAGTAAAAGAATAAGTAATAAAATATACTAATAAATATAATAAAATTTGAAGAGGCGAAGAAAATATAATAAATATAATTAGTGATCCATATCTACTCAGATCTCTAAATAAAAGAAATGGATGGCTACTAAATAAACCTTTTGATTTTTTCGAAACCCTACTTATATTTTTATCATAAATAAAATAATCAATAAGTTAATGTTCTTCTGTGTATTTTAGGGGAGTGAATCCTCTAACACTTCACTTTAAATAAATCTTAATAGTCATAATTAAACCACCAATACATACCCCCTTCTGCGTTATGATTCTCTTTATTTTGCCGGAAATAAATGACATTTCCGGCAATCAAAGTTAGAGATGACGGTGCTACCTTTGCTTGCGTTTGCTATCAGTGATGGCGGTTTTGGCTCGACTCAACTATCGTAGCTGCGGTACAGAGAAAAATTGTCATCTCAATACGTTTGAAAAATCAAATTTGAGAGGGAATGAAATGTTTCGCCTATTAATACCACCACAAATTTCGTATTTGTATTCAATATCCGAATCCCATTTCTTATTTATAATTCGTTCAAATTGAATTTATTTTTGTTAATTTTAACAAACTACACCTTAATTTAAAAATGATTTTAAGATGTTTTTAACTGAAAGATGTTTTTAATTGAAAAATAACATGGAAAATATATTTTTTCACTTTCCATATCATTTTTTATTTTATTTATTTTCATGTAATTAAAAGGTAAGGCTTCCTTATCCTTACCAAGAGTTAAATAGATTTTAATGTAATTTCAAAATTGAGAGTAATTTGGTAAAAAATTGAATAAATTGTAAATGAAGATATGATCCAAACATTAACTACAATGGTTTTATAGTTTTTTCCTTTTAAAAATGAATAAGATACTAATGACATGTTGTACGTGGTGGACTACATTCGGGGAAGTGCCGCGTCATCAATCATCAATACTAAAAAAAACTACTCTCTGTCTTAAAGTGTTTGATTCTGTTAATTTTGCACAGGATTTAAAGAAGTGCATTTATTACACTATTAACTCACATTTTTACTCAAAAATACTCTTAAAATCGAACCCGATCGAACTCCGATTGAACCTAATTTAAATCGATCCAATAAATCATTTTGGGTCGATTTTTAAAACACTACTTAGAATGTTACTCCTTACTAGAAAATTTTAAAAACTCTATAGTTTAGTAATAAAATTTAATCAATAAATTGACTTTTATTTGTTTGAATAACAATCTTTATCAAAGAAATTTTTTGATAAATCACTCTCAAATGAAGTGTGGCCATTGTACATTGACGCTCTTTTGAATCTTTGATCTCTAATTAAGTGCGCAAAAATCTCTCACTTATTTACCATTCCTACGAATAAAATAAATCAAATATAGCATGAAAAGTTTGCTATTGTATTAGGGTATAGTTTGCAGATTATTAGCCATGGGAAAAAGTTGCATGATTAAAAAAAAACAAAATTATTGCAATTTATCAAGTTGAAGGACTATGTTTTTTTATAAATCTAACTTTAAATTAATGTTAACGTTGTTTAATTGTTTAAAAAAAAGAATAAAATTTCTTTAACAGAAATTTATCAAAAAATTATAATAACAAAAAATTAAAATAAATATTACGCAAATTATAGAAAAAATGTAACAAATACAGTGATAGTTATGATAATAAAATAACAACCATTAGACTAAAGCCATGATGCCATCAATTAGTTTTCGTTTCTATAAATTATCCTGATTTTTAGTTCATGGTTTATATCATAACTTTAAGAATAAAGTCATCGACTCACCCATGAACCCTTTATTTTTGCAAGTTTTGTCTGAATTTTGGATTCTGTGGTTAAGTTCATGAAATCACCCATACCCTTCGATTTGCTAAGTAATAATCATCACATTACCTTTTACCCTCAAAAATCATTTTACTTCAATAATTAGAGGTGAGTTAGTAAAAGTTAAATAAAAAATATTTTTTTATATAACAGCAAAACGCCATTTATTTAGGAAGAATAAAAGGGAGTAATTCACTACGAGTAAGCTTCCTAATATGTAAGTATATCAGTAGATGGAGCCTTTTCTTTGGTTTAGTTGGTGGGAATATGATAAAATTAGGTTTTGGAATGCTTGAGTCTTTAATTATTTGATAATATTATTCAAGGTTGGTTTCTATCTTTTTATTTTGTTTACTTTTTCTCGAATCGTTTACTTGTTTTATTGTGAATCATCTAGTTATAGCTTGTTCCATCAAAATTATTTGAGAATTTTTTTAAATCGACAATTATTAGTTGAACTTAGAACTAAAGGGGATTGGAGTGATTGAAAAAGTATTAGAGAGGAGTGCAAACACTTAATTTAGAGTAAATACATAAGAGAATACTGTCTAATATTAAGATATTTTTTTGTTCGTTTGCTGTTTTCTTTGTGATTTACAGCTTTACAGTTATGTCAAGAGATGTGCAAATCACTCTTTGTTTTCAATGTATGGGGATAGAACATTCTTCTGAAAAAGAATGGATTGATACTACCTTGCAAACTTTTTGCACAGAGTAATTGTTCAAGAAAGGAGGTGCAATGTGATGTGATGATCGACAAGGAAAGTTGTTCTAATGTTGCTAGTATTTTTTTAGTACCTATGCTCAACTTACCAGCATTGGAACACCCTAAACCTTACAAGTTTCAATGGTCGAATGATGGTAGTGAAGTCAATGTGACGAAATAAGTTAAAGTTTTATTCTCCATTGAAAAATACAAAGAGGTGCTATGTGATGTGCTTCTAATGCAAACTAGCCATATTCTACTTGCGCAATCATGCAAATTGGTAGAAAGGCCAAACACGTTGCGAAGAATTATGAATCCAATATCTAAAAGTTAGAAAATGATAGGTAAGAAATTCTCTCTAGTATTTTTGGATTCGTTGAAAATTTGCAAGGAAGTACTTTATTTGCAACAATCCTATGTTGACTTTGAAAAGGACTTCAAGCTTGAGAGTGAAGCAATGGAATTGTGTGATCAAAAACAAGATGGGCCGTTTGTTTCTCCAAAGGATTTGGTTCCTATTGGTCAAGTGGATTGAGGTAGTGGAGAATGGCAAATATGAAGTTTCAGCAAAGTTAACCATGGCCTGATTTACCTCCATATTCCTCTCCCACGACCATGCTACAAAATCCCCTAAATCCCGATGAATCAACCAAGGCGCGAGGATGCGAAAGGGCGCGGATGTAGCAACCTGTCGTGTAGCATTCAAGCATAACAAAAGAGGTCTGTGGTCAGAAAAAAATCTCGGGAGACTAACAACCGACGCCTTGCCAAACTGACTAGGCCATGAAAGCGTACAGACCGCTCGATCAATGCGTTCATATACCAGTCCACGCTGCCAGGTCCAACGCGGGCCTTGAAAACCCAAGTCGATGAAGTTATTGATGTTCATGCATTGTTGAATAAGGGACACGCACGACTGCCCCTCGCGGACCCTCCAATCTTCGAAAAGGAATAAAGGAAAGCATTAAAGTCCCCTATAAGGCACCAAGGCAACGACATAGAGCAGCGTGATTTCGTGCCAAAGGTCTTTGCGGAAGCTAGCAATGGGATCTCCATACACTGCAGAAACAGTAAAATGAGGACAGCAATGTCCAGATACCACTACTGTGACCATCTGGTAAGAAAAGCACATAACTGACACGTCACCGAAGCTCTCCACTACAACCAAATCCCGCCTGAGAACCCATCAGCTGACCTGCAGCCTTGACAATTCCAAGCAAAAATTCAACAATCCATTTAAAAGAAATAGAGAAAAAAGAGACCTTAATATAACTCTCGGAACCACCAACCGCTCGGCACCAAAGCATCAATTGCCCATGAGGAGATCAAATTGAAACTGTTGTGCCTGCATCTGCTTCACAAGGAGCACTAAGGTCTGCTCTCCTCACCAACCACTGCAACCTACAGATATAAAACGTTAAGCACTGGACACCATTCATGACTAATAAGCAGCTGGTGTTCAAAACCAAATCGGCTATAATTTCATCTGTAGCAAGTCCGAAGGGATGAACATTATTACAAAAGAGGAAAAGCAAGCTGGACAAAACACTAAAATAACAACTATACATTGTGCTTATTTTGTTCTTTCGAATTATACTGCTGGACTTTAATCCCAAACTAGAAACAATACCACAATCACCCATAAACAGCTCAACAAAAACCATTTACAAAAACCAACATTTGCAATGGCACTCCTCTCAGACCCCTTTGTCCAGCTCTGAATATTGACGAGAGTGCCTGGATGACGAATAAGCTGAAATTGCAGATCCAGTCGATTTCAAAGTGTTTTTAGCCACTGCTGTACTTTTCTTCATCACTAACCAGACAGCCCAGAAGAACCCAATCCAACCTGAATCACACAAAATTGTCAAGTCACCAATAAGGATCTCACGTCAAATGCTAAAATGGGAAAGCTTTCCGGAAAATGTAGTACTATACAGTTTAAAACAAATCAATCATTCCATATTAGTTGTCCATATGCAGCAGCAAATCAGTTATATGGTGTGAAACAAGTGAATATAGACCGTGAAAAAGAGTCAATATCAATCATACTGACGGAGGAATTCTCCAGAACCCAATTAGGCTGGGTATGGTCTATGATAGTAAGGGTTGGGTAACTAAGATGGAGCAAGAGCATCGGATAAGCAGAGATGAGATTAGGATGTTGGAATCCACTTTCAATAAAGCAAGGAGTAAAGGATCAGAAGAAAATATTTGCAAGATGATCAGGGTGCAAGTGTGATGGGCAAGTCAAGAGAGGGAGATTTGAGTTGGTCATTGCCCATGTCTAATTGCAACCTAGAGAGCACATATTAGGAGGTACACATTGAGGTGTTAGGTAGGAAGAAAACATGAGGGAGCCCTATCATTACATGGCTGGAACTTCTGAAGAAGGACTAGGAACCACGGCAATCCTGAACAGTTAGCCTATGATATATGTAACATGATAAGGATGGATCAACGTGGCTAACCTCAACTTGCATTGAAGCTAAGTTTAGTTGAGTATCATAAAAGGTTGCCCGATTAAATGGGGTACAAAGTTCACCTTTTCTCTCTCAGGATAGACATTTATACCTTGTGGCACTAGAATAACTGTCCATTCCTTTTCTTAGGCATGGAGTAGTGAGACCTACTTGAACAAAACTTAACGAGATAATAGTCAGCTGGGATTTTAAATACAGGTTGGTTTTTGGAGAACTTGTCACCACAACTCCATTGAAACTTAGGTCACTATCCAAATTTGTGAAGAAATAGTTCAAGGACTTGGGGTTTGGAAAGGACATAGGGGTCTTCATTGCTACAAATCCATTGCAGCCAAGTTACAAATAAAAAGAAGGCGAAACTCCAGCAAATACTCAAATGAGGGCAACAAACCTGTAGCGATGACAACGGCAGTGATTGCACAAATGGTTGCAGTGGAAATGACAAAGATGGCAACTGACAATGCTCCTATGTATACAGCAGCTACACAGGCGAAGAAAAGTGCAAGGAATCCTCCTGCAGCAGCCAAAGACACGAGAAGAGAGATGACAATCGCATTGACAGTAGCCGCCACAAAGAAAACCATGAAGACCAGCAATCCTGTGAAGGTCAGAAGAACAATGGTCCCAATCTGCAGCCGATTCAGAACCAAAACACCCAAAAAGAAGGAAAAAAAACAATAGATCGTGAGAAATTTGCGATTGGAAATTAAACAATAAAGAAGCACGGGAAGGTAGAAAGGTACTGACAGAGGCGACGAGGAGAGCGCGGAGAGGAGATCCCCTGCGAGTCCACTGGTGAAGGTTGCGTCCACTGTTGGCAGAGGCATCCTTAAGCAACGGCGCGTTCTCAGAAAAAGCAGTCTTGATCCGGTGCAGTAGACGACCATCAGAGTATAAGACGATGGAGATCATCCGCTGAAAAACGGCGAGGAGAGTCTCCTCCTGATCATAGCGCTTCTTACTCGCTTCTGGATGATTAACTCCGTTCGACCCATCTACTTCCGCCATTTCTCTAGTTTCTAGTTCAGTGCATAGTTGGAATTGAACGATTGGGGAGGGTGTTTCTTTTCAACACTGCTTTAATGCATTGCTTGCTTCTAATTTATTTCCATTGTTAATTTAAGCTCATCATCTGTGATCTAATCTTAAAATGCCACCTCCTCTTCCGCTTGGAGACGTATTATTGGCTTATTGGTTAGATAGTTAGGATGACACTTAAAGATGGCAATTTCGCCCGCCCGGTACGTGAAGCCCGCTTCAGGGCATGATTTTCCCAGTTTGACCAGGGATTTTTGGGCTTGGGATTTTCCATTCTAGTTTGACCGGGTAACGAGGCGGGGATGGAATGGTCCGTAATCTCGATTATTCATCGTAATATTATTTACAAAAATGTCATTATATATATAATAATAATAAATTAATTTTTTTAAGTAAAAAGATATTATATTATTGTTAATTAATTATATTTAAATTATTAATTATTAAAAATACTAAACATATTAAGAAAAAAATTAATTTGTTAATTAATTTATAAAAAAAAACATTTTTTCCGGGAACTTCCTACCTGGTTGCCATCCATGATAGTGGATCAGATGATAGTGTATCAGATGTGGATATCGCTATTATCATATCCTAGCGACATTTTTCGTCCTTTTATTTTTAAAAATTATTTAATCTCATCCCCTTATCAGATTATTTATGAAATCTATCATAGCCATTTTTGGTATTATTAGCTTATTTATAGTCCCTCCAATTTTTTTTAAAATTGAATTATTAAAATTTCACTTCAATGATTTTAAATTTTATTCTAAAATTATAGGATCTGTTTCAACTAGTTTATACCTTCGGTTAAAATTCTTGCTATAAATTGGAGAGACTTTTAATAAGAAGAGTAAAATAGTCATTTTATTAAATTTAAGAAAAAAAATTGAAATTTTGCTCCAATTTTTTTTAATTGAATTCTAAAATTTCACAGTCAATTTCTTCAAATTTATAGCTATAATAGAGGTTTTTAATAAGATTAATGGTAAGATAGTCATTTTTTCATCTTTTGGAAGAAAAAAATTCACTTCAAATTTTTTATGATAGAATTATAAAATTATAGGCTCTATTTCATCTAGTTTATACCCTTGGGAAAATTTCTAGCTATAAAGTGGAGAAACTTTTAATAAGAAGGGTATAGTCATTTTGTTATATTTAATAAAAATATTTAAATTTTACTCTAAAAGTTTTTATAATTGAATTTTAAAAGTTAACGGTCTATGTCATCAAGTTTACACCCTAAGTAAAAACTCTAGCTAAAAAATGAGAAGATTTTCAAAAAGTTTGGTATAATGATCATTTTGCCATATTTAAGAAAATTTTAGAAATTTTACTCCAATACAATTTATAACAAAAAATTTAAATTATATAGCCTACTTCATAAAGTTCATACCCTTTAGAAAAGATCTAGCAATAAACCGCAGAGATTTAGAATAAAAAGGATAAATTGGTTATTTTGTCATAATCAAAAGAAAAATTGAGATTTCAAAATTTTTATAATTGAATTACAAAACACTAGATTCTATTTCATCACGTTTCAACCCTTAAAAAAAATATAGCTATAAATTGAAGAGATTTTAAAAGAAAACGGTAAAATGATCTTGAAGAAAAAATTGAAATTTCTCTCCAAAAGTTTTCATAATTGAATTATAAAATTCAGAGTCTATTTCATTAAGTTTAAACCCTTGAAAAAATATTGTTAGAAATTGCAGAGTTATTAAAAAAGAAAGGTAAAATGATCATTTTATCATATTTAAGAAAAAAATTGAAATTTTGCTGTAAAAAAATTTCAATTTCTTGGGTCTAGAGATTAAGTTGGAGAAATTTTTATTAAGAAAGATAAAATAATCATTTTGTCATATATAAGAAAAAAAATTAGAGTTTCACTCCAAAACTTTTTATAATTAAATTCTAAAATTATAGGCTCTTTTTCATCTAGTTTATATCCTTAGGAAAAATTCTAGCTATAAATTGGAGAGAATATTAATAAGAATGGAAATTTTTTCATTTTATCATATTTAAGAAAAAAATTAAAGTTTCACTTAATTTTTTTTTATAATCGAATTATAAAATTTTAGGGTGTATTTTATCAAGTTTATACCGTTGTGTAAAATTTCACTTCATCTAGTTTTTACCCTTGTCAAAAATTATAGCTATAAATTGTAGAGATTTTGAAAAAGAATAGTATAATTAATGATCATTTTCTAATATTTAAGAAAATTTTGAATTTCACTAAAAAAAATTATAATTGGGTGTCAGTCAGAGGCGGAGCCTCGTTAGGACCAGAGGGGGCTACAGCCCCCCCAAACTTTTCAAATTGCTTGCCCTAGCCCTTGTCCAGCCTATGCCTCAGTTTTTGCCTCAGCCCAATTGCCCCCCTAAACTTTTAAACTTTTCAAAAAAATCCACTCTGTTCTCAATTTATCATAGCTTATTTACTTTTTTATTTTTCTAAATTGAAAAATTTAATACGTTTAATCAATTCTTAATTTACTTTCACAACAATTAAAATAATAATCAATTACTTTGATATATTTCTAATAATTTTACTAATTATATCTAATCACGTATATTGTATGATTGGATATAATATTGTATGAATTCTAATATATAATTAATTTTTTTCTTTATTGTCTTCTTATTTATCTTTTTGTTAAATTTATCTAAATATTTGTCATTTAGTAACGGATACAAATACTTTTAATCATTTTTTCAATTTTTTATTTAGTTCATTTGGATTTTCTTTAAAATACTCCAAAAAAAATCGGGGCAGAGTATAAATTCTCAATCCGTCATTAATCTCACCCCCCCAAATATCGAGAACAGACTCCCCCACTAGTGTCAGTGGGTGGTTGTCCGACCTGTCTTCTTAGTCTGCTTTCTGCTCCGGTGATCTCGATGTCGAGTGGCAATTATTTGGCTTCAAAGGATTGTTCAGTTCAGTGACATTATGGATTCCAAAAAGTGTGTCGATTGTGGGCAATCAAGCACCGTCCTTTTTAGATTGTTTAGTTCAGCGGTTCAGCCTACTAGCACCGTCCATTTTCTATCTTTGACTAAGTCCATGTTCTTAATTTTTTTTTTTCAACTTAATCATTCTCTTTATTATTATTGGTATTATTTTTTGAAAATATTATATTTTTATTAGTAAGCTTACCTTCACCATCTCTTCATGTTTGTGGATGGTGTTATATATTCTTGGCTTTAAAGAAAAAGAAAGATAAAGAAGAAGGATTGGGTGTGGTTGAATTATTTGTGTAGTGGGTGATTAAATCAAAGGTTACTAGCGGGTATGGATGATGAGGTGGATTATTCATCTTCATCAGGTGGGGATAATGCAAAATTATTAGGAGCCGCAGCAGTAGCAGCACAAACTCAACCTCCAGGTAAGTTGGGAGATTCAAACAGTTTTGTTGGGAAGCATCGGATCGCAGCCGCCATCTCCCAACTTGAAGCTCACACGAATTCCATCCAGGTAACTAACCTGCTTTTAATTTTAATCTGGGTTTCCTTTATTTCTAACCCATCCAATTTGCTACAGGAGGAGCTAGATGAGCTTGAGAGCTCAGGGGAATCTTCCCTTGTCTGCAAAGAGTAAGAAACCGATTTAATTTTTAAATTAAATATGGCTTTGGGCGGTTTATAATCTCATGTGTTTGGTTGAAACTTGAATCTGCTGGCTGCTGCTGCTGCTGTCCTGCACAGACTCATGTCAAGGGTTGAATCCACTCCGGATCCTCTGCTTCCATGGTAAGAACTAAGAATGAATGAATGAATCAATCAATCTAGGACATTTGTTCTTTTATTGTTGTTGTTGGGAAGAAATTAGTGAATATTAATGATGTGAGATCGAATATGTGATGGAATGGAATGAATGCAGGATGAATAAAGGGCCAACAACAACAAGTGATGGGTGGGATCGGTGGTTTCGAGGGACTGAAAAGAACTCTCAAAGGAGGCGATGGGTCTCTTCTTCAAGTTCAAAATATGCCTAAATGATATGAAATCTACGAAGCACAAGCACGTAAACTTCATTTTTTATGCTGACCGGCACCACAATCACCACATGTGTCTAATTTATTATCTCTCGTGTTCTGTTTTTTTTGTCATAATTCTAACTAATTATTGGTATGAAAGAAATGTTTAAATTATAGTCACTAAAAATATTTATAAGAATAAATTTAAAATTAACGTTATTATTGTGAATAATATTTTTATATAATATATATTAATTTTCCAGGTCCGTACCGTATCTAGTATCCGTGCTTCGTAGCATAAAATGATGATCAAACTACTTTTTCATTATCATGTCATTCGTCCTCTTCCTCTTCTCCGCCAATATATCCATCAATGTTACTAATTAATTTTGCTATATTACCTAGTACAAATCTTTTGAGTTTCTTTCCATTTGAGCCATGTTTTTGAGTTGATCCTCTCTATATTACCCTGTCAAATTAGAAATGCGGCGCCACGCCGGCCATCCACAGGCAAACCTTAGGCTGGCATAGCCGAGGAGACAAGCAGCAAAGAGTAATAATGTAACTAATTGGGAGGGTTAAGCTGAGCCCGAGCTCATCTCCAACTATAACTAATACAGACCGAACCAAACTCATTTACCGTCTAACTTTCTCTAGCAGACGAAGTTTGGCACTCCTACACCGCTGATTCAATCTTTCTTCCTCTTCAGATGGAGTTATCGGTCTCTTGGTCAAGATTGTTCCATTCTGCCCTACTACCACCTGTCTTATCCAAGTTTCTTCCCTATCACCACCGCCAGATCTGACATACCTTAAATCTCTTCCACCTCCATCATCACCTGTATTGCTTTCAAGAATGCGCAGAAATGTCTGTTTCACAATTCTGCCCTCCAAGCTGTGGAAAGAAATGACAGCACGCCTTCCCCCAGGTGAAAGGCACTCAAAACAAGCATCAAGAGACTTCTCTAGAGTATTGAGTTCATCATTAACAGTGATTCTCAGAGTTTGGAACACCCGCATAGCCGTCTTCACCCAACCTTGCCTCCCTTCTGTTCAGCCATTTTGATAAAGATTTATTCATACAGAAAATATATGACCTGTATCAGTTTATAATAGCTTGCAATCCCTCTGCCCATGGACAACAAGTTGTTGTTAACCAGTCAAACAAAGCTCCTTCATTAGAGAAATAATTGTGGACAAAATATATGGAGAAGGCTACCTCTATACCCAGGAGTAACCCTCTGAATTAGATCTCTTAGTTCTGCGGTGGAATGCAAACCACCACAAAGACGAGCTTGAACTATCTTATTCTGAAGCAAACACCAGTTGCTTTCTTCTCCATACTCTCGTAGGATTCGGCTAACTTCAGC
Source organism: Viola odorata (assembly GCA_963691705.1). Lineage (NCBI taxonomy): Eukaryota > Viridiplantae > Streptophyta > Magnoliopsida > Malpighiales > Violaceae > Viola > Viola odorata. The sequence goes on along the minus strand of OY829538.1, from coordinate 59,813,070 downwards.
TTCTGGCCAGTAATTCAGTATGTCTTCTGCTTTCAGACTTGCCTACCATATGATAGTAAAAGTCAGTTAAACAGACATATCTTTAAGAAACTACATTCTTTGTTTCACTCAAAGTAGATGTAGGGACCTTTAATATTATAGACAAAAGGAGTTTGCATGCCTAAATACCACATCAAAATTTCATCAATAAGTGTAGAATCTTAACTATCAGGATTATCCAGTTGATGATAATTATGGCTATCAGGATTTGGATAATCCTGATAGCCAGAAATAGCAGTGCCAAATGTCTCACCATAAAAATTGGAATCAAGCATAATTCAATTGAGGGAAAAATATACATGATGAACAAGAGGATATCCCTAGTTCCAAGGTATATGCTAGCCATTACATCAAAGTGCTTGCTTCTTTGATAATATATATAGAACTGAAAAATTGACCACACAACATTTGCATATGAAATCAAAACGTATAATAAACCTCCACGGATTTCAAAACAATATGCAACATGAAATAAGCAGTTGGGTAGAATCAGAAAAAAAGGAAATGGAATGGCATGACTAAGAGAAATCAGTAAATCGTATACAATGCCATAACAAGTCAACATAACCTGAAGAAAACTAAACAACAACAAATATTTCTGCTTGTCCAATATAATATATATATATTTCAAGAAAAATAATGGAAAATTTACTTACTTCCTTCAGAGTTGCAGAAATGTATTAAATGCCAACAAAGAACCAGAAATGACGAAAATTTAATTGTTATGATGATTTCGCCACTAAGCCAACTTCTGGTACACTTCCTAAACAGTCACCCGAAAATAGTATAGAATCACTGCACCTAACTTAAATTGATCTAAACTTTGGTCATCCCCTATTTTTCATGGATCTGCATGTCATGAGATGAATCTTATTGAAGCAACAAATATGTACAAGCTTGTTATCATGAATGGTACCAATTAGCATACATTAGACGTGTGTCAACACCCTCCAAAACAAATCATCCATCCTATAATAAGATTGAGCACGACAAGATAATTTTAAGTCTAAGAAGATTGACACAATACCGTGTTGATGAAGTTTAGCCCAAAGAGAAACTGAGGTAGATCACAAACTTAGATACAATCACATTACCTGAGAATCTATCCTCATGTCAAGAGGTCCATCAGCAAGCACGCTGAACCCTCTTTCCGGATTGTTAACCTGTGAGGGGGTTCAAAGGAGAATTGAGAAAAAAAAGGCACAAATTTGTCAACTAATCTTATTAACATATAGAGGAGCTAATAAAGAACACCACCTGCATGGATGACATTCCAAGATCCATTAAGATGGCATTAACACTAGAGTCCAACAGGCTGTGTTCAACCTCCGCAAGAACGCTTTTAATACTTGTAAAATTCTTCAGAATGGTATGTGCTTTCAAGTGAGGATGAGAAGGAGAAAGAGTATCTAATTGAGCTTGTGCCACAGCATGCGCAACAGGATCAACATCCAGCCCCACAAAATATTGTAATTCAGGATGCAACTTAATTGTCTAGCAACAACAACAAGAACAATTCCTCAAAAAGTCAATCATAATTTCATTTTTTAAGGAGTGAAAAGACAAAAAACTAATAATGAAAATTTTACTAATTTAAGCAGGAAGTAAGAAGAAAGGCACAAACAGCAGAAGAGTGGCCAGCGGCTCCAAGCGTGCAATCAACAAAGGAGCGGAGGGGCAATAAGAAGACATCAAGAACTTCATGAAGCAAGACAGGGACATGATTTTCGTTGTTATATATACTAGAATCAAATTCCTGGTATGGATTCTGGGAGAGAGTCCTCTCTCTTTTCCCTTTTCTACTCTTTTGTTTTCTTTATTTCTCTTGCACGATGAGAAGGGAGCGGCACTGGTGAGGTGTTGCTGGACAGCTACTAGAGGTAGTGACAACCAACTGAATATTACCATTTGCTTTGCCATTAGAATTTTGATGTTTCAATTTGATTTGGTGATCCCATTTCCTGCCTCCTGCTGACAAACTTCACCACCTGTGCCATTAAATTAAACAAATTATCAAAACAAGAATTATGACAATGTTGCATTCACATTGCTATATTGTGGATCCTGTCAGTTTTAAGGTCACAAGATGTCAGTGAGACAAACAAACATGACGACAGATGCATAAAACTCCATCTACTCAATCTAAAGCTAAACAAGATGCCTTAACAATGGAGTGATTTGTCAAAATGATCAAAATATTTCTTAGTCACTACAATAGTTAAAGCTGCAACCTTTAGGAGCAGTCAACAGTACAGAGTTAATAAATTCACAGCAGACGAGCATTAAATCTTAATGACCCTAAGATATTTCAAGGAATGGAGAAGTTAGTTAGAGATAAATCTTACCTAAATTACAGAAGTGACTTCATTTCACAGTTAATGCTAAATCTCTACATAACACTAGTAAGAAAATAATTGATCGGTCAGCATGGGTTAACAGCAGGCCACAAAAATCAGACTAAGTTATCCTTCTCAGGATATTCAAGTGAAGTAATCCTTGGAACAAAAATATCATGTAGACAGCAAATAAGAAGAGTATATGATGAGCACACAATTTTGTTACTAGTAGGGTGGGATGATGATACCATGCTTGTTTATTAACCAGCACAATAACTTCACAAACTCTGCTCCTAATTAATTAACTCGTTTCTTAACAAAATCAAGCTAAGAAGCAGTTAAAACCAGCTGACCCACAAATCCTCTTGAATGTCTGCTCCTGAGCCTAACTCTTGGGCTAGAGAACATGAATAGCAGAAAAAAGACTATTACAGCTAAATACCGACAACAACACAGAACCCTGAAAAAAATTGTGCCAAAGTTAAGTTTTAAACAAAAAGAATGGAATGTTGCACATATTTAAACATCCCTTCCGCCATCTCTGTCACAATCTTCGGCCAAAATTCATCGGTGGGAATAGAACATGCAAAATTTCATTCCACGTTCTATATTCCAACCCCAAGAAAATTCACACTCACAATCCCAACATAACTTTCAAGATATACATACATAAGGAAAAAAACAAGAAGACCTTCTTCCTCTTACCCAGTATTGTCTTGTGGGTAATGCTATTAACTTCGCTCGGTGCTTTTCTTCGTGCTCTACCCGCTTTGGAACAAAAACCAGCTTAGGGTTGCAAAAGTTGTTGTTGGTTTTCGCCTGCCAATTTGCATAATCGCAGTAATAATCAACTTCCGCACCAGTGTTGAGTTGAGACTTGAGACTTGAGAGTTGAGAGGGACAAAATGAAATATCAAATAAAAAAATAAAAGGCCTTAATATACGTTTTTGCACCCTAATAAGCTTGTAGTCCCCATGTCGAACCGGGTTCAATTAACCCACACAATTTTTCTTTTTCTTTTTAAATTTTTATTATTAAAAAATTCCTCGATAGTGAAAAATGTATTTTTTTGAACTTTTTTCGTGATTTCAAATTGGGGCTTAATTGTACCTAATTTACAAACGTGGAGATGAAAAAGTGTATTAAGCTCTTATATTTTCATATGTTCAATTTTGTAAACTTATTTTAATTTTTTTAGACATTTAAATTTATTTTAATTGAAGAATAATATAACTATTAATTTGGCCCAAAATATTGTACCTACCATTTTAATATATCTCTAATCAATTTTCTTCAAATTTCTTATCAATTAAATCTTTTATTTTATTATATTTTATTTTGCACTTGAGCTATGCCAAAAACAACTCCAGTTATCATCAACATGACACAAATAATTTTTTATTAAGATATTATTACAATAAAAAAATTGACAATAATGTATTTGAAAATTATTACTTATGCCACATTTAAACTATCCTAGCAACATTTAGGAACAAAAGTGTCAAAAAAAATACTTAATTGATATATATATATATATATATATATAAAAGAAACATCGTAAATTTTGATTTATTTGATAGGATAAAATTTGGTGAATACCGGAATTAGTTGACTTTAAAATGTAAGTATAATAAGAGTAGTTTAATTTCTAAAACATTACACTAAATAATATAGAAATTTTATATTTGTGTAAAAGAAAATTTTAGCATCTTGCAAGTCAATATATTTGATACCTTATTTTTTTAACATGATTATTGTACTCATTTTATATTTATCCATAAAAAACTTAAAACTTACATAAATATAACTCTTTCATATTCTTTGGTGTACTTTTTGAAAGAAAATTTATACAAGCACGTTGAAGTTAGCTGACTCTAGAAGTATTATATGCTCTTATGTTACGACGGACTGTATGAAAGTCTCAACACATTCATTTTATATTTACGTAGATGTTCTCTATATTTAGGAACCAGGAAGCATATAATTACTAGTATCTTCACTATTCTTCGGTTGGATACTTCATTGAGATGGCTTTTAGATTGAGTAATAACTATAATTCACCTGGTGTTCCAAACTTCCAATTTGGCACACAAAGTTGGATCACCCAACTAATGAGGTTTTCGTTACATATGCACAATAGCTGGTAGGAATCTGGGCAGTATAATTGTTATATATGGGATGTGGGTGATGATAATGCATAGTTGGGAATGAGTTTGTGTAGTACAGTAGATGGGGATGAAATTGAAATCCCTTAAGAAAGTATGAATACTTTTCTATTATCTAACTATGTTTTGGTAACTAACACGCATATTGGAGAAGATTTTTAGTAACAGCGGATAGTATGGAGATGTGCATGGTTAGGGGATAAATTTAAATATCGTGAAAATGGGGAATAAAAGTGAAAGTCAGTTGCTGGATGGAAGACTAAAAATTATTTTGCAAAAGAAAACAAATTGATCAAAGGAAAAATGTATGTCTCAAGTTATTCAAGTTGTACCCAACTTTTTGTAGCGAATCTGCAGCATCTGCATTGTCAGGAGAAGTTTGCTCTTGAAATCATGTAACTATTGTCACGGCCAATTGAGGCATCTCAAGGCTAAAGGAAGAAAGCGCGGGAAAGGGAATAACAAACCGTTGGCAAGTCAAGTGGCAAAGCAGTTGAGAAACGGTTATGAGAATAGCTGGCTGTAACAGCTCAACTCTGAAGTTAGCTAGCTATTGACAACTGCGTAATTAGTAGTTAAGAGTTAGTTAATTGTTAGCTAAGATTCAAGTAGTATAAAAAGGTAAGGATAGTTAGAATAAACTGACTTATGCATTTTATAATCAATTTGAATTGTAATTGCTTAAGCCAATACAAAGATAGATTCAATGAATCTCCTTCAGCTGCAATGCAGCCACACACTGATACGATCCTAGCCCCGAGACTAGCCCTAGCGCACTTACAACACGCACACGCCTTGCGATCAAGGCCAATCAACCCAAAGCGTCGAGCCCAAGACGTTGCAAAGCATCCAGTGAGGTTAATACAACCTCTAGGCATGGAGGCAAGGCAGGAGACGCTGATTGATCAAGCCTTTATGCGAAGGATGACATGGAAGGTAGCTTGGAGGTACCTAGCGCAAGGTTTGACTATCACCCGAGTCAACCCATGGAAGAACGGCTTCAATCAGAGATCCAGAACATATAAAAGACCTATTGGAGTCTTGGGAAGACTGTGTCCAAGTTTCAGAGCTTTTGGACGAGTAGAACTCAAGATGGCTCATGATGACATTCTTGCTGTCAAGGAGAGGACGCACAGACGCAACCAGCGCCTTCGACAGAACCTAGACGGAGCTACAGAGGTCAGAATCGTGCGTTCAAATATGTTTTGGAAACCTCAGTATGTCCTCTACATTGTGTCCAAAATTCAGGTCAAACGTACTAGCCGATTTTATGTTATGGTTCATTATATTTTCGCTGACGGCAATCCTACGCGGATGAGGACTTCAAAACGCTTCCGTCAACGCCAACGACCATTCATTGGACCAGTCTGGCCCGGACCAGGAAGAGGAGCACCCTCCTACTATTTTTGTGTCTTAGCTATCGAATGGGACAAGTTTCAGCCCAATCGGACGAGTCAATCAAAAGGTAGCCCGGTGAGACATTTTACTATGTAGTGTGAACGCGAGCAGACCGCAACTTGGAGAATTCGGCCCAAACCTTGGCCTGATGATGCGAATGCGTTCTGGAATGATTATATTGTATTTATTAATCTATTGTTTAAGTTATTTTACTATTATTTATCTAGGTGGATTTTATTATTAAGTAGATAGATAATTAGAAGATCTTTCTAGGAAGTATAGCGCATGTGAACTTCCTAGATTAGGGTTTTGCGCATCTCTTTCCTTATAAAGAGCATGCCGCTGCTATTGTTAAGTTAGACGTTGATTATTATTAAAAACCAGAAGAGTTTTCTTCAGTTGATCCCTCAAGATCCTTGTTCTATATCCGGTTTGATAAGCCGCATCTAGCCTTAAGTAAAGCACGAAGTTATCATTCCATTCTTTAGTCTCGTCGGGGTTGTCTAGGTATTGCACCTAGGAGGGTCCGAGTCCTATTGAAGATCCTTGAAGGATTTCGTCCAGGTTGCCTAAGTATTACACTTAGGAGGGTTGGAGTTTCCGACGAGTTAGTTTTCCGCATTCAAATCCTTGTCGCTGAGCAACGATCCAACAATTGGAAGGTTTCCGAATCAGGAACCACATCAGCTGGTAGCGGAGCAAAGGCTGCTCACCGTAAAGGTATCTATCCTTTAATTATTGTTTCGTTTTGTTAAGATTGGTTTCTTTGTCTTCCCTAGCCAAATCTATACCAATCTTGTTTTGTTTCCCCGTTTGTGTTAGTGAGTCGAAACTAGTAACTAGTTGCGTCTTGTTTAGGTAACAAATCAAGCCCTTTGATTTGCTATCTTCTTTGAGTCAGAAAACAGAAAATAAAGTCCCACAAAGTGTCAGTTTATTTTGTTTCAAGTATTTGCAATTTCTATTTACAAAAAAAAACAAAAAACAAAAAGAAAGAACAACACATTCGTCAAAAACAGAACAGCAGACGAAATTTAAAAAAAATTCAGTGTGTTAACAAATCAGGAACCTTGCGATCAATACAGAATAAAAATCAGCAAGAAAAGAGTGTTCCAACACAACAAGAATCATCAAAAACGGATCTGTCATTCAAAAGTTATCAAAGAAACAAATCGAAAACCCTAGTTCTAAAACGAATCCGAACTAGTGCAGAATTTTTGCAAATCAATTGTCTTCCTTGAGCTCTTGTGATACTTGACCTATCTACTCTGTGTTATAATTGTTTGATTAATTGTCAAAGTAATTAATCAGTTATATCACATCTATTTCTTTCGAAGCTTGAGTTTTCGTTGCAAATTATTGGAAGCGTTTCTTGACATTCTTTGAGTCTACGGATCTTGGATTGATTGAAGAGAATTGTTAGAGTGACTTGTGAGCGCATTGGAGTGATTAAACACGAGAGTTTAAACACGTGAGGGAGTGCTTAGATAGGACAATTTTACGCTTGTTCTTTGTTGTTTTATTGTGATTTCAGATGTCAGACCATTCGGTTAAGAACACAGGGACAAACGATGAAGTAATCACAATGATGCGCAAGTTAACCGAGAGGTTTGATGCGTTTGATGACTGGCGAAGGGAGATCGCCAAAGAAAGGGAGGTTGCTGCCAACGTCGCAAGGCAGACACATACTCGGTACACCCAAGTCCTCAATCCCAGGAGTTCACCATATGTCTATGGCATGCCGCCTGGAGAAGAACCCAACCCTAATAGCATGCCTAACATAAGGACTACTCGGACTACACCTCACCGAGAAGAAGAGATACCTAGGCAGAGGAGACCCAAACCAAGACAGCCTAGAGGAGAGGAACAAAAAGAGGGGTTATTCTACACCCGTTGCCGAGTTAAAGAGAAGGTGTGCTCATTGACTATTGACACTAGGAGTCCAGCGAATTTTGCAAGCGATTTATTGGTGCACAAACTCAATATCCCATTGATTGAGAATCCGAAGCCATACAAACTTCGAGGGATGACCAACGACGAGGAGTTAGAGGTAACACACTTCGTTTTGGTCACTATTTCCATTGGAAGAGTTGAGTGTACTATCTTTTGCGACGTGGTACCCATGACTTCAAGTCATATCCTTTTAGGAAGACCGTGGCAACATACTATGAAGGCAGTTCACAAGGACAAGAGCAATCATTATTCGATTGTCAAGGACGACCGAAGGCACATATTGAATCCTTTGTCACCTTCGGAAGTCCATAAGGATCAAGAGAATCTTGTTAAGTCATATTCGGACTTTCAAAAAGAAAGAAAAGAAAAAGGCTTAAAAGAATTGGAAGCCTTAAAAGAAAAAGAACAAAACAGCCCCCATGAAAAGAGTGAGCATGGGATAAGAGATGAGAGTCAAAACAGCCCGTATGAAAATAGAGAGCATGCGTTAGTTGGCATGAATACAAAAGGAGAGAATGAATATGCCATAGGGAGAGAAGTGAACAAAAACTGTTTTGGCGCAAGCCACAAAAATCTGAATTTTTGGCCATTGCGCCCTGATCTTTCTAACCCTAATCCATTTCTTTCCTTTGTTTTGGTTGTTTATTCTCATGAGCAGAACAAGAGAAGGCTGTTGGCAGAAGAGAAGTCTCATTCCAAAGTGCCAAGAGAACTTAAGGAGTGTGAATCATCCATGGTACCTAGTTCGGCTAACCCTAGCCGCAACGGTATGGTATATCTTTCCATCCTTAAGTCTGATTTTTGTGAGCATGTTAACCTCATTAATAATTATGATTCTGGTTTTAAAATTGATTTAATTAATGATGGTTATATGCAAGAGCCGAAGGCCAAGTCATATGTATTTAAAGACTACTTGCGCAGACGCAAGTAATTTAACGTTTTGACTAGGCCGAGAGATGCACATCATGTTTTCCCTAACACAAAATTGATTGAAATTCCACATGTATTTACATTCCATAATCATTCTGCCATGTGTGAGTTTCATGTTAAAGCTATGGGTAAGTCGACTGGACTTGAGGGAATTCTATTCAAGCGCAATCGCTTATTTAGGTCACATGACCTTTTGCGGAGTTTTAATGAGCATGATGCGTTTGATACTTGTTTGGTGAGTTGCTGTGGTATAATTAAAATTATTAACTTGGTTTTTAGGAGTGTTATGTCTTCACATGATGTTCCTTTAAGTTTTGGAAGTAGTTTTAATGAAAAACCTTTTTTCGCGAAGTTGCTTGAATTGTCACATGAATTTCATCCTTATGCTATTGATTCTGACTTTTGTAGAACTTACAATGATTATTTATTTAAACATAATTCAAGGTTGTAAATGTATAAAGGGCATCAGAGCAAGAGCGAGCGCTTATGTTGGTGGCATCATCCGTTGCACAATTTTACTATGACTAGATCACATGATGATGGCATAGTATACTATTGTGATACAACTATTACTAACATAATCTTCAAGGATATTATGCTTTCACATGTTATCCCTTGGAGTGTTGTTAGTACGCAGAGGAAGGAGTCACTTAGCGACTCATGGGAAGAATTGTGTAAAAGGACCGCTTGGGACGATGGTTTTACTCAACACATTGACATGTTCAAAGAATTTGCTGCCAAGTGTAACTTGAGAGGTTGGTATGGTTCGATTTGTGCTTACTTTAGTATTACTAACTTGAGGTATTGTGGTGCAGATCTAAAATCAGATTCGAGGGCGAATCTTTTTGAAAAGGGAGGGGATGATACGATCCTAGCCCCGAGACTAGCCCTAGCGCACTTACAACACGCACACGCCTTGCGATCAAGGCCAATCAACCCAAAGCGTCGAGCCCAAGACGTTGCAAAGCATCCAGTGAGGTTAATACAACCTCTAGGCATGGAGGCAAGGCAGGAGACGCTGATTGATCAAGCCTTTATGCGAAGGATGACATGGAAGGTAGCTTGGAGGTACCTAGCGCAAGGTTTGACTATCACCCGAGTCAACCCATGGAAGAACGGCTTCAATCAGAGATCCAGAACATATAAAAGACCTATTGGAGTCTTGGGAAGACTGTGTCCAAGTTTCAGAGCTTTTGGACGAGTAGAACTCAAGATGGCTCATGGTGACATTCTTGCTGTCAAGGAGAGGACGCACAGACGCAACCAGTGCCTTCGACAGAACCTAGACGGAGCTACAGAGGTCAGAATCGTGCGTTCAAATATGTTTTGGAAACCTCAGTATGTCCTATACATTGTGTCCAAAATTAAGGTCAAACGTACTAGCCGATTTTATGTTATGGTTCATTATATTTTCGCTGACGGCAATCCTACGCGGATGAGGACTTCAAAACGCTTCCGTCAACGCCAACGACCATTCATTGGACCAGTCTGGCCCGGACCAGGAAGAGGAGCATCCTCCTACTATTTTTGTGTCTTAGCTATCGAATGGGACAAGTTTCAGCCCAATCGGACGAGTCAATCAAAAGGTAGCCCGGTGAGACATTTTACTATGCAGTGTGAACGCGAGCAGACCGCAACTTGGAGAATTCGGCCCAAACCTTGGCCTGATGATGCGAATGCGTTCTGGAATGATTATATTGTATTTATTAATCTATTGTTTAAGTTATTTTACTATTATTTATCTAGGTGGATTTTATTATTAAGTAGATAGATAATTAGAAGATCTTTCTAGGAAGTATAACGCATGTGAACTTCCTAGATTAGGGTTTTGCGCATCTCTTTCCTTATAAAGAGCATGCCGCTGCTATTGTTAAGTTAGACGTTGATTATTATTAAAAACCAGAAGAGTTTTCTTCAGTTGATCCCTCAAGATCCTTGTTCTATATCCGGTTTGATAAGCCGCATCTAGCCTCAAGTAAAGCACGAAGTTATCATTCCATTCTTTAGTCTCGTCGGGGTTGTCTAGGTATTGCACCTAGGAGGGTCCGAGTCCTATTGAAGATCCTTGAAGGATTTCGTCCAGGTTGCCTAAGTATTACACTTAGGAGGGTTGGAGTTTCCGACGAGTTAGTTTTCCGCATTCAAATCCTTGTCGCTGAGCAACGATCCAACAATTGGAAGGTTTCCGAATCAGGAACCACATCACACACCAATTCCTAACTACCTCTTATCCACTTATTCCGCTGCGCTCTTCTCTTTTCCTTCTTTCCACCATTGTTGATCAAACAAGCTTTTTCCTCTGTTCATCTCCATCTCAAGGCCTTGGAATAGCCTTCTTTGCTGGTTTTCTCTTGATTTACCTCTCTTCTTCTTGTTGTGTGTGCCACGGCCTTGGAATCCTTCCAGGCCCGTGACAATTGGTAGCGGAGCTCTTTCCTATTGCTCCCTGTGTTGATCATTGATTGGATCGTTAAATGTCTTTATTTCATCATCCTTTCCACCCTTTTTAGGATGATGATACTGCTAATTGCAGGCCTTTTCACTCCTTTCTTGCAGAACATGTTGTTGAGGAGCAATTCATTCATTTGGAGTTGAAACTGCCTGTTAAAGAGCAAGTTTTGGTGATCAGAATTCAGAAACAGTCCTTATCCCAGGCCTGGGATAAGGCGAGTCAGATGCATGCGGTTTTGACCTGAGACGCGTCTGCTGTCTCTTCTAGAAGAATAATCTTGCGGAGTCCTACTTCAGATTGAAGACTTGTGACCGATTATCTCCTATTTTCCTGTTTTGGAAATTTAAACAAATATATTATTTTGGGATTTTATTTTCTTTTTAGAATTTAAAATTAGAAAAAACTCCTATTAAGGGAACGGATAGAGAATAGGTTTAGTTCCTCTCTTGTTCCCCATTTTTCTTCTTCTTTTTTCTGGAACAGCAGCCATTAACGGAGCTTAAAATCTCTGTTTGCTTTTCTTCCCTTTAATTAATTAAATCTCATTTTATGCTTTCAATCTCTTCTATTTATTTATTATGATGATGCTAGGCTAAGTTTCTGTTTTCCTTGTAAGGATTCATTGCCATGCTTATCTAATTGTGAGATCTAATTGTAGTTATTAAATTCCAACTTATATCTCTATTTGTTTTGGTTGAATGTCAAGTTATTCATATTTCTATTGAAGTCTGATCAACTACAATTAGGGTTTGAATAATTATAGTCTTCTCTTGATACTTTGGAGTCTACATTGTAGAGAGAGATACGAAAGCAACTACCTGATCCATGGATTAGAATAGAAAACGAATAGAGTCAGGTTTATAGGATCTCTATCCCATACCTGGGATCGGTCTCTCCCTGCAAATTATCAATCGTTTGACGAAATCCTATAGAGTGTCTCTTAGGGTTGTCAAACTGGTTAGGGGCTTCTAATAGAGTGTCTCTTTAGTAGTCTTGTTTAGGAGGGGAGTAGGAGATCTAGGTGAAAACCTAGTCTCTATAGTCGTCTATAAGTTCGGTCTTGAAAATATTTGAATCAATGATCAATCAGTATAATGCATGAGCACAGTCGAATCCTTACTAGGAATTTTGTCACCTCTGAACACACACACAACCCATTTTCTTTACTATTTTATGTTATTTCTATTTCTTAATCAATTGCAACACAACAACTCAATATTGGTATTTACCACTTGTTACTTTCCTAGTCATTTACAAAGAATTTTAATTGCCCACCGAATCCCTGAGGAACGATCCTTTTACCACTTGCTACTGTTTTATTTACATGGGCATAGGTGAATTGTATTTATTTAATTTTGACGGTTTCAGCAACCATCAATCATGCCGAGGGGTATTCATCCCATCACAAACTCCACTGGTGGAGGAATTCTCGGAATGACAGAAGAAGTCAACAATCCCACGGATGATAGGTTGACTCAAATTGAGCAATCTGTAGAGGAAATAAGAAGATCTCTCCAAGAAGAATTAACAAGATCTCTCCAAGAAGGAATGAGGAAATCCTTCGAAGACATGACTGCTAATATGGCTACTCTCATCCAGCAAGGAATACAAGGATCAATGGCTATTCTCAAGCCAAGGGCTGAGAATATTACCCAGCCAACTTCAGATTCCACATTCCAGGCAAATCCAAAACCCACTATTTTGGAGTTTCCATAGTTTAATGGTACAAATGTGCACGATTGGGTCTTCCAAGCCAATAATTACTTTCAAAGCATGAGTACTCCTGCTCAGAACCAGGTGGAAGTGGCCTCTCATCATCTCTTTGGTGATGCCTTGAAGTGGTATAAAGTCAAGCTGAAGCATCTAACTAGCATATAGTGGTTGTGGCTAGATTTTACAAGATGTGTGGTTACCAGATTCTCTCCCAAAAGGACTGATGATCCCATGGCTGAACTCTCCAATCTTAAACAAGTGAGTGATGTTGAAGCTTATGTGAATTAGTTTAATGTCATTTATGATAGAGTAGATGTTGGTGATGCGTATGGTAAAAACTTGTTCTTAGCTGGCTTAAAACCTGAGTTGACTCACTTAGTAAGAATGTTTAAGCCTCAAACCTTTGAAGATGCTGTAGAGTTAGCACTCTCTACTGAAGTTGCCTTTCCAGCTTTTAAATCCATAACCACACCAGAAAATACACCAAACAACTACACTAGTAAAACACCAAACGCTTACACCAGCAACAGGTTCTCTTACTTCAACACCAAAACTCCAAACTTACCCTTGCAACCCCTTGACGAGAAGACCATGAAAGACAAAACAGCTACAAGATTATGTAAGTACTATGGTGAGGAGTTCTTTAGAGTCCACATATGTCAGTCAAAACATTTTTTCTTGGTTATGAATGAAGATGAGGAGCAAGAGGCGGAGGAGTATGGGTTTGAAGAGGAAAAACAGAAGGAAAAAGAGGCACAGGTTAGTGAGGATCCTTGTCAAGACCTTGACTTGGACTGGCCTACGACAATTGATCCCATGGTTTCCTCGTATTCAGTTCATGACATCAAGAAAGCAAGGTACAACTGCAACACAATTGACGATGGCTTGGACACCAGAAACACACCTTTCTCCCGCATGGGAGTGGGGTGATCACCTCTAGGTCACTTATCCTCGTTATTCCTTGTGGGCAAGGAATTTCAATGAGAGGGCATTGTCACGGCCAATTGAGGCATCTCAAGGCTAAAGGAAGAAAGCGCGGGAAAGGGAATAACAAACTGCTGAGCTGGCAAGTCAAGTGGCAAAGCAGTTGAGAAACGGTTTTGAGAATAGCTGGCTGTAACAACTCAACTCTGAAGTTAGCTAGCTGTTGATAACTGCGTAGTTAGTAGTTAAGAGTTTGTTAATTGTTAGCTAAGATTCAAGTAGTATAAAAGAGTAAGGATAACTAGAATAAACTAACTTATGCATTTTATAATCAATTTGAATTGTAATTGCTTAAGTCAATACAAAGATAGATTCAATGAATCTCCTTCAGCTGCAATGCAGCCACACACCAATTCCTAACTACCTCTCATCCACCTATTCCGCTGCGCTCTTCTCTTTTCCTTCTTTCCACCATTGTTGATCAGCCAAGCCTTTTCCTATGTTCATCTCCATCTCAAGGCCTTGGAATAGCCTTCTCTGCTGATTTTCTTTTGATTTACCTCTCTTCTTCTTGTTGTGTGTGCCACGGCCTTGGAATCCTTCCAGGCCCGTGACAACTATATAGCCCGTTGGCATTCAGATTCTACTTAGGGAAGCTGGTTCCCAAAACTAAAAAGCCCATAATAGTGTTTGGTAAACACTTTTCAAACCAAGCTTCTTGAAAAGCTAGGGTTCAAAACCAAGGTTTTGAGGAACCAAAGGTTTGGGTGAAAACACGGGAAGCTATTGTGAGTTTTAAGTGGACAAAAAATTCTGATATAAGTTGTTAAAATTACGATTTCTACCAGCTATAAAAAATCAATTTTCACCCAATCTCATCTTCCCCAACCTAAAATAAAATGGGAAAAGTCAAAAATTGGCACCTGCACTTGCACTGACTGACTAATTTGGCACCTCCTTCGGTCAAACGATTTAAAAGGCACCTCCACTTGAATAATATGACACTTTTGACACTCGCAACCAACGCCGTCGAACGTCCACCGTTAAATGCAGATGTGGCACGCCACGTGTCATGCCACGTCCTCAACACGATGATATGGCAAGCCACATCAGCATATCCGACCCGAATCACGGTGGAAACGGGTCGGTAAACGGGTCAGCGGATGAGGGGTCATTCACTTAGACGACGCGTCGTCTTCTGTGGATGACAAGTAGGTCGCGTGGATGAAAAATGCTATCAGACTACCTGTCGTCCGTTGTGGATGACAAGTAAAGTGAGCGACGCGTCGTTGGTAAATTGAACGACGCGCCGTCCACATTTTGGTGTTTTCCCTGTCACGAAACCAACTCTTAATTCTCAAATCCAAAACCCGATTCTCTCTCTCTCGCTCTCCTCGCAATTTCCTTTCCCCACACCCTAACTCGCTAAGCTTGTGACATCCCTCTTGCTATTAAGGAACCCTTTCCTTCTTGCGTATCAAAATCGTCCAAACCCCTCCCTGCAGCTCGTCAATCGCGCGAAATCAACCCTTTCCCTCTTGGTTGAAAGCTCTGTTTTGGCAAATCGAAATCAACCACACCCCCTTGTGAATCGAAATCAACCATTCTACTCGATACTAATCAGGTTTGTGGTTATTGTTTCCTTTAATTACAGTGTTTAATTGATTATTGCAATTTTGTTTTGGAATTAGGGTTTGCCGTTTGTTTTCTTAATATTATTTTTTGTTTCCTTTTAGTCATTGGGTTCAATATGATGGATCTGGTTCATCAAGAAGATAGGACGCGTGAGAGTCATGATGAGGTATATGGGTTTATTTGCAATGTTTTAATGTGTTGCTTTTGTGAGTTATAATTGGATTCTAATTGTTCCTTCTTTCTCATCTTTTTTGCAGTAGTTTTAATGGGTGATGGTAGGATTGAAGACGCAAAGTCATTCAGCTGGAAATGCATTTGTATTTTTGGATTCAACTTTTGTTCAGTATCAACTTATGCATTAGTAGTTTTGGATATTGTCAATTATGACGATGTTAAAGATATTGAATTGCCGAATGGGAAACCTGATTTAGGTAGTGATGAAGATGGTAAATTGCAGTGGACATATGAATGTATTATGTGGCTGTTCTTGTTGAGCAGTGAATATGCAGACTTGGTTTATTTGGATGTGTGCAGCCTTTGAAATAAATTCGGATATTATGGATGAATATTTTGAGTGCCTGTTGAATAGCTTCACCAGTGATGATAATTAAATTCTTGCACAGGTTGTATTTTACCATGTCTTGTTTGATCCTTTAGCTCTGGCCAAATTTTAGTAGTCAAGACGTCCAATTTTCATCCAAAATATGCCAAAATTTCCATTACGCAAGTCAAAGTCATTACACTAAATAATTTTAAGCAAATAATCTTCAATCTTCAATACCAAAATGTGTCAAGGGATTCATGAACCTTACTTGACCAACGGTGATAAATTCGTGAGCGTAGCTGGATTTGTATATCTATGACCTTATTAGCGGTCATAAAAAAGAAAATTTGTACTCCCTCTGGTCCGAAATGTATGATTTCCTCGCATCCCAATATTCAGTAGGGAATACATATCGAGGAGGCCAGATGAGGCACTATTTGACCCCAAAAAATTCCGTACTTTTTTTCGAACGTACGTTAATCCTTAACGTACTTCCGAGAAAAAATTCGGGGCAAAATTGTCTCAAATAGTGATTGTTCCGGCCGTCTTAAGATACTTTCCGGAACAGTAAAAGCAAATGCTAAAACGTTATACATTTCGGACCGGAGGGAGTAGAAGATGACGGAGTAAGGATTTCTTTTGGCAGGTAAAAAGTTGGAAAAAAAGTGAAATAATATTTTAAGATATTAATTATGGTGTGGTTGAAGATTTCTTTTAAATGATATTTTGCACCGACGGTTTGTGGCCACCAACGGGAGCAAAGACGTGGTGGCGCGTTTGGCACCGGCGGCTGTGAGAGTATGATGAGATCGGAGATGGCAGTGATGTTAATGCCAACATGTAATAAATTTACCTGTCATTTATTTATTTATTCATTTCTTTTTAGCTAAAATTAAATAACTATATATATTTTTTAAAAGATAATCAATAAAATCTGTACTATTTAATATATATTTACACACAATAAAATAAAAATAATCTCATTAAGTTTCTTCACGATGGGTATATATGAAGATTTATTAAAATACCTACTTTATACTGTACTAAATAAAACATCAATGATGAACATCCGAACAAGTCATCTCCGAATAAAATTAAGGGGAATGCTATTTTGTGCGAAATAATTAAACCAAATTGACTTATCGATTGACGTGGATGCCACCTATTATCCACCTTTTATCTTGTTAACAAAACTAATTAATAATTACAGCTTGGCTCATTCTTTCATCTTTTTTCTTTCTCACCACTAAAAATACCTACTTTATACTCCCTCCGGGGTTAATTAGATGACGTTTTAGCATTTGTTTTTATTGTTTCGGAACGTATTTTAAAACGGCCAGAACAATCACTATTTGAGACAATTTTGCTCCTAATTTTTTCTCTGAAGTACGTTAAAGATTAACGTACGTTCGAAAAAAAGTACGAACTTTTTTGGGGTCAAATAGTGAGTCATCCGGCCTCCTTAATATGCGTGCCCTACTGAATATTGGGATGCGAGGAAGTCATGTAATAAACCCCGGAGGGAGTACTAAATAAAAATACCTTTTTTTTACGAATTTTTACTGTTTATAATACTTATTATTTTATTTTTTTCGAAGTATATATTTTGTGCAAATGACAAAAAAAAAATTATGCATTAACCTAATTTAATGATAGTGTGATAATTTGAGTAGAAATTAGAAATAAAAATAAAAAAATATAGAAAAAAATAAGAAAAAAACTATTATTTTAAATTTACTACTATTTTAAAGTGACAATTAATTTTGAAGGAAATAATTAGAAAGTAACGTCAGTGAAAAAAATTCCAATATAAAGCACCGAGAAATTAGGGGAAAGTGATACGAAAGCAACAATAAAGTAGCACATGTTTTTCTTCTTTATTACTCCCTAGAATAAGAATGATCATGTTCATATCTATCTTTCTTTCATTAATGTTAAAATGTACTCCCTCTGTTTTTAATTATTAGATGTTTTAGCTCAATTTTACTACAGTTAAACCTCGATAAATGAATGTCCGATAAACGAATAACCTCGCCAAATGAATAATTTTCTCCGGTCCCGACTTGGGCAAATGGGCTAAATGAATAACCTCGCTAAATGCATTAACGAATAATTTTTTTTGAATCCTTAAAGACCCCATGTAAATATAAATGAATAATCATTAAAATTCATAAGATATATATATATATATATATATATATATATATATATATATATATATATATATATATATATATATATATATATATATATATATATATTTATTTATTTATTTATCCTAAAAACAAAAATATTTCTTCCAATCAACAATGCTCATACAAGAAGTCATTTCTTCACAAAAAAAACGTCTAAAGTTGTTTGTTTTTTCCTTCCACAAAAAATATATATAGTAGTTTGTAGGTAGGTTAGGTACATTGTCTTAGTCTCTAAGTATTCCATACATAGAATATTATTATTAGTACATGTTGCATGTATTTAGACTCTAAGTATTCCATACATAGAATCTTATAAGTACATGATGCATGTACATAGTCTATATACGTATTTGTACATTAAATGTAAAATAAATAATCATACGAAAAAATAAAAATGTAAAAATACTATCTAAATGAATAAAAATTCATTTATCGATAAATGAATAATATATTCATTTATCGATAAGTAAATAAACTCACTAAACGAATATTTTTTGCTGGTCCCAAGAGCATTCATTTATCGAGGTTTAACTGTATCTTTCTTTAATTGACGTCTCGTGACACGAATCTGTTTTAATTTTTTTTTTACACATTTGCCCCTTAAACGACGTAGTATTGATAAATGAGGACAAGGACACTGCAGGGCAAAAAAGGGAAATCAAAGGGTGGGTTTCAGTTGTCTCTGACACTGAACAGTAAGTTGTGCCAACATTAATGGCACTATGGTAAATATATAAATGGCACTATGGTAAATATATATTTATATATTTATCATAGTGCCATTAATGTTGGCACATCTTACTGTTCAGTGTTTTCTTACCTGCACCTCCTGCTTACGCGTGGTGTGGTCCATGTGACCCAGTGACTCACGTAGAACGTTTGACCCACTTTCTTAAACACTGTGATTTACTCCCTCACGTCTACTGTATTAATTAAAGACAGAGGGAGTACGAATTAAAATAATATATTAAAAAAAATATATATATATATATATATATATATATATATATATATGTATATATATATATATATATATATGGGTTAATTGCATGAAGACCCCCTGTACTAAAAAAAGAAACAACTTCCTCCCCTCTACTATAAAAGTTGATTATCTGGTACCTAAACTTTAAGTTTTTTGCAAACCTTGGTCTGCCTTCCAAAGTGACCTTGAATAGCAGGTTGCCTTTTCCTTCCCGGTTGCCTTTTCTTTTCCAACATTTTTTTCTTTTATTCTATTTCTTTTCTTTTCCTTTTCCTTTTCCTTTTCCTTTTCCTTTTCCTTTTCCCTTTCTCCCTTCCCTTCATCGTCCTCTTCTTTTCTTTCTTTCTTCCAGAAGCCCCAAACCTAAACATTAAAAATCTTAATGTTTTTTCTATTTCTTTTTTTTTTTCCTTTTCTTTTCCTTTTCCCTTTTTTTCAGCAGCCCCAAACCGAAGAAGCCGAAGAAGAAGATGAAGAAGATGAAGGAGCAGTAGCAAGAAGAGAGGGGCCCACAATCTCTTCCGTTTCCAGATCTGGTGTGTTAGATATCAGATTGCTTTGCTTGATATAAGATCTGGTTTGTTAGAAACTAGATGAAGTTAGGGATGAATGACTCCTTTGTTTCGGTTGGTTGAGGTTGTCGTCGCTATCTCCTTTGATTGGTGGGTATGCTAAAAATGGTTTCTTTGAGGAAGCTTTGTGCTTGTATTAGAGGATGTTGTGGGTCAGTGGTTTTGCTCCTGATGTGTATACTTTCCCTTGTGTTTTGAGGAGTTGTGGTGGAGCATAAGATTTGGCGAGAGGGAGACAGATTCATTGTCATGCGCTTAGGTTCGGGTTTGAGATGGATATTAATGTTATTAATGCTTTGATTACTAAGTATGCAAAGTGTGGTGATGTCGGGTCAGCGCGTATGGTGTTTGATAAAATGCTTAAGAGAGATAAGATTTCTTGGAATGCTATTATTTCAGGGTATTTTGAGAATGAAGAATATTTCGAAGGGTTGGAATTATTCTTCAGGATGCGTGAGTTTTCTGTTGATCCGAATTTTATGACTATGACAAGTGTGATTGCTGCTTGTGATCTTCTTGGTCATGACAGATTAGGGAGGGAAATTCAAGGGTATGTTATCAAGATGGGTTATGGTGATGAGGTCTCAGTATCTAATTCATTGACACAGTTGTACATGAGTTCTGGGTTTTGTGAGGAAGCAGAAAAGATGTTTTCAAGAAAGAAAAAAAGAAATAAGAAAGAAAATGAAAGAAAAAAAGAAATTAAGAATAAGAAAATGAAAAATGAAAAAAGAAAAGAAGAATTTTTAAATTTTTGACATTATATTTGTGTATTTTTTAAATTAATTACATTATATTTTAAAATTTTTAAAATCAATTACAGTATTTTTCTAATTTTTTTAAATTAATTACATTATATTTCTGAATTTTTAAATTAATTATATTAATTATCTGTATTTTTAAAATTAATTATATTATTTTTCTATTTTTTAAAATAAAAGAAAAAAAAAAAGAAAAAAAAAGAAAAGGAAAAAAATGGAAGAAAGGTTTGACGGAGAAAAGAAAAAGAAAAGAAATAGAATAAAAGAAAAAAAGGTTGGAAAAGAAAAGGCAACCGGGAAGGAAAAGACAACCTGCTATTCAAGGTCATTTTGGACGGCAGATTAGGGTTTGTAAAAAACTTAAAGTTCAGGTACCAGATAATCAACTTTTATAGTAGAGGAGAGGAAGCTGTTTTTTTTTAGTACAGGGGACCTTCATGTAATTAACCCAATATATATAAAATAAAATAATATTTTAAATAATAAATTTAAAAAAAAATTGAATTTAAATTTAAAACGGACAATATTATTTTATAAAAAAGGGGGAAGATTTTATTTCCCAAGTAGGTCCCTGATGCACCTGCTCCTCATAGTTCCACGCATGCTATCACAAATTTGTCCAATCAAATGCTCTTAAGGGTCATCGCTGCCAGCTGGTCTCGCCTTCTCGTCTCCCAAAGCCGAAAGATTGGACAAATATCCCAACTTTCTACGGTAACAATAAGAATAAGGTAGTGTTTGGTTTATAAAAATACTACTTTTCTTTTTAAATGATTTTCTCAGGAGAGTGATTGAGCGGAATGTTATTTTTTTATGTTTGGTTGTAATTTAAAATTTTCAAAAAAATAATATTATTATATTTATTTTATACTTATAAATTCTATAAAAAAAGAGTAAAAAAATGACTATTTTCTAGTGTTAACAACTCCAATCCCACCCGGCCATTTGTATTTATAGTATTTTTAATCATATTATTGGACCAGCTGGGAAAGTAAAGTCTAAACCAAAGAAGGATTAGATAATTGCAAGACGGTTGACAGTTAATGGTAATTAATTTTGATGACAAGTAACGTGAGTTGATGATGCACTCCAACCAAAAATAACAATAAAATAGAGTTATCTTCTTAGCAAAGAGTCGAAATTATTGATGGGGTTTAATCCAAAAATAAATAAATATATTTATGGGAATTATGAGGTGAATTTATATTTTTCATTTAGTCTAATTGAATCGTCTATTTTTTCTTAATTTATCTCATCACTATCTAAACAATAATTTTTTTTTTAAAATTATTTGAATTTAAATTTGAAACAGATAATACTTCCTCCGGAACTTAATAACTATCCTGTTAATTTTGGGCACGTATATTAACAAGGCCGGATGACTCACTATTTGACCCCAAAAAATTCACTATTTGAGAAAAAATTCGAGACAAAATTGTCTCAAATAGTGAGTTATTCGACTTTCTTAATATGCGTGCTCAAAATTAACAGGACAGTTATTAAATTTCGGATGGGGTATTATTTTATAAAGAAGAGGGATGATTTAATTTCCCAAGTAGGGTCCCTGATGCACCTGCCCCTCTCAGCTACATGAGCAACTCTAAACAGAACCTCAAAATTCCACGCATGCTATCACAAATTTGTCCAATCAAATGCTATTAAACGTCATCGCTGCCAGCTGGCGTCTCCCAAAGCCCAATGGCACTTTGCCAATTTCCTTCCTCCCACGTGTGTAAATATTTACACACGTTAGAATAAGAATAATTATCTTCGCATTGAATTTCTTAACTAATGGTATATATACGAAGATTCATTGAAATTTTTTTTTTCTAGTAAATAAAATGGCAGTAAAGAACATGCCAATAAAACACTTGAGAAATTAAGAGGAAAGCGATAAAAAAATACTCCCTCCGTCTTTTATTAAACGACTTTTACTATTTGGGTATGTATATCGAGGAAGTTAGATGACTCACTATTTGATCCAAAAAAATTCGTACTTTTTTTGAACGTACTTTAATCCTTAACGTACGTCCGAGAAAAAATTCAGAAAAAAATTGTCTCAAATAGTGAGTCATCCGGTCTCCTCAATATACGTGCACAAATAGTAAAAGTCGTTTAATAAAAGACGGAGGGAGTACAATACTACTGAAATTTCCACTTAAGTTCTATGTGCGTAGAATCGAACGAGACAGGAGCAGTACAATTGGTATATACTTAAGTCCACTAGAATAAGAAATGATTATGTTAACATCCATCTCTCTTTTGTTAATACTGAAGTGCAAATTAAAATACTACTCGTCCCCCAAAGCCCAAAGGCACTGCCAATTTTCTTCCTCCCACGTGGTCTAGATTTAAATGGGTCCCGTTTTGATCGGTGTTACACATTTTCTCTACTAATATTCTCCTTATAATCAAGGAGAATGCCATCCGAAAGAAGCTTAAATTATAAAAGCAAGCTACTTCGAAATATAATTTATTGTCTACTAATATTCTCCCCCACGTTACTCTTCTTTTCAAAGTTTTCTTCAGATTTTCACTGAACTCAACAATGGATGCACTAATTTCCCCAATCATCTCTGAATTAACAAGCATCATTTCGTCGTGGGTCCGAGAAGAATACAAACTGGTGGTTGGTGTGAAGGAAGAAATCATAAAACTGAAGAGCGATTTCATTACCATACAAGCTGTGCTTGAAGATGCAGAGAGGAGACAGACTAAGGTTAAGGATGTCGGCGTCAGATATTGGCTGGACGAACTCAAACAAGTTTGTTACGACATGGAAGATGTGTTGGCTGATTGGAGAGCTGAATATCACGAGTGGGAAATCAAATCGAAGCTTAAGGTGCGCTTCTTCGCTGGCTGCTGCTCTCCATTAAATCGGGTTAGTTCTTCCTTCTTATTTCCTTCAAACTTGGTTCCGAATGTATTTTGCTCATTTCACAGTCATTTCATTTCCATTTAAAATCTTAATTTTAACAACCTTGTTGTTGCCAATAAACAAAAGCCTTAAAAGTACAAAAATTAATTAATAATCTTTCTACAATTAATTTTAGTGGCCATGAAAAAGAAAATCCGTAGAAGATCAGTGCAAGAGCATGATAACGGAGAAAGGATTTTTTTTTTAAAATTAATTATGAACAAAAAACAATTATGGATCAAGGAATTTGGTATGAAGGGATACTATGGCGAATTCTCAAATTAATTTATAAGAAATTATCATTTTGATTAAAAAATAATAATTTGCCTATTTTTTCGTTTCCAATGAAAGTATTAAGCTTTATCATCTACTTTTTTTTCATTAATAAAAGAGTGGAATGAGTGGTAGTATTTATAATTAAAGAACATTTGTGAACAATCATGTACAATCATTAAAATTGGTATGTATGCATGTCAAAATGAGGCAAATAAATCCGAACGGAGAGAGTATTACGTAAAAAGAAAGTTTCTGAGCTGTAGGATTCTTTTTAATTGATGTGTGGATTGGGATCCTCTCCTGTTTCATCTTCTAACAAGAAATGCCCTCCATTCCAAAATCTCTTTTACCTAGAATTCCATGATCATTTTTTTTTAGAATTCCATGATCACTTATATATAGAATTGTGATTGAAAATCAATCCTTTCAAATTCCATAACTTATAACATAATTTCTAAATAATTAAAAAAATATAAAATTTAATAGTGTTACCCAAAGATTTTAACTTATATAATCAATAAGTTTAATAGAAAATGATATAAAATGATATAAAATTATTAATTATATGACACAATGACACATGACATCACAAAAGGGATCTTAATTCCTAATATGAGGTTCTTGTGTTATGACGGACTGCATGAAAATCTCAACACATCCATTTTATATTTATGTTCTCTATATTTGAGTGATCATGAATTCATTTCTGTTGGTATCTTCCGTTAATAACCCATCAATATATATATATTATTGTTGAAGCATTTGATTTTTTTGTCTTTGAAAATCCATTCGCAAAAGTATTAATTTCTAACTCTTTTGTAAAAATGTTCTCTTAGTGTTTTTGTTTTTTACTTCAAGAAACCATTTTAGTAACTCTTTTCAAGAATGATTATGTTGTTTATTTTTGCTTCTAATTGTGCAGTGTTTCAATCAAGTGAGACGAAGGCATGATATTGCTCACAGGATAAAAGACATTTGTGAAAGACTAGATCAGATTGACAAAAAGAAATCTAGTTACAACTTTAGTGTGTATAGTGCGCCTGCTGAAGAACATGAGCGACATATTACTTCCAATTCTAGAATAACAACATCCCACGTCGATGCATTGAAGATGAAGGGCCGAGATGATGAGAAGAAAAATCTTATCAACAAATTGTTGTGCAATGTTGACCAGAGCACTCAGGAAATTCCAATTGTTTCAATCGTAGGGGTTGGAGGCATCGGGAAGACTACACTTGCCCAATTAGCCTACAATGATGAGAAGGTGAAAGCTCATTTTCAAGAGAGGATATGGATTTGTGTATCTGAACCGTTTGATAAAGTCAACATTGCAAGAGAAATCATTCGAGCACTAAATAAATCTAGTCCTGATCTAAATTCGAATCAGTTGAATTTGCTTTTGGATAAGATTTCTGAGTTGGTCAATGAGAAGCGCATTCTTCTTGTTCTTGATGATGTATGGAATGAAAATCCTAATGAATGGGAACAACTGAAGCTATCTCTTCGGTGTGCAAATCCTCAGAGTAAAATTTTGGTGACCACTCGTAAAGACAACGTAGCAAAGGTGATGGAAACAACTTATTTCCTCCCCATTGGACTACTCTCTGATGATGAATGTTGGTTGGTGTTCAGACAACTGGCATTTAATGGGAGAAGTGAGGATGAGTGTAAAAGATTGGAAGATATTAGTAGGAAGATTGTGGTCGAGAAGGTCAAAGGCCTGCCTCTAGCAACAAACATTTTAGGAGGCCTTATGCAATTCAAGATGAGAAAAAGGGAATGGGAAGATGTCTTGTCTAGCAATTTATGGGAACTAAAAGATGTCGATACACGGTTGTTCGGTCCATTGCTATTGAGCTACTACGATTTACCTGCTGCAATGAGAAGATGCTTCACATATTGCGCCATGTTCCCAAAGGACACCACAATGCTGAAGAGTGACATGATTAGGATGTGGATGGCTCAAGGTTATCTCAATAAGGCAACATCAAGTAAGGAGATGGAGTTAGTTGGAAAAGAATACTTCGATAACTTGGTGGTGCGCTCTTTCTTTCAAAATCTTGAAGTGACTTATAAAGACGACATTAAAGATATAGAATTCAAGATGCACGATATAGTCCATGACTCTGCCCAAATCTTATCAGGGAATGAGTGTTTTTCATGCACTGGAAAAGAAATTAGGATGGAGTCTGGTTTCAATGAAAGAGTTCGCCATTTGAGCTTGTTGTCTCCTTCAAGAGAAGATCTTGAGTCTGTTTGCAGTGCAAAGAGTTTGCGTAGCCTCTATATTAAGGATGATTCACAAACTATTATTGAAGCACTACCCAAATTACTATGTAACTTGAAGTACCTAAGGGCATTGTATTTGGGATCACGTTCCATGAAAGAAATTCCAAGTGAAGTGAAGGAACTAAAACATTTAAGATATCTCAACTTGGGTGAGTGCAGGAATGAGACATTGCTTGTAGGAATTGGAATTGAAAAACTTATCAATTTGATGCACTTGCGTATCTCAACGTCTATGTTCTTACCAAAAGGAATTGGGAGGTTAACTTCTCTTCGGACACTCAATTTGTTCAGAGTTGGTGATGAAACTAAAGGAACAGCGACGCTGAGAGAGTTACAAGACATGAATCAGCTTGAAGGAATACTTTGGATAAGTGGACTGGGGAAGGTAGTAGATGTGGATGAAGCTATGAAAGCCCATCTCAAGAACAAGAAGCGCCTCACTCATTTGACACTAGAATTTAGTGAGTGCAGAGATGAATTTATCAACAATCAGTATGCTGTACTTGAAGCGTTAGAGGGACCATCAGAGCTGGAGTTCTTGAGTATATCCAACTACAAGGGGGCCTTATTACTTCCAAACTGGATCATCTCATTGACCAACCTCACAGAGCTTGATTTATGGGGCTATGAAACAAGTGTGGATTTGGTTGCTTTGGCAAGACTACCTTCCCTAGAAATTCTCGAGTTGGGGAATGTAAATATAAGAAAATATAATATGGGAGATGAGGAGGAGGAGGAGGGAGGCACGCCATCAGTGGTTGCTAGATTCCCAAAGCTGAAACAAATCGAGCTGATTAATCTCCAGGAATTGGAAGAATCGGGTTTTGCAGCAGCAGAAATGCCACAACTCATAAAATTTGTTATCTCTGATTGCCCAAAGATGAAGGGTTTGCCAGACTGCATTTTGACTGCCCCACAATTACAGGAGTTGACTATCGGCTGGGGTTGTTCCATTCTAAAAGAACATTACAACAAAGAGAGTGGCAAGTATTGGAACAAGATCTCTCACATCCCTACGGTATATATATGACTTCTATTTGCGTTGTTTTATTATTGTATTAATTAAAGAAACATATTTGTGTGTGTTGGAGAGTTGCAAATTATTATTTGAACTGCCAATATTTATCAGCCTTACAACTTATTATTATTTTTGTGTAAAAGGGACCAAATTATTTATTTACTTTATCATTGCCACCCAAAAACCATATCGCAACTCTTAAACTCAACTTCACTCTATTATCAAATACCGACAAACTTTATTATAAATTTATAATTTTAATATATTTATCATATAAATTAATCATCTCTTAAACTTGCTGTCTTTTTTCGTTTCAGCAACCACAAAACTTTCATCATCGACTAAAAAACTCGTAGCTATTATAACAAACCTTGATAGGGAAAACAATTAATCATTCTTTTTCTTTTCTTCTTTTCAATTCCTTTTCTTTTTTCGTACCACAACATCACAACCATTCTTTCTATTTTCTCAAAAGGTTTAACTAGAGAATTCAAAGGTGTGGCATCTCATTCATTTTTGTTAAAGTACAACTCAAGTAAATGAAAGAGAGCATGAGTTTGCAAACCTCGAGAAAAGAAGCTGCAGCGGGCTCATTTGGTAAGTAAGCAATAGACATGTGCCTTCCATTTGTAAACTAAGCGGTAGCATCAATCTGGTACACACGTGGTCCAAGAAATTAGTTGCATGAACAAAAAGCTTTTGATGTATACATGTGCTTACTGATTAAGTATGCTAAAATTGAAAATTGAAAACGAAATGGAAGACTACAGTCAAGAATACCTTGAGAATGGTACGCAAATCAACAGCTTTGCCAGCACCTCCAGTAGGGGGGCGATTCAATTCTTTCATCTCCAGCATGTCCAGAAGAAGCATAGAAACAAGTATAAATGTTCCTGTTTGAGCATTCTAATACACCTCAACCTAAGGGGAGTGTACCGTGCAGTAGGAACTAGACGAGCAACCCCTGAAATTATTTGGGTCAATGGATAAGCTAGAGGCCTAAAATCAGCTTTTGATGCATAAGCACAGATGGCCCCAGTCCAAACCTCCAGGCAATTCATGAACTTCTATTCATAAACCACGCGAAATGATTCCTTCAGACCATTTAACGGTTCAGTTCGATCTAGTTCTATTTTTTTTGGTTCTACCCCGTTTGCGCGTATCATATCATAAACCACACGCGAGAAGACCTAGCTACTGTGAGTTAAAATTATTACTCTAAATCTTTCATTTACAGCTGGGAGGGTAACCAGGTCTTGAGCTACAGCAAACAAGTTACCCTCCAAACCTCCCCCTTCTCCTGAACCATCTACCTTCTCGAAACATGAATTGAACACTAAAATGTCTAAACACTGACTAGGACCCGATCCAGTAGCATCAAGAATTACATTAGAAACAAAAAATGTGCTAAACACAATAAGATAGCTTTATCACTATTGTGAGTTAAAATTATTACTCCCATTAATCTTTCATTTACAGTTGGGAGGGAAACCAGGTCCTGAGCTACAACACAAGAGTGAGTGCCCTCCAGACTCCCTCCCTTCTCCTAGACCATCTTCGTTCTCGAAACAAGAATTATACTCTGACTCAACATCAAGAATTACTTGTCAATACAACAAATTGGAAACAAAAATGCACTGAACCACTTAATGACATAACATAATCCTAACCATTAATCACTCTCAAATATCAAGTCTCACTCAAGATAAAATAATCAATAGAGGAGATAAACAAAAACTCAATAACCGACTACGTATAGACTATAGATACACAAAAAACAAAGGTTCTTTCATCACATTCTCACCGGGCTCACATCATCACATTCCAGCAGAACCCATCATAGCTTCTGAATAGCTCAAGTCCCTTGGATTATGTGCAGGGAGCAGGTTGGATATGCTCTTATGAAAGTAAGAGCTGACTGCATCAATCGACTCGAGTAACTCATATGCAGCAAAACCATTTTTTATGCGAAACCACAATGCAAATTAGAGTTTTAGACATGAATCCTTGAACTCCTTATAAATATGTTGATCTATGGAGAAAACCATGTCATCAGTTACTAACAACAGTAATAAAATCAAACATGTTACATATTTTTTGAGGGGGTGACATAATTGAACTAATGCAACTGTTGGTTTTAAGAGTTATGGGTAAAGAACTAAAACTGATTCATTGCTTTATCAGCAAAAGGTAGGCAATTAGTTGCTTATAGAAGGAGTTAGAGGAGTTCAAAAATTTATTTAGACCTAAATGAAATGGGAAAGCGAAAAGAAACATGTAATATGCTGCAAGAGTTCACATTAAATAGAGTTAAGTTTTGTCCAACAAATTACTATCAAATAGATGGTCTTCCAACAACAGTTAGCTGCGTACTTCCACTATTGTCTCAAATTTAATATCAGCCACAAATAATCCATCCAATATCAGTCAAATTCATGGAATTGCTTTTGTGAATCATATTGAAAAAGCACACCATTGATGTAAGTATACCTTCATACATTATGTATAGCAATATTCTGGCACATTGAACTAGAGCCAGACGAAAACAATTACTATGCAAAGTCTAAGATTACCACAAATTTAATAACCTAATCCAGAAAGTCTTTACATGTAGTATTGGCCAGAAATCAAGTCGTGGAAATTAATGCATGAAGCAAGGTTTATACTGCAATTTATCAAACCTGGACCTCAAGACCTCTCAGGACTAACTCTGTTCATGTATGTGCTAGATTTGTCCTATCCTATGTCCAAAATCAAAATGCAAAACTAAAACTGTATCATGGAAATCAAAGAGCATGTAATTCAATTATGTCATGAGTTGTTAAGTCCTTCAATGAAGTTTTCACCCAATGTAGCTTTTAAGCCCCGAATTTCATCTTTTAAACCACTACTCCGAAACAGAGAACACGTTACTTGTCCTTATATTTACACAAACTAAATTGATTTTTCCATAGACAATATTCAACGCAAGCTCATGCTACTGGATTTCATACCAAGCAGAATGCAAACTCAGCAAACCCAGAAAACACGAAGCAGTAACCAACCAATTTCACACAAGAAAGCAAAATACAAGCAATGTAGCAAAATTAGATTTCAACAACACACCTTTGAGGTTGTTTGGATTAAAAATTGGCTCCGATGAAGCACAAATGTTTTATGTTATTTTGCTATTGAGGGTGGCTTGCGTCGGCGCCGGAGAAGAGAAGATGAAGTCTTTCTTTTGTGGGTTACGTGAATGTGAGGAGATGAGAGGAGGAAATCAGTAAATATCAGTGTGAGATTGACTGAGGTCTGGTCAGGTGAGCACAGGAGCAAGAAAAGAAGGATGCGGCGGAGGGGATGCTTTGCTGATCAAAATGTTTATTAATTTGATTAATTGGTTTTAATTGGGTCATATTTTAACCTTTTGTGGAAAAAAAAGGTTTAGAATTGCAGGTAAATACGAATTTGTTGGAATAAGGGAGCCAAGTAAAGAAAAAAATGTTGGACTAGAAAAGTGTTTTTGTAAATATTAAAAGTAAAAGATAGTCAAAATCTAGCATTAAAGAAAATAGAAAAAATAACATGCAGGAGAATCAGAGAGGTTTGTAACGTTTCATGGAAAATATTGGATTATTTTAATGACAGTTGATTATAGGTTCATAAATAGCTGATAAAAAAGTGGTTCCACACTTACTGCTGAGAAAAATTTAGTCACTATTTCATAAATTAAAATGTCTTTTTCATTATTAAAGAATATGTCCCAACTAGAATGGAATGGAAATATCTATGATGAACTAAAATATGTGGTTGATGTAGGATTGAGATTTAAATATTATTCCTTTATTAGTTAATAAAACCAAGCTACACATTAGTATATGGATAATATTTTATCAAGAGGTAATTGTTGTTTTTCATGCAGTTTTGGCTGCACATTTGGTGAATATTTGCTGACTATTCTCCACAATTTTGATGAATTGCTTCAGGTATGCTAGTGCCCAAAAAGACTACCTGATCATCATAACAAAATTTTCCAGCATTTGTAAGTTGTCCGCAACACGTATGAGTGATGACATTATTAAACTTGAATGTCGATTCATGAATATTTATGAAACAATCATTTGTAATGTTTCTTCGGCAATCTTTTAAAAGGTTAAAATATCTGGACCAAACAATGTTGTAAATTATTGGGTGTTCTAGGGATGCCAACTCAAAAGCGAAAGTTCATACCCACCTAGCAATTAATAGACATGTGTCTACTCTTTTCCCACATCAGATAAAAATTAAAACTTTTTATTTTAAACCTCTCTTTTCTAATCTTTCTTTCTTCTTTCCTCTATGTTCCAGACAAGAAGAAGATAGAAGAGGTGGTTGTGAAGGTAGAATCGGAACCAACGGAGGCACGGTGAGGCTGGTGATGGGTCGATTTGGGCCAGGAATTGAATCAGGACGGTGACGTTGGGGTTTGAATCGGTACAGTAGAGGTTTGTTCAGGATTGATTTGGGAGTTGGGTATGGAGGTGGCTGGGATTTTGTGGTTTTGGTGATCGGGTTTGATGGTGGTGGTAGTGATAACTGCCACAAAAGCAACCGGACAACCAAGGGAGACTGCCTACCACCACAGTGGACAACCCAAAACATAATGTTAGTGCTATCAACTTGAGGAGCGGCAACATCCTACCTGAGAGGCTAGGAGCAAAGGTGGACCAAGAGATCTCTAGTTCCTAATAAGAGCAGTAAAGTTATGGATCTTGTTGTTTTAAAAAATGACATTACGGTTTTCGCATCATCAAGTCTAGTAGTCTTCGCCTCTACCCATTTTGATACGTAATCCACTATCAACAAAATATAAAAATTACCAAAGGAATTCAAGAAGGGTCCCATGAAATCTACCCCAAAAATTAAAAAAATTCGTAAGTCACTACATATGTCATCGGCATTTGATTCGTAACATCAATATTTCTGATTTTTTAGCAATCTGGATATGATTTACAAAAGATATAACTATCCTTAAATAATGCAGGCTAATTAAACCAAATTCGAGTACTTTTAATGTTGTTCTTCTAGGACCAAAGTGTCCTACTTATGCATATGAATGGAAAAAATTTAAAATATAAGGAGTTTCGTCTTCTCTTACACATCTTCTGATCATGCTTCTACAGATAAGGTTCATCCCATACATAGAATCTAGAGTCTCTTTTTATTTTCTCTCTCTCATATGCAGTGAAATTACCATGAATTTTACCTGTCGCAAAGAAGTTTGCAATGTTTGCATACCACAAAGTTAACTCTAGGACCATCGATAAGGTTATGCTGGGTTAATTTATGCCTCCGGTTCTAGTTCAGGACTCTGCAAGTTGAGGCCTAGAAGTTAATGGGACCATCGATAAGAGACGTTGTAGCTCGGAATCTAGGAATGTGACATTTCTTGGAAAGAGGGGTCGATCCTACAGTCCTCATAAGAGATATGTAGAAAGATTGATGAGAAGAATCAATTTGTATGATGCATATGCCCCTTTCAACACAAGGCGATCAAAGATCTTTATAGAAATTAAGAACCAAGGGGTCCTTAAGTGGCCAAGACCGATCATGGCCATATCTTATCAAAAGGATCAAAACAAGTATTGTGCTTCTCATCGTGATTATGGGCATGTGACTCACGATTGCAGGGAAATGAGGGATGAGATTGAATCACTTATACGAGGAGGCTACCTCAAGAAATACACCATGAGATCAAAAACTTCAAGATCAATGACGTGGAGGTGTGATCAACTGGGATGATGATGAACCACCAAAGATTGATATGATGCTTGATGGACCAAGTCGCCCTGCCGGAGTGATCAACATCACATTTGGTGGATGCACAATAGAGGGATGAAGTATGACAGCTAAAAAAAATTATGCGTATCACGTGCGCAAACAATTTAATGATGACATTACACCACATCCTGAAGAGAGCCACCTAAGGTAACCTTCGGACCCGATGATGTGATGGACACCATGACCCCACATAAGGATCCAATGGTCATCTTAGCCATGATTAGCAACCATACCGTGAAGAGTATACAAGTTGATGGGGGTAATGCAATCGATGTTCTTAGGCTATCCACAGCAGGGGATTATTGAGGGGACTTTTGGCTCCAGCAGAGGATTTTTGCGGTATCAATTGATGAATAGGATAGAGAGGGTGTCAAAATTTGACATCCGAATTTTTCTGACAGTGGGACCGACCACTATCAGTTTTTTTTTTAAAAAAAAATTAATAAGGTGGACCAATGGCAGCGCCCCACGCGTGCGCGTGCAGGGCTGTCATTGACAACCCTGCACTCGCACGCGTGGCGCGCCGCCATTGGCCACCGCATTATTTCTTTTTTTTTCCCCTCAATTTTTAAATGGGTTTTTTTATAATAAATACTGAAAATAATTTTATAAAAAATATACCATTATTTTTATTTTTTGAGATCTATAAATTGAGACTAGGTTTGTATTATTTGGACACTAAAAAAAATCAGAGTTTTTTACATTTTTTTCTTTTTTAAATGTCTTTTTTCATAATAATTACTCAAAATAATTTTATAAAAAATATGGTAGGGTATATGATTAAATGATGTAGAAGGGAGAGAAAGTGAATAACACCCTGAAAAATACCCTGCTGTGAGAAGTGGGTGTTATTTGATAATTTGGTTGGGTGTTAAGCTGATTTGGCAGGAGAGAAAGTGAATAACACCATAAATATTTAACACCCGCGGCTATGGATGGTCTTACGTAGGATGTCATTCTAAAGAGGGGACTAAGAAAAGACTATTTGAAGCCTGCAAGGTCTCCTTTGTATGGGTTTATCAGAGAATCAATCATGTCAGAAGGTACAAGCATACTACCAACAAGAATAGGAGATGAAGATTGTGTGGCAACAGTATGGATCGAATTTTATATGGTCAAGTTACATGCTGTATTTAATTACATTATTGTCGATGTTCATTCCGACCAACTGCATTTCTCATTCCCTAAAAAGCTTAGTTGCCTATGAATTTGGTCTCAACTGACCATTGTGGCCAAGGTACAACCCAATTAGCCATAGTTATGGGTTCCTTTTCAATTCATTTTATCGTTCAATCACTATGTATATATTGTTAGTCCAGCTCATAGGGAGTTGGAAATAGATGGTTTGAGGTAGCATGTGAAAAATGGAAATGGCATGAGAGCCGACAAAGTGAGAAAAAAAAGGCATGGTAGCTGAATTATTGGAATGGAATTATGGAAAGCCATCAAATGTACTGGAGCTGCCAACTTTGAATTGTTTGGTGCAGCATTGGCTTTGATTTGTTGACGAGAGCATGCATCTATAAATAGATGCACTTAGAAATGGAGTAAATCATCAGTTGCTGCTCTGATCTGTGGTTGTAAAAGAGTTACTGTTGAGTATCCCGTGAGAGAAAAATATGGAGTGCTTTTCTTGTTAGTATTTGAGAGAAAAATAATCGGTAAAAATAATCAGTGAGATTAATTATTTTTTAAAATTGTGTCTCCTCAATCTAGATGTGAGATTAAGTTAAGAGAGATTATGAAAGCTAATACATTTTGGTATTGATGTGATTGTAAACCTAATAATTTATTATATCGGAGTTGTTTCCGTGGTTTTTTTTCGTTTAAAGTTTTCCACGTAAATCCTCAGAGTTGTGTATTTATTGTATTTTTATTCGATCATAAGTGGGAGATTTTTTCCAACGTATATTCAGTCATCATGCATTTTTAATACAAAAAAATGAGATTTTTTTCTCAATCTCTACGCATCATGGTCGACCATCTACTCTCGGTGACTATTGTTAGGATCTGGGCAGGTGTGTCAGAAAACTCTTGTGATAGTAATTTTATGCACATTTGTGTCAGGTTATCTTTGAGGAAAGGATCCTACAGGTGGGTGAAAGAAATTTTCGCTTAGCGTACTCTAGATTAGAAAAATAAAACCTAGCAGACACTTCCTTCCTCAAAGATAACCTTATGTGTCTATGATCCTCAAGGCACATCGCTAAAGATCCTCAATCACGTCATTGCAAGTCTTACACCCCACCAGCGGGTCACTCTCTCTCACTCTACACCCTCTAGCAAGTAAAAAAAAAAACTAACTACACATGATCAAGACCTCGGGGAATACAATCTCAAGATTATAGTCACCGTTATTTGATATCCTATAAATTATACTTTGGTTGGGCTTATGACCCTAAGGAATGAATGAACCTTTCTTCTTCTTTCTGTATACATAACTTCTAGACTGTAATCCAATTCCTTCTAGGTCTTGACATCAACAGGGTGGATTCGAGTGGAGGATCACAAGCGCTAGAGAATTACCTTCACGTTGTTTGGACCTACTTTGGAGCTGAATAGTATTGTAGAATCATTGAGAGAAACTCAAATCATTAGAGTTCTTAACTCTAGTTAGGGAAGGGCTCCAACTATTCATGGGAGAGTGCCAGCCCTAGACCTTCTTGCAAAACAAAAAAAAAAACTCGTTTGCAACGACATTTCTATTACAAAACCGTCGGAAATTGAGCATGTTAGGTAACGTGATTTTTAGTAGTGACAATTGAGTGATTATAACGAGAGAAAAAAATATGTATTTTCATCGTGCAATACTTGAATTAGTGGCAAAGCTAGGATGATTTTCTTTGGCAAAAACATGTACCCAAAACTCAATATCACTCCCTATCAAAATTTAACACCTCGACTATTTTCCACGTCATACATAACGTTGATGTTAAACTAACCGCATCTTCTTTCTTCCTTTCTTCTCTGCGGCAAAAACCGCTGCTCCTACCCACTAGCCTGACTCCATACTTAGCAGCGACGACACACCGGCTTTGGCCGGACCTGTGCTGGAGGCGATTCCAAAACTGACGAAGCTGCTGCTCAACGTCACAATCCAAGGAAGCGTGGGTCGGTGGGTCCCATACAGGTGCTGATTTGATTAAATATGTGTGATTTTGATTAAATATGTGTGCTGATTTGATTAAGAGATCTCCAGTCCATCAACACGCATCTTTTAAATTTTCCGATTTTTCAACTAATTAACATCCATTTAGCGCGACAGATACACGCGTAGGGGAAAATCAATTGTGTTTACCAATGTGTACGAGTGCAGAAAGATGAGCATTTCTGTGACAAGAAAGATGTTACATGATTTTGAAAACACATTTTGCAGAATGTATGTTTCAACCATTAGTTTAAAATGTAACTCCTCAGAGTGGCAAAAGTAGAGTTTCTAGTTTGTTTTTGTTTCAACCATTAGTTTAAAATGTATTCCTTGTGCAAGTATGTGTCACAAGAAATAAACTGTGGCAACTACTAATGCATTTAACAATTCTCTCTGCTACTACCGTCATACTCAATTCTCTCTGCACCAAGAACCTGTAGGATGCAAAAGCACATGAACAAGTGACCAGACAATTCTAAAACGCAATTGAGGAATAAGTAATTGAATGTTAACATGAACTCTTTACACATCAAGAAACGGAGCCAAAATATAGCCAACAAGAACAGGCATATTATCTCTGCTAGGCATTTTATCAAACACCAGTCGGGCAAACAATTATAAACAGAGAAAAAACAGAATAAAAAAACTTACCAACAAACTAATCCTATCACACACATATTTAATCAAATTACACACATATTTATTTATATAAACTGAAATTAATTGACTAAATAAATAAATAAAAATTAATTGAAAGAATAGAGAACTGGTTTTGCCGTGCACGATGGATGTTAATTAGTTGAAAAATCAGAAAATTTAAAAGATGGGCGTTGATGGACTGGAGATCTCTTAATCAAATCAGCACACATATTTAATCAAAATCACACACATATTTAATCAAATCAGCACCTGCACGGGACCCACGCTTCCTTGGATTGTGACGTTGAGCAGCAGCTTCGTCAATTTTGGAATCGCCTCCGGCACAGGTCCGGCCAACGCCGGTGTGTCGTCGCTGCTAAGTATGGAGTCAGGCTAGTGGCTAGGAGCATCGGTTTTTGCCGCAGAGAAGAAAGGAAGGAAGGAAGGAAAGAAGAAAGGAGATCTGGTTAGTTTAACATCAGATGTACTCTCTGATGCCGGGAGAAGACACCCGAGAGTTCCCACGGTTATTATTTTCATTTTAGTTGGTCCCCAAAACGATTTTTGGTTCCCACGAGTCCTTGGCGTTAAAGCTATTAGTTATCACAGGTCCCCGCTGTCAAATTCGACACTAACGAACACTAACGACCGTTAACACCGATTCTTTTATTATTATTTTTGAAAAAGCAACTGACAGGGGTCTCACGTGTCAGATTTTCCAAATTTATTATTTTCCCATTTTCTTAATATCTATAAATATTAATAAAACCAAGTTAAAAAAACAAAAAATATATATTATTAAAATTCCAAATTCTTTTTCTTAATTCCACATGATTTCTTTTTCTTTTCCTAAAATCACTAAGCCACTGAACCTACCCACCTGTACTATTACAACCTGCGGCACAGTGGGTTGCAAATTACAATTGCAAACCCAATTAAAACCCAAACCGCCTCCAACCTTTTTCTATTGCTTTTCCGATTTTCTTTTTTTTTCTTTTTCTTTTCTAATCAAAGCAGCGAGGTTATAGTCGGACTGTGGTGGAGGGGGAGGTTGTTTGCCCAGATCTGGGTAATATGGTCCAGATCTGGGTGCAGCCAAGGTCGAGGGGGAGGTTTGGGTGCATTGGTGCGGCCGTTACAGTAGGCAGAAAATCGGAGGAGGCGGCGATTGTGGTGGTCCAGATCTGCTTCTTCTTTCTCTTCTTCTTCAGTTTAAATTACAGAATCAGTGTTGATGAAATGGGATTCTGCAAGGAGGATTCGACAACTGGGTCTTGATGAAATGCTCGGCTTCTTCAAATTTGGTTGTTTATTGTTTAATTTTGGTTGTCTATTGGAAAAGGGGCCGCGAGAAGGAGATGGTTTTTGGAAGGGAGGGTAGGGTTGTTGAGTATTTTGGTTTTGGAAAAATGGATATTATACTGCAATTTTAGAGGATGTGCAGTGATGATAATGGTGGTTATGGTGTTGAGAAAAAGATGGACAGAAGGGAGAGAGACGTAGAAGATGAAGTGAAGAAATAAAAAAGAGAAATTGGAAACATTAATTATTGTTGAAACCCTAATTAATTATAATTGATTAGTGATTTTAGGAAAAGAAAAAGAAATCAAGTGGGATTAAGAAAAAGATTTTAGAATTTTAATAATATATTCTTTTTATTTTTTAAATTTGGTTTTATTAATTTTTTTTTAAAAATAAATTAACTAAGAAAACTAATATTTGGTCCCAAAATGGAATGTATTTTAAATAACTAATGTATTTTTATTTTTCTAAAATGTGGGAAAATACGATTGAGGAGAGCAGAGGAGGAGATGGAGAATGAGAGTTAAATAAATTGTTGTTGTTGTTTATCGTGGGACCCATGGTCAATTTGAAATTAAAATGGAATGTATTTTCTGAAAAATAAGGTGGAAAATGGTTTTGAATGGATAAAAGATTTTCAGCTCAGAACTTTCTGACGTGTGGGCCCCACCAACAGTCGACTTTTCAGAAATAATAATAAAAAAATCGGTGTTAACGGTCGTTAGTGTCCGTTAGTATCGAATTTGACGGCGGGGACCTGTGGTGACTAACGGCCTTAACGCCAGGGACCCGTGGGAACCAAAAACCGTTTTGAGGACCAACTAAAATGAAAATAATAACCGTGGGGACTCCCGGGTGCCTTCTCCCCTCTGATGCCCAAGTTTTTGCCATTTTCTTTCGAGGGAATATAATATTAATTTTTTTGGTGACTAAATATAGTAAATTATTAAAGAAATAATAAAACTTTAAAAATTATTATAAAATAATACGAGTATAAAATTTTGAGGGACTAAATATGATTAAAAAAATAGAGGGAGATATGGTATATATATTGACATAAAAAGATTCAAAAATTTAAAGATTATTAGAAAATAAAAATAATATAAACTTTAAAAAAAAAGTTTAAGGGATTAATATGGTAAAAAATAATTTTTGGGCTTTGCCCCTTACTTAAATGACTAGTATAAGTACTCAATACTTTCGTAAGAATTACTAAATTACTAAGGGTTTGTTTGGCGTTCCGGTTCTGATTCGAAAAGTGTTGTGGATAAAAGTGTTGTGGGAAAAACACTTTTGCGCAAAGCAATGTGCTGTTTGGTAAACATTTTTTAAAAATGCTGTGGGAAACGAGAAGTTGTTTTTGGTATTTGGTAAAACTATAAAAATGAAAGAGTTTGAGTATAAAACCCATTTTTAAAAAATTAATAAAAATAGAAAAAATGGATCTAAAATTACTTATCTTGAGATGGTGATTTTATTGTGGTAGTTTTTAATTTATTTTGTTCTATTATATAAAGTAAAAAAATGAAATTAAAATGAAAAACAAAAAAAAATATAGAAAGAGGGAGCAAACGCAACAGCAGCTGCTGCCACTGGAGCATTTTGCTCCGTTTACTACCGCATAAAAATTGCCTTGATTGGAACTGGGCTGAAGCCCAGTGAGCAATGGTGTTACCAAACACCAATTGCTCCGTTCAAGTAGGGCTGTCAAAACGGGTCCGGAACCTGTGGATCCGGCCCGGGTCGGATCCAGGTCCAATTTTCAGTCCCGTTTTGAGCCGGGTCGGGTCTGGTCCCGACTCGGTAAATCCCGAGTCCATTCGGGCAAGACCCGTATTTTGCTAATTTTTTTTTTTTAAAGAGAATTCGGGCCACTAAGATAGTGTTTGGGGTTAAGGGTTGGGTTGGGAAAGCTAGTGAAAGGTGTTTGGTGTTAAGGGTTGGGTTGGGTTAAGGCAAAGGGGTAGCTTTCCTCACCGGAGGAAAAGAGGGCAGTGGCAAACGGCAAAGCTGGCTTTGGCACCCTCTCTCATCTTTTTTTTTTTTTTCATTTTAATTTCTTTTTTTTACTTTATATAATAGAACAAAATAAATTAAAAACTATCACAATAAAATCTTCTCTCAAGATAATTTATTCTAGATCAACTTTTTCTATTTTTATTAATTTTTTAAAAATGGGTTTTATACTCCAATTCTTTCATTTTTATAGTTTTACCAACTACTAAAAATAATTTCTCGTTTCCCACAGCACTTTTAAAAAATGTTTACCAAACAGCATATTGTTTTGCGCAAAAGTGTTTTTCCCACAGCTCGTTTCCCACAGTACTTTTCGGACCAGAACCGGAACGTCAAACAGATCCTAAGAGGTGGAGACACAATGGAATCAAAGGTATTGAGAATATAGATGGAAGATTAGGGTTTAATCCATATGTATACCATTAATTAGTACAATATTTTTTGATTAACATTGATGCTATAAGCTATATTTTCTCAATTTCTCCTTAATTGTGTTCCAGAGAGAATGTTTTTTTTTTAAAGGAAGAAATAATTGGATTAATTTAAATCTGCAAGTACAAAAGGTGCGATCACCTCGAGGCATTCCCCTATCCATACATTTGCTAAACCGGAAATCAAAGCCAATTGGCCTAACTCATGTGCTGGGGTATTCGTGGACCGTCCTGTATGCGAAAAGGAGCAGCTATGAAAAGTAGAAGCTAGGCGTGCCACCTCTTCCAACACCAATCTCGAGTAGCTTAGTGGGAAGTCTCCATTGGTCAGGGCGAGGACGTTCTGCAAGCAGTCAGACTCAACTATAATCTTGTCGTAGCCCCATTGGTGAGCCTGTGTTACTGCGTCTCTCAGCGCTAGAGCCTCCGCTGTTCGCGCCTCAGCTCCATGCGGAAGGTAGATTGCTCCTGAGAACACTGTTTCACCCTTTGCATCCCGGGCTATAAATCCCAAGCCAATGCCCGTAGCCCCGACCGCTGCATCCGTGTTCACCTTTACCACCCCTGTAGGAGGAGGCATCCATCTCGGATTGACAGGTTGGGGAGGCGGGGCAGCGGGCCTATGTTGCTGACACCATGCCTCCTTGAAATCAGACAATAATTTTCCACCCCTAATAACCACCTCTTGGGTTGTTTCCTCGCACTGGCGGAAGATCCTGTTATTCCTCGAAGTCCATAGGGACCAAAGGATGGAGATGAGCTTCTCTATATCCGAGTCATCCAGAGATGTCCGTAGCCCTGCTAGCCAATCCACCCAGCCATCTCCT
The DNA here is from genome assembly GCA_963691705.1 of Viola odorata. Taxonomy (NCBI): domain Eukaryota; kingdom Viridiplantae; phylum Streptophyta; class Magnoliopsida; order Malpighiales; family Violaceae; genus Viola; species Viola odorata. The sequence goes on along the minus strand of OY829538.1, from coordinate 59,771,808 downwards.
TGCAACCCCGAAACCCTACCCTAGAAAGCAAACTTTCCCCACACTTCCCTGGCAAACGGGCAAAGACAGCAGCAGATGCGGAGTCGACTCTACCTCCTCGTTGCAGCAGGGGCACACGGGGTCCACCGATACACCCCTCCTAGCTAGATTCACCCTGGTTGGGAGAGAGTTACTTCCCATCCTCCACATGAAGTTTTTGAACTTTGGAGGGATAGAAAGTCCCCACAAGAATTTCCACCAACCTCTACTGGAGTCTGGGCACTCCTGCGCAGTAACCGATGTAAGACAGTGGTATCCACTACGAACTGAATACTTCCCATTTGTAGTACCTTTCCACACAAGAGTATCATTCGCCTCACTCCGACTAAGCGGTAGGCTTAATATTGCTGATATTTCCTGTGGTAGAAAAAGCTGTTCCACAAGGTCTGTCTTCCAGCACCTCCGGTCCCTATCAATAAGCTTAGCCACTGTAGCCTCCTCGTCGAGGCCCGTGACCGGTGTTGTGATCATCCCAGTCGTTGTTGTCGGAAGCCACGGGACTTTCCAAATCCGTATCCTTTCACCATTCCCTACCCTCCAGAAGCATCCTTTATGGAGAGCTAATCTGCCAGCCAGAGTGCTCCGCCACACGTAATTAGGGCGGGAGCCCATCCCTGCCTCTAGAAAGTTCGAGTGGGGAAAGTATCGCGCTTTCCAGATCTGGGAGAGCAAAGAGTTTGGATTTTTGTGTAGCCGTCACCCTTGCTTGGCTAAAAGTGCAAGATTAAATTCTCTAACCTTCCGGAATCCCAATCCTCCCACATCCTTCGACCGGCAAAGCTTTTCCCAGGATACCCAGTGCATCTTACGCTCCTCAGAATTACCCCCCACCAGAATCTTCTTGTCTCCTTTTCGAGAATGTTGATTGGTCTTCAACGACCCTTTTCATGTGATGAAATAATCAAGGCTCGATCTCGTCTTAATGATATGAGTTACTGGAAAGCTCTTGAACCCGCTGATGGATTTCTAGCTTCATTTTACGAAAGTTATTACTGCTATATACTCCCTGCAAATTTAAATAGATGTCGATTCTTTTCAATTTTTACAATAATTAAAAAAACCATTATATTACAATTGTTATATAATTATTGGCTAAATTATCTTTATTGATTATCAAGCAACATCTTTTTAATTAAAAATAAAATAAAATTATTTATGGATAATTAATTCTGTTATTGTCTAAAAAAATAATTTAAAAAATTGAAATATGAGTAAATAGCTAAAATTATTTCTTAAAAAACTGACATTTATTTAAATTTGGAAGGAATATGTTGGATGTGTTTAACATTAATAGAGGCGATCTAGTCATTATGAAACTTAATTATGTTGTCTTGGTGTATAGGATTAAAAAGAAAATCAAGCTAATTATTCTCAATTTAGATCTACATATTGTTTTGGTGTAGTGTTCTTTCAAAATTGATCACAAAGTCAACAATTAATTAATAGTATATAACTCTCCGGTTCGGGAAATGATGTCGTTTAATGTTACAATTTTTAGGGTTGGTAAAAAAGAGATGAGAGAAATAGCTTTTTAAGAAGAAAAAAATTAAATCAAGTAAATTTAAAAATAAAGAAATAAATAAGTCAAAAAATGTCATCATTCTCTATATTCACAAAGTCTTGAAGTGGAGTTGACTATCACACTACGGTGTTAAAAAAAATTCAGTCGGTGAGGAGTGGTCGGCAGGGTTGACAATTGACATGTTTATGAAATCTCGGCAAAATGTTCGTCTCGCATTCACATCAATATATACTAATTTGAGCTTCATCCTCATGGTAAATTCATAAACTTCCACACCTTAAACTGTTTTTGAGCTTCATCCTCATATGTAGTTTTTTTTGTCCGATCTCTAGGATTCCTTTCTATCCTTTGCGATCAAGAGACTAATCCCGTTTGGTCATGATCTGATCCCCAATAGAGTGACTCTCTCAACAATATTTTTTTATTCCTTAAACTCGAAATTAAAACTTAAATTAATTAAGAATAAACAAATCACTTACTAATTTACCAAAATCAACTACAAATATAGCCCACTGTTTAAAATGGGGTGAGAAAGATTGCAAGGAAAGATATCTATTCTATTGGTGATAAGATCATTATGATGAAAGAGCAGATTTTGTTTTCTTGGGTCAAAGAACAGGAAACATAGGAAGATGCATGCATATATAGGCATTAGCCACTATATATATAATGTGTGTGTGTGTGTGGCAGAGGGGGGGGGGGGGAAGGCAAAGATATTGTAGCTCTAATCAAAAGATTGATGGAACAGTGACAGCAAAAGTTTGGTTAGGATATAGTACACCATTTTTCCACATGGAATGTTAGCATCGCGTGTCAAAAGTTTGGCCATATTTTATGAAAACTTTAGAATTTGACTAAGATCTCAAAATGAAGCTTCCTGGTAATTCTAAATTATGCGAGGAAGTGTCACTCCACCACCAACTTAATGGGTCACTCCGATAGGCTTAGGCATATCACATGTAAGTTGGAGCAACATGCGTCAAAGGGGGTGGGTGTTGACAATATTTCTCACATCACAAAAGAGTGGCAATGACATAGCTTGGTGTAGGTAGGACTGTTCATGGCCCCATTTGTATATTTTCAATTCGTGTACTATATTTATTGGTTCAGTTCAAATTATTGACCCTTTAACTCAGATTTAATGATGCACTTTTTTGATCAAGTACCTTTCTAAATCAGTTTGGTTAGATTATGTTTCTATGGTTTAGAAAAATCGGGTTTTTTGTCTGTGAAATTGGTTTTTTGGTTTGTGGGATTGTGTTTTATCCCGTTTGTAGAATCAAATCTGATCAATTCTTTGAATTAGGGTGTTTTTGTTGAGAAATTAAACCAGAATTATTATTAAAAGTAAAATGCAACAACAGTTAAAAAGAAATTAAACTTTGTGTGCAGCTTGTAAAGGGCTGTAGAATAAAAAATGATTAAAATGAGATAGCAAATTTGATTTTTTTTATGGATAATTAAAAAAATACATAAATGTTTATTTTTCTAATAGGTTCGGTGGTGGAATCTCATTTATTTGATACCATTAAAATTATTTGGTTTAATTAGCCTAAAAAGCAAAATGTGTTACCAAATTAATAGGCGTAGATGTGGGGGTTTAAATTAAATTGTGCGGTAAAAAGATTGAAGACAAAGATTGAGAGTGAGCTATGATGGATGGTTGATTTCATGTTTTGTAATCATGATTAAAGAAGTGAAGGTTGTTACAAGTTTTAAGCCTATCATCGAATGCCGATTTGTAGTTCGATGTTGGCGGAATCTTAACGGGTGTTCCTTTTTTCAAGCTTTTCAAGGTGAACGAGGTTGATCGTTCATAAGATTGTGATTGAGGTTTTTCTAATTAAAAACCTTAGTATTTGCTTTATTTTTTGATTGATGTATTTGACAACCAGTGGTTTTCCAAGATTATGATTATATTGTTGTGCCTATCGATTGAATTAATTCCAACAAGTTCTATCTAGTTAACTTAGTTACCACTAAAGTAGAGCTTAATCGGCTAAAATATACTCTTAGTATAATTTAGAAAGAGTGCATGTATTAACTAGAAAAGTAATGGTCCAAAGAATATTTAATGGAGCATAACTGTCGTACTCTTTGGTCATAGAATCTAGTAAACCTCTTACTTTGAATTCATGAAAGATAAGTAAATGAGAATAGAGAATGCACACCAAGAAAAAAGAAAAAGCTAGGAGCTAGCCCTTAAAAATGACTTTTTAAAAGCTCATTTTTAGTCTTTTTCAATTATTTATCGATAATACCCTTCTAATATGGTTAAACTTAATACAATCTCTATTTATCGGGAGAAAATAAAAAGCTTATAATATCAACTCTATCTGCGAATTGAAGTGTTAAGAAAGATATAAAAAAAAGCAAGAAAAATCCTCTCGTACGTGTGTATACTTTTTTCCAAATTTCTCTACAAATATTGGACACAAAAAAGCTAAAAGTCATATTGATACGAAAAAGAAGAATAAACCCCTACGGCCCCAGCGGTACCCCTTCTCTTTTCAGTGATGGTGCTATCCATAATGCTATCTACAATGCGTGTGGGATTAAAACTTTCAATATGGAATCAAACATATATAACAGTGTTTCTTATTTGGTGGGTGGGGGGGCTATAAATATAGGACAACCCATCTGCTTGAGTTTCAACACAAGAACAATAATTTAATTTCCTCTGCATTTTCTTTGTTAGAGGAAGAAATGCAAAAGGGTGTAAGAAGGTAAATAAAAATGGAGGTAAGTAAACACAATAACAAGTATGGAGAAGGTAAGTGTGATACTATTAGTGAGGAAACTTCAGTTGATTGGAGAGGCAGACCCTCCCATCCTCACAAGCATGGTGGAATGAGAGCTGCCACATTTGTTCTTGGTAATTAACCTTATTCCTCTCCATCTGTCTAATTAATATATATATATATATATATATATACTCATCTTTTTAGAATTGCTACAACGTGAAAGTATGAGAATTAATGATTCTGTTTTCTTTTGTCCTTTTGTTCTTTTGGGACATATGATGTTGATCAGGGCTTCAAGCATTTGAGATAATGGCAATAGCAGCAGTAGGGAACAACCTCATAACATATGTGATGAATGAGATGAACTTCTCCTTGGCAAAGTCCGCAAACATAGTCACAAACTTTGTCGGGACTGTCTTTCTCTTGGCCCTCCTTGGCGGTTACCTTTCTGACTCTTTTCTTGGCTGTTTTTGGACTATGCTCATCTTTGGCTTTGTTGAACTTTCTGTAAGTCACATTTTCCTCTGCTCTCTCATCTTTTCTTCTTTCTTCCTTCTCTTAGTCTTATTCACTCATTTAACTTTGATACGCATGCTTGACACCAACGAGCTATATTCACCTGCTCATTGATCCCTCTTGCAAAACGAAGAAAGGTTAAATCTAGAATTCGAGTCACCTCACTTGTGATTCATGTCTATATACATGTTAACAACCAAAACAAAAAAGATAGAATAGTACTTATTGTTCAAAATTAATCTGCAGGGCTTCATATTACTATCGGTCCAAGCTCATCTGCCCCAGCTAAAGCCACCTCAATGTAACTATATGCTAAGTGATCATGGGGAACAATACTCATGTGTAGAAGCAAAAGGTGTAAAGGCTTTAATATTCTTTGGGGCATTATACTTAGTGGCGTTGGGGAGTGGGTGTGTTAAGCCAAACATGATTACTTATGGAGCTGACCAATTCAAATATCAGACCAACTTAAAGCAGTCCAAGAAGCTCTCCACATACTTCAATGCAGCCTATTTTGCTTTCTCCATGGGACAACTTGTTGCCTTATCACTTCTTGTTTGGGTCCAAACACATTCCGGTATGGATGTTGGCTTTGGAGTCTCTGCAGCCGTCATGACTTTGGGTTTGATCAGCTTGGTTTCCGGCACTCCGTACTACAGAAATAATCCACCAAAAGGAAGCATCTTCACCCCCATAGCTCAAGTAATTACTATTCATCTCTAATCATAATTAATTAACCTCTTGATCCATTTAATTAATGAGTGCATTGTTTAGCACTTTCTCGTTAAGTAAAGTCAACTAGAAGAAGTATAATAGTGGGCGTCACTATTTGAATGTGCTTTTTGGGTTGGTTTACACTATAGATTATCTTTAATTCTTTATTTGTATATATGTTTTTTTTATTCCTATCAGGTTTTTGTGGCTGCTGTATTAAAGAGAAAGCAAGTTTGTCCATCTAAATCGCAAATGCTTTATGGAAACCAAAATGATCTGACAATTACTACCATTCAAAGATTCAGGTAAATGGAATGCATGTCTGTGTTGCGTGCGTCTCGATATAGTCTTGGACTCGTTTGAGACTTTGATGACCTATGAAAATAAAAATTCAAAGGTTATACATGTCAAGTTATTTTTGCGTCCAACTTAATTTCAGGTTCTTGGACAAGGCTTGCATAAGAATTGAGGAGGGGACTAACACAAGCTTAGAAGAGAGTCCATGGAGATTGTGCAGTGTTGATCAAGTGGAGCAAGTGAAGATCCTAATATCTGTTCTCCCAATTTTTGCCTGCACCATTATTTTCAACACTATCTTAGCTCAACTACAGACATTTTCAGTCCAACAAGGGACCTCTATGGATACCCAACTCACCAAATCTTTCCACATCCCTCCAGCTTCACTTCAATCCATCCCTTACATTATCCTCATCTTTCTAGTCCCTCTTTACGATACTTTTTTTGTCCCTTTTGTAAGAAAATTCACTGGCCATGAGTCAGGAATATCCCCTTTATGCCGCATTGGGGCCGGCCTCTTCATTGCCACTTTCTCCATGGTTTCTGCTGCTCTTATGGAGAAGAAAAGAAGAGACGAGGCAGTGAATTCCAACAACATACTGTCAATCTTTTGGATCACACCACAGTTTCTCATATTTGGGGTATCAGAAATGCTCACAGCTGTTGGCCTAATTGAGTTCTTCTACAAGCAGCCTTTAAAAGGGATGCAAGCATTCTTAACTTCAATCACCTATTGCTCATATTCATTTGGATTTTATTTGAGCTCCTTGCTAGTCTCCTTGGTCAACAAGATCACCTCTAGCTCTTCAAGAAAAGGTTGGCTAAGTGACAATGATCTCAACAGAGACAGGCTTGACCTTTTCTATTGGCTTTTAGCAGCCCTTAGTTTACTGAACTTCCTCAACTATCTCTTTTGGGCTACATGGTATAATTCTGGCAACCCATCTTTATCAGCCACACTTGAGACAAATGGGCATGGGGAAGACAACAACCACTATAGCTTCAACACATTAAAACATATAGAAGACCAAAGTTTACCTTGACATCACTTGAAATGAATGCTTTCCTAACCTTTATCTTCAACCTTGTAATATATGATAATAGTGAGTTTTACCGCTGTTCTTTTTCTCTAAAAAATTTAATAGTATATGTGTAAGTATATGTTGTTATAAAATACAACTTTGTACATGCATGTCTTTTCTGTGTAGCCCTTGCAATGTTTTCCACCCTAATACAATTCAGAAGACTTAACTAAAAATACACATTTTTGTATAAACACAATAATAGAACACGTATCCAACAATAAGGGAGAGTTCACGGTTGGGTCTACGGCTTGAAGAAGAAAGCCATGTAATGACTCATGTCATATTGGTTTTTGTGTACTTCATTGTTGGGTCTATGACCGTGAAATCACCGTGTAATTCGTTCTGAAGTAACGACTTTATCCTTACGTTTTTATAAATATTTCAATTAAATCCCTGCAAGAAGGGAAACAAAACCTATAAAATGCACAACCAAAATTAAAAGGATATAATTTTTTTTTTGTTAAAAAAAAGACATAACCTTTATCTGACCGTTAAGACCTGCTTAAATTTTACGGGTAAATTCTTGATGAAATTGAGAAAAACTTAATCTAAAGAGGATTTAAAATTGATTTTGAAGTTTTATATTATATTTTTACAATTTCCTATTTATTTCAAGATGAAGAGTATTTGCCCTAAATTTCTCTTGTGATAGAGTTTAGATTGAGTCATTACATTTAGGAAATATCAAATTAGCTCTTATATGTGATCAACCAATCGCAAAATTAAAGAAAATGATATAAATTCTCATTAATTTCTTACTAAATTATATATATATATATACTAAAAGTTTTAATATCATTACTTAGGTTGGACTTTGGTTGGACCACGATTTAACTCTAGGTAAATTTCTACACCTCAAACTTTTTCCCTCTTTGAGTTAATCCTTCGGTCCGATTTTGAGAATTTTAGTTTTCAAAATGAATAGTAAAGTTATAGAAATTATAGAAAAAATTGAGAAAAATGTAACAAATATGACAGGAAACTTTTTTTGCAATCTTGTTTTGAATTTTCCTTTCTAATAATTGTTTTTTAATTATCCTCATTATAAATTACTTCAATTTTTTCAGTAACATGACTCTATCATATTTATTAAAAAATTCTCTAATTTTCAATCTTTTACCATTTTTTAAAAAATAATTAAAATAAAGGTCAAAATTTTAACTTTCGAAAAAACTTTAGAATTTATACAGTAAATTTTAAAATCATAGAAGTCGAAGTAGAACACTTTTGAAAAGTTTTGAGTTTTTTATATTGGTAACCCAACACTTTTTAATTTAAACCCAACAAGATCTCAGTCTAAAACTATTGGATTATGGATTATGGATTTGAATTCCACACTCTTTAATAACATTTTTTTCGCAACATTTCTAAATTTATAATATCTTAATGTGATTTTGGAATATCCCAACCCTAAATTCCAGTCGTAGGATTTATAAACATCAATGATACTCTCTAACCATCACCAATACCGCAACCATAATAGAAATGTTGTTACTTGTTGCCATGTTGCTTGAATAGCTAGTATCTATGGATTGAAATCAATGATACTTTACAATGGATGTGTGTGAGTTGATCATGCTATATTTATAAGAAGAGTTAGTATTAAGTTCTTTTAATAAAAACTTAATTAATTAAATACCTTCATTAATATCCTAATTATAAGTTTGTTTTTCCATTATTTTTGTTAATTATTCAACAATTTCAGATACATTTTTCGTTAGTTTACTATAAAACAAATGAATTAAGTTAATTTGATTAAAAATGGTAGTAATTATAAAGTGAGGTTGATATGGTTTCAATTATTAGTTTTTTCTCTTTTACTTTTCACGTTGTTTGCTCTGCTTAGATGCATATTTTAAAAGCAATTATATTGTCAAGGGACAGAATAAAATCTGGGGCCCGCCTTGCCACTTTGTCGAGTTTATTAAATTATTTTTATTATGAATAAGGTAACATAGTAAACAATAGGTAAATTTATGTTTCTACAATAAAGATAAAGATGATTAGGTAATTTTAATCACAAAATTTGATTCATAATTTTCAATGAATTATTTACATATTTGGCTCCGCTTTTAGTTGTTTTGTTTTAAAATTAACCAGATAAAAATAACACTAAGATATTTGATCAGGGTGTCTATTTTTAGCTGCTTAATTATATTTTAAAAAAATAATTTTTTTAGTTATAATTTAACTCAGGTAAGACATAGTGGAAGACTATATATATATATATATATATATATATATATATATATATATATATATATATATTATTAATATTTTAAAAATATATATATATATATATTTTTATGTATTTACAACTTACTTAAAAAATAGAAATTAGTATATATACTTATTTATAAAAAATAAATGAAAAAAGTTAAATTTTATGTATTTACAATTTTAATGTTATAAATTAGTAATACTATTTTATGTAATAATAATTGGATTTAAAAAATTCAACGAACTAATGATTTTAAAGATCATTCCATTTTAGCTAAAGTAATTCACAGTAGAACACAATAGTTCCTAACTAAATAATTTACTTTTTCATTACACAACACTACATAGTGCAGCACAACACTCATAGCACACCGGGGCCAAACACACACTATATAAAAAATTATTAAAAATAATTATATAGGGTTTAGTTAAACCAAATTTAATAACACGGGAAGAAATATGAGATTTCATAAATGCAAAAATTTAATTAGTGATATTTTACGAACACGAAAACTAAATTAATCATTATATTGTAGAGATATTACATATCATTAAGAATATTATTGGATTATAAGGTAAAATGAACGATTTTGTCATCGCATTAATGTTAGAATTTAGTCCATAAACATAAAAGACTAAAATTGGGAGAAAAAGCACAAGGACGAAGGTGTAAAATTCACTATACTTCAAGGACCATATCATATTTTTATCTAAATGTACCACGACAATCCACATAATTTAACAACACTCGAAGTTTTTAACTTATAATCCAATAATTAATACACGTCGTGTAAACCTAGAAAAGACTCTTGAGCTTAGGCAAGTGAACAATTTCCACCCTGCTTGAAAAAATGGCTTATATATAATTATTTTCGTTCATAAATAAAGTATTTTTAGTAAATAATTTCTCTACAGAGTATAAGAATAAAACTGGTTTTTTTCCCACATTCATCACGGTAGGAATTGAGTTCAAGCTTTCCTTAGCCCCTTCTCATCAATGGACTGGTTTGGTAATTTTCAAAACATTGATGGTTTGAGTGCGGTAAATAGGCGACACAAGCAGCAAGCACTTGAGTGTTAGGCTGAGTAGCACAAATGTGTGTGTTTGATTTCTTGTTGTAAATCCATTATTAACAATTGGGATTCATTGCATTCTCCTGATTATGCGCATACATCGATCATCACTCAGTTTCTTCACTTTCCATTCACTTTGTGGTTTGGTTGGGCGGCAGAGGGAAATTATACACCACTTTCGAATTTTTATCTCAATGTATATAAAAATCGTGTGACTAATAGAATTATACCACGTTTTATATGTATACGCTGAGATAAAAAGTCAAAAGTATTATATAACTTACGTGAAGAAAAGGATTCTTTAAGCAATCACAATTATGCATTATTAATTGTTCACATATACGAGACATAATCAAGCCAGCCTCTCATGAATTTTAAAGTCAAACATGCATGTACTAATTATAAAAATTAAAAGAAGAGATGTAACAGTGAAACATGTCTCAAACATGTTTTCATGTTGGGAGCTAGCTAGGCATAAGCAAGAAAAAAGAAAAGAAAAAAGAAGAGCAGAAAGAGTGCGTTTTATTACCATTTCTACCAACATTATACAACACCACCGGCACCACTGGCAACAACTCCATTAACATGTTGGCTAAAAGATAGACAATGTTGGAGTTCTCTGGTTCTTGTTCAAGGATCCCATCATGAGTGTCTACTGGTACTACCACCAAAATAGTCGGATGATATATGGTTCTTGTTACTCTCAAGTAAATTACAAAAGAAAAAATTATATTTTTTTTTAATTATGAACAAGGCCGAAATGGATTTTGGGTCCCTGCAGTCCAATTGATTGACTTTTTTCAGCCCTCTATTTTTTTTTTGAGTTATCTCCTCCCTCAACTTACTGGCAAAAAATTTATTTCATCCCTCCTCCTGACGCCGTCCACATTTTCCGTCTATTTGCTGACGTGGCATGCCACGTCAGCAAACAGTACCGGGTCGAACTCGAAACGGGTCGGAAAACGGGCTGAATGTTAAATGGTCCCTGCAGTCTAATTGATTGACTTATTTCAGCCCTCTGTTTTTAAAAAGTAGTATTACATCCTTCCACTACAGTTTTATGTTGGATTTCAGCCCTCACCCTAACGCTATCCAATTTTTTTGTCCGTTTGCGTACGTGTCGTGCTACCGATTGCTGACGTGTCACGCCACGTAGGCAAAAGCCAAACGGGTCGCAAAGATTTTTACTAACAAAATCTAAGTATTACCTCCCATTTTAATAAATCTTAATGGAATAAATAATTTATGGGTGGGCTATTAGTACTTCTAATTATTAGTTATAATCAATTTGTCCATTAAAATTTAAATATATAAAACAAATGCGAATAAATAATTACAGTACTAATGACCCACCCATAACTAAATTTATATATAATAAATATATGAAAAAACATATATTTCTTATTTGAAAACTTAAATATTAATAATTTTATAATAAAAATATTTAACAACATAATAATTAATAATTTAAAACAACCTCGGGTCGAGAGATGATCATATTGTTGGTGTTATTGTTGAAAAAGATAGGAGATAATAGTCAAAGTTTATTAAAATGTTAACATAGAAGCTGTCCAGCTCAGAACCATGACGTCGTGGGTTCGAGCCCCACTTCTGCTCTTTTGCTGGTGTTCTTGTTGAAAAACATGGAAGGTAATAATCAGATTTTATTAAAATGTTTTCAAACGGACGGAAAAATTAGATGGCGTTAGGGTGAGGGCTGAAATCCAACATAAAACTGTAGTGGAAGGATGTAATACTACTTTTTAAAAACAGAGGGCTGAAATAAGTCAATCAATTAGACTGCAGGGACCATTTAACATTCAGCCCGTTTTCCGACCCGTTTCGAGTTCGACCCGGTACTGTTTGCTGACATGGCGTGCCACGTCAGCAATCGTTGACGTGGCATGCCACGTCAGCAAACAGACGGAAAATGTGGACGGCGTCAGGAGGAGGGATGAAATAATTTTTTTGCCAGTAAGTTGAGGGAGGAGATAACTCAAAAAAAAAATAGAGGGCTGAAAAAAGTCAATCAATTGGACTGCAGGGACCCAAAATCCATTTCGGCCTATGAACAACTTAAACTATACGGTGATATCGTATCAGTAATGATTATTTCTTTATTTGTGACCATATAAGCTTTATTTGCTACCATATAAGCTCATACATAAATAAATGTGATTGCTAAAATCAAGTTTTTCTGGACCAAATTTAGGAATTAAATCGGAGAGGCAAAATGCTCAAAAGTTAAGGGTTCAATCCGGTTAAACTGAGTTCATCCTAAATAACATTTTTTTTTTAAAGGTGTAAAATTTTATTTAATTTAGTAAGGGATTTTTTTTTTAATAAAACCAATTCTTTATGAAATGGAGTTGCCCAAGTGCAGTAGCACTAATTGGCTAAGCAGAGCTCGCCAGAAGATGCACAGCAACTGCAGAAAAAACACAAAAGCAAAATTAGCAGCACTAAATATTTACTACAGACAAACTAAACAGCGCCAATTTCTACGTCCAACCAATAAACTCAGTTTCCCTATTCTAAGAAACTCTCACTCAAATTTCCAAGGCCGTTGGTGCAGAGAATCCACCCATTAGCATTCTTTGAGTCTGATACCACGACGATTGCTTTGCCTTGAAAGCTCTGGTTGTCGGTTGAGAATTTTTCGAGTGCTCAACGGATGGCAACAACCTCAATCAACTCGTCCCGGTTTTACTCGTTGAATCGATCGGTCTGAAAATCATAGTTAAAATACACTTAAGTAATATGAATTATTATTTCGTATTTAGTCGATAATCTTCACCTACAATAGTTAGAGTTTTAATGCTAAAAAATTAGGAATAAAGACAGATTGGCACTCAATATTTACTAAACAAAACAGATTAGCCACTCACTTTTGCAATTAACCAATTTGGTATCCAAAATTTCTCCATTAGATAAATTAACCATCCATATTTTTACCGTTAGATAATATTGTCACTGTGCCACTCAATTTTAACTATCGATGTTAAATAATTGACACGGACAGGCTGCCCTCTCTTCAACAACTCCTGTGGTAGGAACATTTTCTTTTCTTCGAACAAAAGATCATTCATACTTTCAATTTAATGAAAGACTAGTCATGTGGAGTTGTGGCTTCCTGCTTGTACTCACGGTCGATTGAGAGATCAAAGATTCCGGTCCAATCGAACATACATTGCAAACTGAAAGCTAGGGGTGTCAAAACGGGACCGGTCCCGTAGACCCGTCCCGGACCCGAGATCTCGGGTCGGGTCTGGGATTAATTTTTGGTCCCGTTTTGGGTCGGGACCGGGTCTGGTCCCGACCCGAAAATTCTCGGGTCTGTCGGGTCTGGACCCGACAAACCCTTAAAATATATTTTTTTCTTTTTTTTTTCTTTCCTTTCCACCTTTTTCTTCCCTTTCTTTTTTCTTTCTTTTCCTTCTTTCCTTTCCTTTCCTTTCCACGATCTCACTCTCTTTTTCTTTCCTTTCTTTTTTCTTTCTTTTCCTTCTTTTCTTTCCTTTCTAGTTTCCAGATCTCATTCTTTTTTCTCTCTTTTCCTTCTTCTTTTTCCTTTCCAATTTCCAGATCTCACTCTCTTTTTCTTTTAATTCTTTGCTGGTTTGGATTGGTTGGCGAAGGAGAACGAGATGGTGACAGTTAGGTGTTTTGCAGTTGGGTTTGGTAGTTGGCGGAGGAGAACGAGATGGTTGTTTTGTTGGTCGGATCGGGGCAGTGGTTTGATGGATGATTTGGTTGCTTGGTTGTGTTCACTTCATGGTGTGATACTTGCGTGATATTTGGTCTTGGTAAGCATATTGGCAGTGGCAGTATTAGCTCCCAATTATGTGTATGTAGTTGATTGTGGGAGGCAATAAAATCGTTGGATGTGGTTGATTATCATTTTTGCAAAAAGAAATTATTTCCCAGGTTAATTCCTTTAAAAAAAAATTTAAAAAAAAGTTTCCCGAGTCTAGACCCAAGACCCGGTTTCTTACACGGGCCGGAACCGGGACCAATTTCTGGTCCCGTTTTTTTCGGGGACCGGGTCTGGTCCCGACCCGAAGTCCCGTTTTGACACCCCTACTGAAAGCATATTTTACCAGAGAGGGGCTAGCCCTGTTGCGTAGTGATCAAAGAATATTTTGAGAGATTGACAACTCGTACTAATAGAGAGGGATGGATAAAAGCAGCCATTGGTATCACCGGATTCCCCGAAAGCTGACACTGACCTCTTTTCAATGTTGTCAACTTAAAGCCACAGGTGGTGTTCAGGATAAAGAGTGGAGTGAGAGTTTACAGATTGGAAAGGAGAAGAAAAATTGAAAAATTAGGAAAAATAGAAAAAGGAAAAAGTAAAGGTATACAATATGTGAGAAAATGCGAGATTATTTTATAAAAAATAAAATAAACAATGAAAATGGGGCAACACTACGACTTGAAGTCGTGCAGCAAGAATAATCTCACATACCTTGGAAGTAGTGGGATAAATGGAGAGAACGATGGTTAGAAATCTGAAAGGGGTGTATAACTCATTGGGTAATTATTTTTAACGCAATTGTTGGATAAGTAAGAAAGGATAAAAAGGATTCACTAACCACCTATAAAATCTAACTTACACAACTAATTAGCGAAACAAATCCCTTTTAAATATAACATCTAAATGAAAACGAAGGGAGTAGAAAGAAAGAGAAATAAGGAAATAAACTCACTAAACTCATTTAATTGATTCAAAAAATAATTAATTCTACCTACTTATAAAAAATAAAATAGTTATTATAATTATAAAAATAAAATCAACTTACTGTAATTATTATACCTAAATTTAAAGGTAATTAATTACTTTACTAACAATTTCAATTTTCATCTTAGAAACCTCAAATTATTAGAAGAAGATGCGAATTCCATTAGTTTTAACTCTAACATACCCTTTCACATATGACATACCTCCATATCTACCAATTAATTTACCCATTCAGCTGCCCTAAATAAGAAGCTTAAGGAATTTACAATAAGTACCTCACTAAGCCCAGGCAGCAATTCTCTTTACCAGCCATCGGAATCTGACCTTATTCTTCTTTTCAAAAGCAACCATTGTAGCATGCTTAATGACATTGACTTCAGACTCAGAAAAAACAAAGTTATTAAAGTCCTGTTTACCATGAATCTTCTACTTAAAAGGACCCTCCCTGCAATGCGCTTGTCCTTGAATTAATGGGTCATGCAATATTTCTCGAATACAGAGAAAAATTCGTTTCGACTCTGTTGTAGTTCTCAAATCATTTTGTATACGCTGTGGGGGAGCAAGTACGCAGGGAACAACCAAGGAATCCACTAAACTAGAAAACAATTGACATTCTCCGTGCCTGTGGAAAGAAATCAAACTTACGCAAAATGGATGGGCTGCAAGAATAGGCTCTCCATCGGTTGTTCCAGAGAACAATAGTCATGCCCCATGCCACTTTGTAATTTCAATTCCTCCTGAGCTGCAATACAAGTTTGACAAGGTGAACTTGAAAATGGTTAACCATGTTTTACGATTGCAAAAGCAGACAATAAATGTGGGACTAATGTAAGCAGAATCCAGGTAGCCATTACCTATCATGATGTCAACAAACTGAATCCAGGTAGCCATAAGCTCCTCTAGAAACCCTCACCAGCTTTGAAGAGGTAAATGAAGAAAAAAACGATTTACTCCCATCAATTTATGACAATACCATATAAAGTTCCCAACTTGGAGCTAACTGTGGAGGGCAACTCCTCAATTCTAATATCTTAGGCAGGTCTGTTAGTACATCAACAACAACAATCGTGTTTACTAAAATGATTAACTTCTACAACAACAGCTTTTAAGGTTTTAAGCAGAAGTGATGTTTATACAAACATTATTAAGATGAAGATATCCATAATTAAAAACTGTGGACCTATTTATACCTAAACTTGTGACTGTGAGTAATATTAAAAGAAAACCATGACAAGCAGTGAGAAAGTAAGACCAAAACTGGCAGCATCATAAGCAAAAGACAAATCAAATGTAACAACCATACACATATAATATCAGTGGGAAGTGAGACCTCTGTGATTATATAAAACAATTAAAACATGCAAAGTTGAAAGGAGAATCAAGAAGTTAATTTGATAACTAGTCTTTGCACACTGCAGGCTCTACATTGCAGATAAGCCAACCAGGTTATCAAGTTACAATTAGATGTTAAATCAGAAATTAATAGGTTGTCTTCAGTCCTATTATTCTTATCATCAGATTTGAAATAGTATGCGTGAATATATATGCACATAAACCTCAGTAAGAAGAGGGTGTTTCCGTTTAATCCATTCATCAACAAGATTTGGATGATAAATGAAAAAATATATGAAATGAATGCAGCGGACACCTGTTATCCTCCATCCAGTACACCACAGACGAGGTAAAATGTAACCATCAGACTTTCCGAACCTTTGACCAAGCCAAGATGTTGGGAAAAGGTTATTGGTTCAACCATACCTATGAGCAATTGTTCTGCATTGCCCAACCTTGCTGACACCACTTGTAGGAGAACTCCTAAGTCACATACTCTGCACTTATTACTTGTATGCTACTAACTATGATGACATTCTCCTGGTCCCACTCATCTTCATAATCACCTCTCCTTACTGAAGCTTTTTTTTCCCACTCTGAACAACCTAATTGTGCTTTTATTTATTCTCAACCCCATGGTCGAAGGATCCCTTACCTTTTTGCACACTACAAAAAACGTAACATCGTACAAATATTGATGTTATTCTCTGATTTGTATATGGTAATAAATAATGAATGATAACATATAACAACAAATGGAATAATATTTCAGATATTATAAACCTAAGCAGATTTAATATTCTCAAAACAACATAATAGATGGTAACTGTGTCAGTATATTATATGCAAAATAAAGATTTATATTAAGTTAAGGTACCTCACAAAAGTTTAATGCTACCGTATATAAAGTAGGACAGTAAAGCTCATCTTAGTGGTTAATCAAATGAGAAACAGGAAAAAGTCTCCCAGCAACCACTGCATGAGCAAACTGTCATCTTATAACCTCCATTGTGTTACCCAGTAAGATTAAGCTCAGGCTATAACCATCCCTGCTCCATCAGAAGAAGATGACTAAAGTTGGCAGAGTATCTGCAGTTACTTCTTCAAACAAACACAGTTCGTGAGACCAAGTAGATAAACACTAACCATTTATTGGGATCATATAAGCTTCCTGTGTTAAAACAAGTTTGAAATTCCACAAGTACATATGAAAGGTATCTATTAGACTCAAGGTTTCAAAACAAAAGTATTAAATCAGCCCCTTAGATACAATTAGTGGTTGCCATTCATAAATTCCTGAAGAAATCCCAATCCATAAGCTCCTTGTATCATCCTCAATTGTATTCAAAATAAACCTTAGTTCTCTTTACGAAAGAATCCTTAAATTTCTAGGCATTGGATATAAGTTTCCTGTGTTAAAACAAGTTTGAAATTCCACAAGTACATATGAAAGGTATCTATTAGACTCAAGGTTTCAAAACAAAAGTATTAAATCAGCCCCTTAGATGCAATTAGTGGTTGCCATTCATAAATTCCTGAAGAAATCCCAATCCATAAGCTCCTTGTATCATCCTCAATTGTATTCAAAATAAACCTTAGTTCTCTTTACGAAAGAATCCTTAAATTTCTAGGCATTGGTCCACCAATAGATAACTTATCTAATACTATTTTACATATCAGTCATTGCACATGGGAAAAATAAGAAGTCATACTTTCTTCTTATACAATTGACCACTAATTGTATGAAAAAAACAGATAGCAACTTCAAATAAAATCCATAATTGTATCACGCAAGATGATCTCTAATGAATTGGTCAATTTTAGACATCTTTTTCCCTATAAAAATTTTGTAGAACTAGATTGAAATAACGGTTACCAGTTAAAGGAATCTTTGGGTCTGCTCTGTTGGATGAAACCCTAGTATCTTCTCTTCCCATCTTCTAGCTTCTTCTTTCTTACCTTCCTTGAAAAGGTCATGCACTAAGACCTTGTAAGTCCATTGATCGGGTACATATCCTTTCTGGCATACCCTATTGAACAACTCGAAAGCTTGATCCATATCACTCATGCTCAGTCTTCTCAGCAGCAGATTGTATGTAAAGATGGTAAGTGGGAAGCATTGTTCAATCAATTCTTCGAAGTTATCAATTTGCTGGCTTTGTCTAATACGAGGAGAGAATGCACCAATGAGATGTCCAAGGCTATCAAGATGGGATGATATCTCATTCTGCAACTTTATAGAGTTAACCCAACTCAGATACAACTCGTTATTGGACAAGCAATGCAACAGCAGTGTGTTACCTATATAGGAAGTAATACTATGCCCCTCTTTATCTAATTCAGTAATGAGATTTACCACCATATCATATCTACTACAAAAGAAAAATGACTGTATTAGAAACTCATAACATTGCATGCTTGGAAGCTTTCCGAGACTCTTCATCTTTTTCAAATAATTCAATGCTGAATCCGGCTTCTTGGCTTTGCAGAGACCAACAATCATGCTGTTGTAAACCTTCCGGCTGACATCTCCTTTACAGTTCTCCAAAAAATTAAAGAAAGCAATAGCATCAGAAACTTTACTGTTCTTTAGATAACTATGCAGCATAAGAATGTCAGACTCAACATTAGGCTCAACGCCACCTTCCAGCATCAAATTATATACTTTCGTGGCGAGCTCTGGCCTTCTCCCATGTCCAGCACCATCAATAAAGGTGTTATAAATCTCACATTGGTATCCACGCCGATGCAGCTCTGCACTGAGCAAATTAAAGAATTGCACTTGTGGATTTTCCATTTCACATAGATGGCAGATAACAGCTCTGAACAAACCCCGAGTTGCCATGTGACCCTTATCCTGCATTTCAATAAGAAGCCTTGCAGCAACATCTCCCCTGCTTGACCTACTGAAACCATGAATCAAGGATCTGTAAGAAGCAAAGGACGCAACTTTATCCATTTTGTCAATCTCCTCAAATAACTTGTAACCATCTTCTACCCTTCTAGACCTGCATAGGGCTTTTATAAACTTATCATAAGTGGAACTACTCAGCATCAAATTCTTTTCTATAGCAACTCTACCCAACTCCAACATCAAATCAACCTTTCCTTCGCGATACAAAGCATCAGCAAGTATAGTTAATGTTCTTGTACTGGGGAAGTACTTTTCCTCTGTACAATTCCGCAACAATCGAAATGCTTCACCATAGCTACCATCTCCACATAAAGAGTTGATGAGATAATTAAAAGCCATGGTATTTGGTGTGAACCTAAATTCTGACTTGGAATTGTGCAGGTCAAGGGCAGCTTCCACCAATCCAGCTTTACAAAAGAAA
This sequence comes from Viola odorata, assembly GCA_963691705.1. NCBI lineage: Eukaryota > Viridiplantae > Streptophyta > Magnoliopsida > Malpighiales > Violaceae > Viola > Viola odorata. The sequence goes on along the minus strand of OY829538.1, from coordinate 59,752,189 downwards.
CATAATACAGCATTCATGGTGACTTTGTCAGGACATATCCCAATATTTTGCATCTCTATAAGCAAATCAAAAACCTCCTCCAAAAGATTATCCTTCAAAAGCCTAAACAGCAGAATATTATACCTAAAAATGTCAGGCACATACCCCTCCAATTCCCTCTTTTCCTTCAAGAATCTCGATGCTGTATCCACCTTTCCTGCTTCTACAAGTTTCTTGATCCAAATCCCATACACTGGTCCCATCCTCTCCACACCCAATTTATTAAACTCCTCAACCAACTCCCACACCTCATCAAACCGGCCATCCTCACAAAACTCAGCAACAATAGTCTTCACAGCATGCTCGTATCCATTGCCGTCATTGTTTACCAGCAACTCATGCAAATAAGACACAGCTTCATCCAACATCTTCTGCCTACACAAACTCTTAACTTTCAATGTATGAGTAACACTATTTTCAATAGACCTCGACTTTATCTGCTTCCAGATAACATCAGCCTTATCATAACACCTCCCCTCCACTAGGGCATTGAGTAAAATACAATAGGAAAACAAATCAAGATCAAGGCCTTGAAACCTCATCCTCCCAAACATCTGGAGAGCAACATTAGTCCTCCCAGCAACAGCATATCCCATCACCAAAGTCGAATAAAAGCTATGAAAATGTTGCTTCCTCTTCACCCTAACAGAAACAATCTTTTCCAAATAATCATTTACAAACGCAAACATCTTCTGCTTTGATAAGACTTTAAAAATAGCATGGTAAGTAGCACGGGTATGATAAAACCCAGCGCGCCCAGCCCAATCAAAGAAGGACAAGCAAGAATTGATATCATGATAAGCTATGCCATAATTGAGAACTTTAAGAACAAAAGATTCAGAGAGACGCAAACCCAATTGGGAGAAGATCCAGAAGGACAATGTTTCTTCTTCTTGGGAAGTTAAGAGATCAAAAACCTGATCAAAGAACACGTTTCTGCCACTGCGGAACCACTCTTTCAGTGATTGAGCTAATTCGATAGGGTTAGCGGCACCAAGAGTGTGGGTATTGATGGGTATATGGTGGTGCGGCTGTACTGGTTGGGATGGAGAAAAGGCGGAGGAGTTGTTGTAGGGGTGATAGGACAAAAGGAGTGACGAGGATGCCGGGAAAAGACAGAAGATGTTTCTTTGAGATTTGGCTGCAACTTGTTTGATGGAGAGCATATTGTCGTGTTTATTACTTCTTCCTTATGTGTGTTTTGGTTTCACGGTCGAGTACTAAGGAGGTTACCAAGGAGGAAGACGGCTGACCCCTACCGTTATACGGCGGGCAGCGTGCCCCATATCATTGGTCGTTGCCGCGTGGCTGCATCTCATATTGGCAAATGTGATGATGTAACATGTCATTACACCATACCAAATAGTAAGTACAGTACATGCAGCGAAAGGTCTTAATGTTATGTTAAAAAAAAAGGTGAGTGGCAGTAGCTTCTCTAAGCTCTTAAATGGCTTGCTGAATATCAACGTGTCCTTAGGTGGCTTCTTGTTATTTTCCGGATTAAAAAATAATTTCCGTAGAAGCTAGTTGATGTGTCAATATTGATTCTGGAATTGTGCTTGGTTCTGCCATAAGTCTTTATAGAATAGTTGAGAACTTAGCGCTCAATTATCATGGTGTTACCCGTTGGTGCCAATACTTGGTCTCTTTTGTTGGATCGGGTTCAACGTCATTAGGCTTCTTGGAAAGTTTGGCTTATATCTACTAATGGTCGATTAACCTTTATTAGATCGATATTAAACTATCTTCCAATATGTCTTTAAGTGTTGTACATTCTCTTGAGAAAATCATATTGCCCATTATCTTCTTTAGCTTCTACAAACCAACGAGTAATGTCTAGAGTTTGGAGAGAGATAACAGGTGTGTATATTCACTTTAATAATTCAAATCCTTATTTAATGAGAAATATTAATAATTTCTAAACCAATAAATTTTTATAGTACATATGGATCATTTATAACTCACATGAGATATTATATCGTTATTTGTTTTTGCTATTTCCGTTAAGTTAACCGTTTGGTGGACCCTACTCGCCGTACTCTATCCCCAAAATAGGTTCCCTTTCGGAAGAAAAAAGTCGTATTACGGATCCGGTACGTGGGTACCGGTTACAGAGGTCAATTTCATCAACAACTATAACACTCTCCAAGTTATCTTTTTCCCACTCCCTTTGAAACTTATGTTTGTGTTTAGATTTATACTTTTCTTTCTTGTTTTGCAGGTTTACCGAAGCAACAAGATGAGCATTTACTGTCGAGTTAGTTCTTTGATTTGTGAACCACTGCTCTCAAGTTAGGATTTAGTTAATCTTTAATTCACCGTCCTTAAGCATAAGTCTTTCCAATCTTGTATGTGCAGCTATTGAAGGTGAATTGGAACAGGCTATATTTAAGGCGGGTGGCATTCGTGATAGTAACTTTGGGAATTTACACAAAGTTGCATGGGCTAGAAGCAGCCGTTCTTATTAAGGAGTGAGTGTTGTTATTTTTAGATAAAATGGTAGCATCAGTAGTGTTTTGTATGGCACAGGATTGATTGACTGGTGGTGCAATTGATGCTAGAAACCCTTTCACTTTTGTTTGTTAATTTAATTAATTAATTAATTTTCTCTTCGAATTGCGGTTGGATTTTGGTTTAGGTTCATTCATTGGCAACTACAATAACTATGAAAATGGAGATACCTGAGAATGCGTGGAAAGAAGATCCTAATGGCATTGCTCTTGCAAAGTGTATTAATGAATACCTTCCTGATACTATAAGTGTTTTTAGCATTTTGCCTTCTCAGAAGTAAGATCCCTTTTGTTTCTTCTCAGTATATATGCCACCATTTTCTGTAAATGAAGAAGTTTCTATGATGTTGAGGTTGAAATTCCTATATGCCACTGTTTGCGCAGTATTCTTGAATGGCATGATTCCTTTGTACACACACACTCACGTAGCCACACTACTATGCATTTGTGTGCATCCAGTTTTCTGTTTGATTTTTCTTTTTCTGATTATGATATGAAATTTTGAAAGTTTCCTCTACTGGTTACTTCTCCATAAATTTGTTGTAAACTGTAGCCATGGATTGCTCAAAAGGTTTCCCTCATATTTAGTTTTAAATTATGGAACTTTTGTTCCCTTTGACACATCTAAGTGAAAAGAATAAAATCTAAGCCATGTCCTCCTTTGTTTTACTTATTAATCATGACGCGAAAGCTTTTGAGGGCAGTATCCTCTCAATACCTATTTTTCATTTTTACAATTGCGGATCTTGGTTTTAGGAGTTTTGATCCTAGAAGGGAGTGTGATCAGCGAAAATATTCTTACCTCCTACCGGCTGGCATTATTGGAATCGAGAGTCAGTCTAGTACCGCTGAAAGTGGTTATCACATATCAGACTTCAATTCTATATTAAATGCGTTTGAGGTATGCTATAGTTATGCTTGATTTCCAATTTCTTTGGTGTTTATAGGTGTTAGTGGTCTTTGTAGGGAGAATATCCTTTCCACAACTACACAGTACGTTCCAAATATAGGACACAATCTCCTAAACAATCTCCTAAGAGTGATCAAGTCTTCAAGCGAGCAAGATTATGCAATGAGACGTCTATAATTGAGCTTGATGGAAGTGATGGAGAAGATAATTCTGCTACTGAGGGAACAATTAATTTAAATCAAGAGGAATCTAGTGACGATTCTGTGGATTCACTCAGTTGCAATGAGAATGGGCAAGCTTTTGAGGGTAAAAGTGTCACTAGAGTTGCCCGTGCAAGATGGCTACATGAGCCTGATGAGACAGATAGAATAGGTGCCTCGCATTTCAGGAAGGTTTTCCAGTGTTCTTGTGGAAAGCTGGAGAAATCCCTTGGATATGATTTTGTTGAGATATCTATTTGGGGGGAGTCCTTTATGTTACATCAGGTGAAGCCTTCTTTTTTCTCTCTTGAATCTCTTTACATTTGGATCTGTGGTTCATTGGTTATAATCATTTTTTTAATTTCATAATATCACCTAAATAATTTTATGAGCTGTTCAATTTGGTGATGGCTACTGGATGCATCATTTACAAGTCCTTTTGGTGTGCTTTAAAAGTTTCGTGTCTCAGAAATTGAATGCCTAGGGATAATCCTAGTATGATAGGCATAACATTTCACGAGGGTCACCGGGCACTGTAAACTTGATGTTAGAGCCTCCCATGAGTAAACTCCGTCCAGAAGATAGACTTCTTATTTTTGTATGTATGGTATAGGCATCACTATTTTTGTCCATCTTATCTGTTATTTGAAAAGGTAAAATAGTTGATCCATAGTTTTATTTGTAGATGTTGTCTTCTAATATTCTTCAGTGTCTTGAATCACGATTGATTTAAAATGAACAGCAACACATCACATGGCTTTTAACATGCTACATGCTGTTAGTGCCCTTTGCAAAAATTTATTTATGAGCCAATCATTTTGTGCTTGACCAGATCCACAAAATGATAGGGACAGCAGTCGCAGTAAAGCGCAATTTGCTGGTCAGAGATGTTATACCATTGTCCCTGGCAAAGTTCTCAAGGATTGTCCTTCCGCTCGTACCACCTGAAGTGTTGATTTTAAGGGGGGATGATTTTTCTCTGAGAAAACGACCTCACAAAGGGCCAAGGCCTGAGATGGCAGTAATGACAGAATCAGAAGACATTAGAGAGGCAGTTGATGATTTCTATGTTAACGCGATGCTGCCTGAAGTTTCGAAATTCTTGGACCCTTGTAAGCCTCCTTGGAAGGAGTGGATTGAGAAACTGGATGAGCACACAAGCATTCCAGATGAACAACTGGAGGAAGCCAGGAGTACTTGGAAAGTGTGGATAGAAAATTTTCAGGTTAGGAATAGTCTTTCAAAGGTCATTAATCAGTGAAACAAACAAGGTAAGATAGATGCTCCCCATTTGAGATTTCATCTAGTTGTAGTGATTCCAGTTTTGTTATTCTCCTACTAAGGATCTGTCACAGTTTACTGCTTGATTTGTGCACCTTGCATCCACTTTTTCTGTTGCTTTGCGCTTACCATTTTATGGCAAAACGATGATGTTGATTGCTTGTGTGTTTGTTACTTCGTGTATGTTCCCTTTTTCACGGTTAGATTTTGCAAATCGCTTGTAAAATTTGATCTCGAGTTTTTGGCAATAAGGGTGAGTTCCGACGAGCACGATGCCTTAGTGTGCCATAATCGTTGATATAACAAATCTCGCAAGGCGAGTGATTACTCTATTCCATTCATCCCATCCATTCATATATTTATAATTTCCAAAGATTCCGGCTGAGTTGTTAAAGTCCCACAACTACATCGTTTTACCTTCTTTAAACAAATTACATCAAAATATCATTTTATCTTATTTTTTTAAGTAGAAATTTGGGATTGAAAATTGAAAAAAAAAATTGATATAATAATTCAGTATGAACTATGAAGTTTTTATATTTAAGAAAAAGTTAACATTATTAGTAAATATTTATGTTTTTTATATTCTTGTTCAATCCCCTTTCCTAGATTGAATGGTTCAAAACAATCCAATAGTTCAATCCCATTGAACCATGTTGAATCAATGATCCATTCATTTCTAGTTCGTTGTCTGGTTCAGCTCTCCCTTTCCCCTGTGAGCAACATCAGGAGTACATTTACCACTGGTTATATTATTACCATTTATGGCTCAAACCTCTCTGCACCCACATCACATGTACTGTAGTGTATGTCACAAGAAACCATGGCCATAGATGGAACAGAGAAGTCAATGTAGCATACCAGCATTTATGAACTGCTTGCCAAGCATCCCATCCTTACAGTTACAGAGTTATACCATGCACTTGACATTCACAGGGGCCAAAGGGACTGCAACTCTTTAACAAGTTCCCTCGCTACTGAATGAATTAATTCAAGACCACAAGAGTACAGATGAAGGTTACAAAAAAGAGCGGAAATAGCATCCACTAATCATCAGCCTCAATGCTTCCATCCTTCAGATGCAAGTGCTTTTCCCGCTTCTGGAAGTCCGTCAAGCCCTTCCCACTTCCAGTAACACCGACCTTGCCATGGGGATCCTCCGGAGACTTGAAAATGCTCTCCCGCTTGCGCCCCGAAAAGAAACCAACCTGGAAAGACAATTCTTTCAATATGAGATTGTGATGATGTGGAACAGTATTTTTGACAAAGCACTGAATGAATACTCATGTTGACAGCACAAATACTGGTGTCCAATCTTCCCACAATGCAAAACACCATAGTTTGAAAATCCCATAATGTAGATAAAATGTGGCATTGCAGATACTTGATAATGTGCAAGCTATCAAAAAAATTGCAAGCCCATACCTTCTTTGTCTTGCCTTTAGTTGTCTGGAACTGCTGCCAGGCATTCTGCCGCTTATTTTGTGCAACTTCAAGTTGCTCGAATCGCACCTTTGACTTAAAAGCATGGATCTTTTTACGCTTGGCAGCTTTCTGTAGATGACTCATGAGCACATTTGTCACAACCAGCACGAAAAGAAAACAACAGCATGCAAAGAAAATAAATGGATAACGAGGGACAAGTAATGGGTTAGCCAGATTTTGTGAATTACACGAGAGCGCCAAGTTCATTAAAATAAAAGGCAAATCAGCATTTACTATAGTACAAAGAGCAGGAATTAGTTTTTGAAATCCAAGCATGCAGCAAGTGTCCTGCTCTTTTCTTTTTTCCAGATCATGTTCGATCACGAGTGAGAAAGAACAGAAGATTTTAGAGTGACCAACAAATGATTTGTCACCACTACTTTCAGCGTAGACAGCAATGCCGTATAACTTTTAGATTAAATAATAATAATAATATAAGCAAGCACTACTTACCACATCCTCCGGGTCATCAGGTTCTATTCGAAGCTTTGAAGGTAAACTTTTAGATTGAAAGTCAACAGATGCTGCTTGTGCAATCTTCCTTTTAATAGCTAGTTTTGTAGCTTCAGCTTCTCTTTCAGCTTCCAGCAAGGCATTGACTTCAACTGGCCTTACATTGGCAGGATCCACCTAGGATTGGCAAATATTAGTGGTAAACTTACTATTCACATGTTCCATTCAAAACCAAACATACCATATTTGAAAGCGATGGATTGAACAAATGGCAGCAAAAAAGAAGGAGCACAGATCGTACACAAAGAAAGAGAATTACTCATCCAACAAGGAATCACGTCAGACAGGTAAGATACCAGAGTATGCAAACACAGTGAAACTTTAAGTTATGAGATATCATACCTCTTCCTTATTTCCCCATTCATCATAGCTTATGTAATACCCATTTGGAGTAAGAGCCTCAACTGTGGCATCATACCTGAAAATTTAACTAATCAACAAAGGAAAGTGAAGGTAAAAAAAATGAAAGAAAAAAAAATTGCTTGAATTTTGGATCTCTGCATTTATCACATACCACTCTCCATCTTCACTCCATACAGCTTGGACTTTTGTGCCAACACCAAATATATGTTCACTGGAAAGACTTCCTGGTTCCTAACAAACAAAAAATGATACAAGCATGAGAGAAAGGGTATGAGATTAGCACCTCACATGCATGCAGAAACAAAATGTACACATGAATCCTTGTATCATTTATATTTGCTTACATTCTTGTGTACTAACAAGTACCTGAAGGAAAAACATTTCTGCATATGAGCAAACCAGAAGCAAAGTAATAACTTCTGTCATATGTACCTTAGAATGAGATAAACTAGGTGATCCACTAGTCCCTGGCCCAAAATCTGATCCACCATTCTGCTTTGCAGTTGCAAGGAGTTCTTCAGTCAGAGCAATCACCTGCATTTTTAGAATGTTAGCCAATTCTCAAATGAAAGTAAACACAGTCGCTATAATAAATGGTAACTTTTGTTAACTTAGAATCCCAGTGCAAACATCTCAAATCAGGTGAGGATGAGACGCAGGCTGACCATCACGACACATAGCACACCTGCAAATGAACCAAGATAGAAGTGATGGGCACCTTGATGGAGTTCTAAGGTTTTACAAATAGCATCAATTTTTCTTTTTAAGATTCTTCATCCAATTATACTTTTGGAGAGCATAGTATGAAAACCGCCCTCACCTTTCCACCCAGAAATGAAAACAAATCTCCGGGATAGCCATTAGCAGGTAATTAGTGTTGCTTTTTGAGCAACACGTTGATTCCTTCAAGAGAGGGAGGAAGAGACAAAAAGAAATAAAAGATACAGCATCAAAAGCCTAAATCTCAAACAGTAACATCTAAGAACACCTAAATAGTAGCATGCATTAGGACAGACAGTACCAGCTGTGACTAGGCTTTTGTTTACTCACTGATGGAGAAGTTGATACTATCTAAATATTGTGCATGACAAACTTAAACAAATGAGAAAAGCCTGTAGTAATAATATGGGTGTATCTGAGAAAAACCTGAAACAAAAAGAAAAAACAAGAGTTATCAATTGTAACAAAGGATCACCTCAATAAGCTCCTTCTCCATGTCAGCATATTCAGAGTTTCCAGGATCATCAACCAGAAGCTGCCTAACCTGGTCCGCAAGCAGGATACAAGTCAACTCACATAAATCTAGCAAAAAGTGACAGTAGCACTAAAAGAAGAAAAAGTGAAGCAAACTAAACTAGTTTAAAAACCTATAGCATATTCATGCATAAATAATTACAAATTATGATGAGAGGATGCTGAGTACTGACATCACATTTGATTTTCACAGCCGTAAGTATGCTAAACACTCATAACTGACATTATTTAATTGTCTAAAAACATTTGATCACACATTCATTACAAGGAAGAAAATGACACTTCAATGTAACCAGTACTTCATTCCCACATTTGCTTAGGATACATTGGTTTGTGAGGAAGAATCGCTTTGACCAATATTATTGTTGCAAAGTAAGCACTTGGCGGTATCCACAGCATATCTTATCATGCTCAAGGGAGGAAAGATCCAAGGACTCTTCATCAGTTCATCGTCATACAGAAAATGAAAACCCATCTGACATGTAATTCAGATAGCTCTTTCAAGCTGTTAAACTAGGTAGTTTCTATCTGATGAGAAAAAAGAAGAATAGGCTACCTACCTCATAGCGTTCAATGCAACCAAACATGACAAGCATGAGAACAGAGGGAATACTGATAATTTTTCCTGCAGTTCTCTTGCTAATGCTACCCCATCTCCCCTCAGTTTCTTATCAAGCAATGATAATGATAATAATAATTTAACAATTAAGTTTGAGGATAAAAGAAAGAAAGAAAACCTCAATTTCATACAAATAAACCGAACATAATTCAACAAAGTCACAAAAAAAAATATAAAAAATCCTTAAGGATAGGTACCTAATTCACATACAAGACTCATTTTAATAAATCAACAGAAGCCGTCACGGAGAACCCGGTAAAGGAACAAAAAACCCTAATCTAACATCTTCGATCATTCATAATTCAACGTGTAGAAACCAAATTTAACAGCACATTAAAACACGAAAAGCCAAAATTGGAGATGCCTAGCTCAGAAATTCAAAATAGACAAATAAAAATAAAAAATTATGTAGAAAACACGTGAAGAATAGAAGATAGCAGGAGTAGAACCTGCTGAAGCTGTTCTCTGTAAGTTGAGAGATTGGAAGCAAGCTCTTCGATGCTAACTTCTTCTCCTCTTCCTTGCATTTTTTTCGTTTCTTACAATTTTTACTCGATTCAACTTTTGATCACCTGTATTTGCTGGTTTTTGGAATTCAATAACTTCTCTGTAGGGTTTACTCCTTTTGTTTTGCGGGAAGATTATGTTATCGAACTACTTTACATTTAAAAAACGGTCTGCCAGAGATTTTTGTTGTGAGAGAGTTTTGTTCAATTGCTTACAAGTCCCTGTGCATACTTAGGAAAAACATTGTAAGGTCCTTGAGGTATAGATATTTCCACACTTTAGTATCTGATGTTTATACCTCCAGACTTTAGTCCTTAATATATTGAGGTATCAAACTTTAGTCCTTGCCGTTACAATTTTCGTACGAGCCTCTAACGGTGCATTAAAAAAAAAAATTTAATATTATTAAAAAATCAAAAAATTAATGAAAATCATAAAAATGGAAATTAAATTTTTCTAATAATAATTTTTAGTAATTAAAAAATTAAGAAAAATAAATGAAAGTAAAAAAATTAAAAAGAAGGTGAAATTAAAAGTTATAAAAATTCAAAAAATTACAGAAAATTATAAAAATTTAAAGAATGTGTAAAAATATATAAAAGAGATAAAAAAATATGAGAATATTTATTAATAAAAAAATAAAATAATAAAAACTCCATTTTTTAAAATAAATTATAAAAAAAAGACTCAAGGAAATTAATAATTTAATAATTGTTGACTTTCTCCTATTTTTCTTAATTTTTCATTATTAAAAATTAATATCAGAAAAAAAATCAATCACCATGTTTTTTATATTTTCATAATTTTTTATAATTTTTTGATATTTTAACTAAGTTATAATAATATTTTACTATTAAAACTCATCTTTAAATGCACCGTTGAGGTTTCTTAGAACTTGACATAACCAATATTGATAGTGATTTGATAGTTTTTATCTGAAAAATATATAGTTTTGTTTAAAAATAAGAGTTATTCGAATAATGACCTAAAAAATATCTAACATTAATTTGTCGCATGTCAAAACTTTATATCTAATGCCTTACTATGATATATTAAATAAAAGGATCGTAGAATTTCTCCTATATTCATATGCATATTAAAAATCATATATACAAATAAATATTACGTTTTTTATTTACCTTTTTTGTTATAGATATAGTCTTTATCAACCATGAAATTCATTCTAAAATACCTATATTAGAAGTACACCGATTAATCATTTGAGGAATAATAAATCAAGTAACAAAATTTCTATCGTGGCAACTGCATTGCTAGGTTTTGGAATTGTCCTAATCTCTCAAACCCCTATGACTGTAGCATTGTTTGGTCCAGATATTTTAACCTTTTAAAAGATCACAAAAGAAAGTTAAAAATGATTGTTTCATAAATATTCATAAATCAACATTCAAGTTTAATAATGTCGTTACTCATAAGTGTTGCGGACAACTTACAAATACTAAAATTTTTGTATACCTAAAAATAAAAAGCAATTCATCAAAATTGTGAAGCCAAAACTGCATGAAAAAACAACAATTACCTCTTTATAAAATATTATCCGTATGCTAATGTGTAGCTTGGTTTTATTAATTAATAAAGGAATAATATTTAAATCTCAGTCCTACATCAATGATCGTATTTACCTGCAATTCTAAACCTTTTTTTTACAAACATTTTATTTTTAATCGATGTAAATTACCAACATTGATCGATTTTGACTCATAAATGATCGATTCTTCCTTAACCTAAATATGAAATTCAAGTGTTGAGTTATGAAGAAAATTATACTAAGAGACTCATCCTCTTTAATACTTGGCAACACTTAAATAATGTTAATTTTATACCCCACCGGTAAGAAAACACTCCAAGAGTAAGACCAAAATTACTTTGCTCCTTGTGAAGTAACTTTGTATTTCCGCGCTCGTATCACCAACTCAAAAATATATAGTCATCTACAAAATATATAATAAGAACGAGAAAACATTATATTTTTTTGATAAATAATAAAAAATTATTATGAAAACGAGTTTATTTTTACGTTGAGTTACTTTAACTGATAAATGATAAAATATTATAAACGATCAAATATACATAATGAATATAGATGGAGTTTAAAGAACATTATTCAACATTTGCATAAAAAGAAACCTATTCACTCACAATTTCATAAATTCTCCGTAAACCACATTTCTTCTAAATAAATAGCATAAACCAAACCTTAATTCCAACAACAATTTTTTTTTTAAAAATGAGCAAAGGGTAAAATAAATTACAACGTCCCATAATCTTAATCCTTTATTTTAATGAATTTTCCTATTAGAAAAGTTCACATTTTATTTTCAGGAAATTTCAAATTTTCATCATTTGTTGTTTTTCCATGGCTAATTCCAAAATTACATATGTATAATAATGCATAGTAAATATGAGTGCATGTAATCAAATACCAAAAAATTTATAAATTGGGGGATTAATTTAAAGTTCGAATTCTCTAACTTTGTGAATAGAATTTTTTTTTTTAATGTATACGACTATTAATTTAAATTTCTCTCACTTTTTATCTCCCCATTTTAATTTATAACCCTACCAAAAATAATATTAGTACCATTACGTAGAATTTATAAAAGCATTTTCATTTGATATCTTGAGAAAAATGAAAAATTACTTCCGTAAAAAAAAAATATAAAAACAAAACCTCATTTTTCATTTTTCTCATTTTGATGGTTTATTATTTTTATTTTTACATTTCATTCCCTTCCCTTTTCTTCCTTCACATACACAATATGCATAAAACAGACACCAAAAAAAGTATAAAAAACAAAACAAAACCAAAACCCTTCAAATTATCATCATCTCCTTCATCGATTAGAGAAAAAAATGTAAGAAAACATTCTGTTTTTCATTTTGAAATAATTTTTTTTCGCAGAAATCCTCTTATTTCAAGTTTCACGAGTTTGTTCTTGTTTTATTTACTTTTATTTTTAATTTTTTTTTCATTTATGAATTTTTTTCTTTAATTTTCTGATTTTTCCTAATTTTATAAAAAAAATTAAAATAAACTTTTTTATTTACCTTTTTTCCAATTCCACTTCGTAGGCTTTATGTGTTTCTTTATATCTTCATCAATTAAACTATAGTGGATTTATTTTCCTCTTGATTTTCGCTGAATGAGCATGCTAGTTGCTCCAAATGAGTTTCTTCTATATCTGCTTTAGTATTGTTGAGCATGCTTTAGAAGTTCCACAATTCATGGTCGTCAATGTTCTATCTAAGCTTAATAATAATGCAAACTTGAAACATGTATCATCAAGAGAATTGATCAATTAAAAACAAGTGAGCTTAATTAAATGGAATGCAAATTCAAGATTTCTCCTCGCTGTCATTTGCTACGATCTTTGATTCTTGGAGAAGAAACGGAGAGCAATGTAGAATAGGATCCTGTAAAAAACAGCAAAACCCAACATGACAAGCACGTTGTCCCATTTCTTCTTTTCTGCGCCGCTAATTTTGAGCGAATACAAGATGCTGAAGCCAGTGATGTTGTGGAGTACAGTGGTTTGTGCAAAAGTTGCATCCGTTTGGTACTGATTCATTATCAGCCCTTCATACGAATACGTCATTGTTGAGATCTTGTTCATCCATTTCCAACACCCAGGAATGTCAAACTATCCAATTTTGTAAATCTCAAAATTATTTTCTTTATTTAATATATATCTTCCCATTTTGTAATTTTTGTAGTGAAACTATGATTAGGGTTGCGAAAAATATACTCTAGTTAGTAATTTAAATGGATATGGATATTAAATGGAAAAAATGAATAGGTAACTATTTGAAATAAAATACTATATAGGATTTTTTCTGGTTTTGATCATCAAAGCATCCCCTTCGCCGCATCCTTCTTTTCTTGTTCCTGTGCTCACCTGACCAGACCTCAGTCAGTCTCACACTGATATTTACTAATTTCCTCCTCTCATCTCCTCACATTCACGTAACCCACAAAAGAAAGACTTCATCTTCTCTTCTCCGGCGCCGACGCAAGCCACCCTCAATAGCAAAATAACATAAAACATTTGTGCTTCATCGGAGCCAATTTTTAATCCAAACAACCTCAAAGGTGTGTTGTTGAAATCTAATTTTGCTAGATTGCTTGTATTTTGCTTTCTTGTGTGAAATTTGTTGGTTACTGCTTCGTGTTTTCTGGGTTTGCTGAGTTTGCATTCTGGTTGGTATGAAATCCAGTAGCATGAGCTTGCGTTGAATATTGTATATGGAAAAATCAATTTAGTTTGTGTAAATATAAGGACAAGTAACGTGTTCTCTGTTTCGGAGTAGTGGTTTAAAAGCTACATTGGGTGAAAACGTCATAGAAGGACTTAATAGCTCATGACAAAATTGCATTACATGCTCTTTGGTTTCCATGATACAGTTTTAGTTTTGCATTTTGATTTTGGACATGGGTTAGGACAAATCTAGCACATACATGAATAGAGTTAGTCCTGAGAGGTTTCGAGGTCCAAGTTTGATAAGTTGCAGTATAAACCTTGCTTCATGCATTAATTTCGACGACTTGCTTTCTGGCCATTACTACATGTAAAGACTTTCTGGCTTAGGTTATTAAATTTATGTTAATCTTAGACTTTGCATAGTAATTGTTTTCGTCTGGCTATAGTTCAATGTGCCAATACATAACGTATGAAGGTATACTGAGATCAATGGTGTGCTTTTTCAATATGATTCACAAATGCATTTCCATGAATTTGACTGATATTGGATGGATTATTTGTGGCTGATATTAAATTGAGACAACAGTGGATGTACGCAGCTTACTGTTGTTGGAAGACCATCTATTTGATAGTAATTTGTTGGACAAAACTTACCTCTATTTAATGTGAACTCTTGCAGCATATTACATGTTTCTTTTTGCTTTCCCATTTCATTTAGGTCTAAATGAATTTTTGAACTCCTCTAACTCCTTCTATAAGCAACTAATTGCCTACCTTCTGCTAATAAAGCTATGAATCAGTTTTAGTTCTTTACCCATAACTCTTAAAGCCAACAGCTGCATTAGTTCAGTTATGTCACCCCCTCAAAAAATATGTAACATGTTTGATTTTATTGCTGTTGTTAGTAACTTATGACATGGTGAGTTCAAGGATTCATGTCTAAAACTCTGATTTGCATTGTGGTTCAGCATAAAAAATCATTTTGCTGCATATGAGTTACTTGAGTCGATTAATGCAGTCAGCTCTTACTTTTGTAAGAGCATATCCGACCTGCCCCCTGCACATAATCCAGGGGACTTGAGCTATTCAGAAGCTATGATGGGTTCTGCTGGAATGTGATGATGTGAGCCTGGTGAGAGTGTGATGAAAGAACTTTTATTTTTTGTGTATCTATAGTCTATACGTAGTCGGTTATTGAGTTTTTGCTTATCTCCTCTATTGATTATTTTATCTTGAGTGAGACTTGATATTTGAGAATGATTAATGGTTAGGATTATGTTATGTCATTAAGTGGTTCAGTGCATTTTTGTTTCCAATTTGTTGTATTGACAAAAGTAATTCTTGATGTTGAGTCAGAGTATAATTCTTGTTTCGAGAACGTAGATGGTCTAGGAGAAGGGGGGAGTCTGGAGGCACTCTTGTGTTGTAGCTCAGGACCTGGTTTCCCTCCCAGCTGTAAATGAAAGATTAATGGGAGTAATAATTTTAACTCACAATAGTGATAAAGCTATCTTATTATGTTTAACACATTTTTGTTTTGAATGTAATTCTTGATGCTATTGGATCGTGTCCTAGTCAATGTTTAGACATTTTAATGTTCTAATTAAGATGCTTGTCTGAGTATAATTCATGTTTCGAGAAGGTAGATGGTTCAAGAGAAGGGGGAGGTCTGGAGGGCAACTTGTTTGCTGTAGCTCAGGACCTGGTTACCCTCCCAGCTGTAAATGAAAGATTAATGGGAGTAATAATTTTAACTCAAAGTAGCCAGTTCTTCTCACGTGTGGTTTATTATATGATACGTGCAAACGGGGTAGAACCGGAACTGTTCTGGTAAGAATCGGAAAAAATAGAACTAGACCAATCCGAACCATTAAATGGTCTGAAGGAATCATTTCGCATGGTTTATGAATATAAGTTCATGAATTGCCTGGAGAAGCTGATTTTAGGCCTCTAGCTTATCCATTGACCCAAATAATTTCAGGGTTTGCTCGTCTAGTTCCTACCGCACTGTACACACTTCCCTTAGGTTGAGATTTATTAGAATGCTCAATCAGATTGATGTTGTGACATGAACATTTATACATGTTTCTATGCTTCTTCTGGACATGTTGTAGATGAAAGAATTGAATAGCCCCCCTACTGGAGGTGCTGGCAAAGTTGTTGATTTGCGTACCATTCTCAAGGTATTCTTGACTGTAGTCTTTCATTTAGTTTTCAATTTTCAATTTTTGGATACTGTCCACTTTCCTTGACATTTCTTTTAATCAGTAAGCACATGTATACATCAAAAGCTTTCTGTTCATGCAACTAATTTCTTGTACCGTGTGTACCCGATTGATGCTACCGTTTAGTTTACAAATGGAAGGCACATGGCTATTGCTCACTTACCAAATGACCCCGCTGCAGCTTCTTTTCTGGAGGTTTGCAAACTCATGCTCTCTTTCATTTACTTGAGTTGTACTTTAACTAAAATGAATGAGAAGCCACACCTTTGAATTCTCTAGTTAAACCTTTTGAGAAAATAGAAAGAATGGTTGTGATGTTGTGGTGCGGGAAAAAAAAAAGGAATTGAAAAGAGAAAAAGAAAAAGAATGATGACAGTTTTGTGGTGTGCCGATGGTGTTGAATTAATGAGCTTGTGGGACTAACAATTAATTCAAGGGTTGATAAACATTTTGTGTGGTTAATAATTTTTTTATTTTTTTGAGAAAGTTAAACATTTTTAGTCATTCCACAAACTCCCATTTTGATCCTTAAGGTTTTAGTATTTATCTATCAATCCTCTTTTATTTGTCCAAAATTTGTACTCTTACCCCCCAAAATTTTCAAAATTTCTCTTATAAGCTGTAAACGCTACATGTCACACACATATATACACTCTTTTTTTTTCTACCATTAGCTCAGAAAATGTTTAGGAATGATAACAAATTTGTACTCTTCCTCTAAAGAATTGCAAATTAAGAAAATTTTAAGGGTGTTTAATCGAGAGATTTTAGAAATTAATATCTTAGTAATTATTTTACCTTGGATTTTATTTAGGAAATCATTTTCATATGCATAACGATAATGATTGGTGAGCTTGATGGAGCAAATGGTGATACGAGCTCGAGTAGCGGGATTCAATTAAGTGGGATTATTCGCACGTATTTATAATTAATTTGTAATTATAAATTGGGTTTTAGTTTGCATGCTTAGTATATTTGTCTTATGTGAATTTAGGGTGATAGATATTGGCAGTTCAAATACAAAACTTTAAATAATAATTTGCTACTCCATCACTTGTTTAGTATAATAATGTTGTTATTTATATGTTAAATCCTTGCAACTCTCCAACACACACAAATATGTATCTTTAATTAATACAATAATAAAACAACGCAAATGTGATTAAAATAAATTAGCAATATATACCAACCTTAGGGATGTCATTCAATTCTAACCTTAGGGATGTGAGAGATCTTGTTCCAATACTTGTCACTCTCTTTGTTGTAATGTTCTTTTAGAATGGGACAATCGAGGATGGTCAACTCCTGTAATTGTGGCAAAATCTTCAAAATGCAGTCTGGCAAATCCTTCATCTTTGGGCAGTCATGGATCTGACATCGTATGAGTTGTGGCATTTCTGCTGCTGCAAAAACCGATTCTTCCAATTCCTTGAGACGATACAGCCAGAGTTGTTTCAGCTTTGGGAATCTAGCAACCACTGATGACGTGTCTCCCTCCTCCTCCTCATCTCCCATATTATATTTTCTTATATTTACACCAAAAGCCAACCAGAGAATTTCTAAGGAAGGTAGTCTTGCCAAAGCAACCAAATCCACACTTGTTTCAAAGTGAGATAAATCAAGCTCTGTGAGGTTGGTCAATGAGATGATCCAGTTTGGAAGTAAGGCCCCCTTGTAGTAGGATATACCCAAGTACTCCAGCTCTGATGGTCCCTCTAACGCTTCGAGTACAACATATTGATTATTGATCAATTCATCGAAGACTAGTACCAGACCAGTGAGGCGCTTCTTGTTCTTGAGACGGGCTTTCACAGCTTCATCCACATCTACTACCTTCCCCAACCCACGTATCCGAAGTGTTCCTTCAAGCTGATTCATGTCTTGTAACTCTCTCAGCATCGCTGTTCCTTTAGTTTCATCACCAACTCTGAAGTAATCAAGTGTCCGAAGAGAAGTTAACCTCCCAATTCCTTTTGGTAAGAACATTTCCCATGAGATCCACAAGTGCCTCAAATTGATAAGTTTTTCAATTCCAATTCCTAAAAGTGATGTCTCATCCCTGCACTGAAGATACAAAGTTTCCAAATTCCACAACTTTCTTAGTTCCATAATTTTGGTTAGTTCCAAATCCCACAAGTTGAGATATCTTAAATGTTTTAGTTCCTTCACTTCACTTGGAATTTCTTTGATGGAACGTGATCGTGCCCAACGTGCTCCCAAATACAGTGCCCTTAGGTACTTCAAGTTACGTAGTAATTTGGGCAGTGCTTCAACAATAGTTTCTGAATCATCCTCAATATAGAGGCTACGCAAACTCTTTGCACTGCAAACAGACTCAAGATCTTCTCTTGAAGGAGACAACAAGCTCAAATGGCGAACTCTTTCATTGAAACCAGACTCCATCCTAATTTCTTTTCCAGTGCATGAAAAACACTCATTCCCTGACAAGATTTGGGCAGAGTCATGCACTATATCGTGCATCTTGAAATTTATTTCATCTCCACTCTTTTCAAGATTTTGAAAGAAAGAGCGCATCACCAGGTTATCGAAGTATTCTTCTCCAACTAACTCCATCTCCTTACTTGATGTTGCCTTATTGAGATAACCTTGAGCCATCCACATCCTAATCATCTCACTCTTCAGCATCGTGGTGTCCTTTGGGAACATGGCGCAATATGTGAAACATCTTCTCATTGCAGCAGGTAAATCGTAGTAGCTCAAAAGCAATGGACCGAATAAACCTCTCTCGACTTCTTCTAGTTCCCATAAATTGCTAGACAAGGCATCTTCCCATTGCCTTTTGCTCTTCTTGAATTGCATAAGGCCTCCTAAAATGTTTGCTGCTAGAGGCAAGCCTTTGACCTTCTCAACCACAATCTTCCTACCAATATCTTCCAATCTTTTACACTCATCCTCACTTCTCCCACTAAATGCCAGTTGTCTGAACACCAACCAACATGCATCATCAGAGAGTAGTCCAATAGGGAGAGAATAAGTTGTTCCCATCACTTTTACTACGTTGTCTTTACGAGTGGTCACCAAAATTCTACTCTGAGGATTTCCACGCCCAAGTGATAGCTTCAATTGTTCCCATTCAACACGGTCTTCATTCCATACATCATCAAGAACAAGAAGAAAGCGCTTCTCCTTGACCAACTCAGAAATCTTCTTCAAAAGCAAATCCAACTCAAGCAAATTTACATCAGTACTAGAATTATCTAGTGCTCGAATGATTCCTCTAGCAATGTTGACTTTATCGAACGGCTCAGATACACAAATCCATACCCTCTCCTCAAAATGAGCTTTCACCTCCTCATCATTGTAGGCTAATTGGGCAAGTGTAGTCTTCCCGATGCCTCCAACCCCTACGATCGCAGCAACAGGAACTTCCCGAGTACTCTTCTGATCAATTGTGCATAACAATTTGTTGATAAGATTTTTCTTCTCATCATCTCGGCCACTCATCTTCAATGCATCGACGTCGGATGTTGTTACTCTAGATTTGGAAGTAATAGGTCGTTCATGTTCTTCAGCAGGCGCTCTGTACACAGTAAAGTCATAACTAGATTTCTTTTTGTCAATCTGATCTAGTCTTTCACAAATGTCTTTTATCCTGTGAGCAATATCATGCCTTCGTTTCACTTGATTGAAACACTGCACAATTAGAAACAAAAATAAACAACAGAATTATTCTTGAAATGAGTTACTAAAATTGTTTCTTGAAGTAAAAGACAAAAACACCAAGAGAACATTTTTACAAAAGAGTTAGAAATTAATACTTTTGCCAACGGATTTTCAAAGACAAAAAAAATCAAATGCTTCAACAATAACATATATATATATATATATATATATTGATGGGTTATTAACGGAAGATACCAACAGAAATGAATTCATGATCACTCAAATATAGAGAACATAAATATAAAATCGATGTGTTGAGGCTTTCATGCAGTCTGTCATAACACAAGAACCTCATATTAGGAATTAGGATCCCTTTCGTGATGTCATGTGTCATTGTGTCATATAACTAATAATTTTATATCATTTTATATCATTTTCTATCAAACTTATTGATTATATAAGTTAAAACCTTTGGGTAACACTATTAAATTTTATATATTTTTTAATTATTTAGAAATTATGTTATAAGTTATGGAATTTGAAAAGATTGATTTTCAATCACAATTCTATATATAAGTGATCATAGAATTCTAAAAAAAATAGATCATGGAATTCTAGGTAAAAGAGATTTTGGGATGGAAGGCATCTCTAGTTAGAAGATGAAACTGGAGAGTATCCCGATCCACACATCAATTAAAAAGAATCCTACAAATCAGAAACTTTCTTTTTACGTAATACTATCTCCGTTCGAATTTACTTGCCTCATTTTGACATGCATACATACCAATTTTAATAATTGTACATGATTATTCAAAGTCTTTGATAAAAAGTACTCTCACGAATGTTCTTTAATTATAAATACTACCACTCATTCCACTCTTTTATTAATGAAAAGCATAAAGCTTAATACTTTCATTGGAAATGAAAAATAGGCAAATTAAATTTTTTTAATCAAAATGGAGGAAGTATATATAAATAAATTTTGAAAGACTTCAACATTTTATATTTCTCAATGATTTTTCAGCAAGTAATTTCTTATAAATTAATTTGAGAATTCACCATAGTATCCCTTCATAACAAAATCCTTGATCCAAAATTTTTTTTGTTCATAATTAATTTAAAAAAAAAATCCTGCACTGATATTCTACGGATTTTCTTTTTCATGGCCACTAAAATTAATTGTAGAAAGATTATTAATTAGCTTTCTGTACTTTTAAGGCTTTTGTTTATTGGCTACAACAAGGTTGTTAAAATTAAGATTTTAAATAGAAATGAAATGACTATGTGAAATGAGCAAAATACATTCAGAACCAGGTTTGAAGGAAATAAGAAGGAAGAACTCACCCGATTTAATGGAGAGCAGCAACCAGCGAAGAAGCACACCTTAAGCTTCGATTTGTCAGCTGCAGCAGCTTTAGCGTCAGCTTCCTTCATTTCCCACTCGTGAATTTCAGTGCTCCAATCAGCCAACACATCTTCCATGTCGTAACAAACTTGTTTGAGTTCATCCAGCCAATGTCTGACGCCGTCATCCTTAATCTGTCTCCTCTCCGCATCTTTAAGCACATCTTGTATGGTACTGAAATTGCCTCTCAGCTTTTTGATTTCTTTCGTCACACCAACCACCAGTCGGTATTCTTGTTGGACCCGCGACGAAATGATGCTTGTTAACTCGGAGGTGATTGAGGAAATTAGTGCATCCATTGTTGAATTTTGTGGAAATCCGAAAGAAACTTTGAAGAGAAAAGTGATGCGTTTATATTAGTTTGCGTTTATATAAGTTTTTTTTCAACATGGATGGCATTCTCCTTGACGAGAAGGAGAATATTAGTAGAGAAAAGTCATGAATATCGTTCCCATAAAGCAAAGTATTTGATTCTTATGAAATGATATTTTCGGTTTTGAACTCAAATCCATAAAAAAATTCTTAAAAAAATCGTTTTATTAGAAAATCAACTCATTTTATATTTATTTTTTATTTCTTTTTATTTTTTCAGTATAGTATTTTGGTTCGTACACTTTAACATTAATGAGGAGGAGATAGATGCGAATATAATTTTTTTTATTCTAGCACGCGTAAATATATATTAAGTAATGCAGCTTTTATTAAGACTATTTATTGATGTACTCATTTTTTACCCATGTGATTCTATAATTTCTCAATTTTTCTTTAATTTTCTTTGCTATTCATAAATATTATCAGCCATTTTTAACTTAAATTTACGCTTATTAAGTATTATTTTTATTTTTATTTTTCTCTTTTTTAGTTATATTCTTGGTCCATTTGTGTTTCTTGTTCACAGAGAGAGGGAGAGAATATGGTCCCATTTCAAACTTATACTACACTAAAAGGAAAAGAACATATGCCTTCGTGTGTAACAATTTTCGGACTAGCTTTGGGCCCATGAACGAATCCAAGAAGCGCTGGGCCCATTTGTGTTTCTTGTCCACAGAGAAAGGGAGAGAAAATGGCTTTTGATGGGTCCCACTTCGAAAGGCAGTCGATGAAAGCATAGCCAGAAGACATGCATCAAATTCTCATCTCAAAAAGAATGCAGTCTTATTCTATCAATAACATCACTTCACAAGTAAACCTAATTGTCTAACCACAACTGCCTTTGCCTCATGGAAATAGCTATTTGCATTTCCGATTGTACTAGTGATTACATGAGATTAAAAGGCAGAGCACTGGATAATTGACCCTATACATGAAAAAACCATAGCCAGTATTTCTATGGGGCTGGATCATGTTTCTTTCAGGTTTGTTTCTTTGACCAAAAGTTTAGGGTTCTTAACCTAAGTTACCCAGCATTAACTCAACCATAACCTTTCCATTTCTTTTGTTCTTCTGGTACCCTGAATTCGAGCTTGTACAGGAGGCATCAAGAAAACATTTGTTTTTCTTTTCTTCTCAATCCATCATTCATTTCGAATGGAATAGTACTTGTCCCAAAGTGTTGGAGATTTTGAAATTTCACTCATGAGGTTCTTGAATTTGTGGCTGCAATCTCCACCACTGCAAAAGGATAACTTGCTTAAGCCACTGGTAGACAGAAGTTTCAATAATTGATGCCACACATCTTCCACAAAACATCCTTAATCGCAGATGTTTATTAAGCCAATTGTGCACAGTAAAAATGAGAAACTAATTCTTTAACAAAACTACCAATTTACCATTTAGTCTTAGCTGTGCGTTTGAATTTGAAAATAAGCCAGTTTTCTAGTTATTTTGGCACAAAATTTGAGCAGAAAACCAAACCTTATGCGATTCAAGGCTGCTATTGCTCGAAGGGCACTACGAATCATGTCCTCATTACGATCTACTTCTTGTTTAACAGCATCTTGCTTTGGCTTAAAATTGATAGTTTTTTGGAGAGGGCTCACCAATGAGTCCAAAACTGCAGGTTACAACAAGGATTTTCAGAAAATTTGCACTATAATCTCAGAAGGCTTAAACCTATTTACTCACTGACCTGCCAAAACAGCAGATGGACATTTATCTGCAAGTTTTGAAAGGATAAGATGGCAAGGCATCTTAACATCATAATGATCTGGAACAACAACAAAAATGTCAGTAGACAGGTAAATCAACAACCATCCAATAGTTGTACAGATAAACATATAAAATTTACCATCCAGGCCAGATTTCAGGTAAGGAACAATGAAAGATGATGGATTCACTTGATCAAGGCAAGTGTCCAGCAAAGTATCAACACATTCAAAAGCTGCTTTCCTCAACTCAAGCCCATCATCAACAATATGCTTGAATGGACCAAGATCAACTGTTCGTATCAATTCTTGCTGTGCAATGCCAAAAGTTTAAAAAATTTCAAACAAGAAAGTACAGCAAAGATCTGAAATACTCAACTATTACAACAAAACAAGAGGCCAAAATTATGACAATGTAAAATCAAATCAGCCTTGAAATGCAAGACTGCATTACACAGCCAGAAAACTAAAGTTGAACAATCACAAGAGAAATAAATACCACAGCATTAAAGAAGCAAGTTCAGAGAACTAAATGCGAATAGGGCTACCAAGAAAACAGAAAAGCAACTTTTTAACGTAATTCTCCTCTCAAGTAATCTCCCAATCAGCATTGACACCATAACAAGTAGTAGAAACAGTGACAACTGACCTAGCAGAAAGCAGAAAATCCCACCAGCCTAAACACTCCACAATCAACTCTATTTTATAGTCAAGAACCTAAACTAGCAAATGGATAAAAAAGAATTGTCACTCCTCAAGCTTCAATAACAGCATGTTCACCTGTCAAACCCTACTAACCTATGTTTCTTAAACCGCTGACCTTTGGGAGCATCTTCCATGAATTGTCAAGTTGTTATAGTTACATGATTTCAAGAGCAAACTTCTCCTGACAATGCAGATGCTGCAGATTCGCTACAAAGTAGGGTACAACTTGAATAACTTGAGACCTACATTTTTCCTTTGATCAATTTGTTTTCTTTTGCAAAATAAATTTTAGTCTTCCATCTAGCAACTGACTTTCATTTTTATTCCCCATTTTCACAATATTTAAATTTATCCCCTAACCATGCACTGTTACCCACATCTCCATACTATCCGCTGTTACTAAAAATCTTCTCCAATATATGTGTTAGTTACCAAAACATAGTTAAATAATAGAAAAGTATTCATACTTTCTTAAGGGATTTCAATTTCATCCCCATCTACTGTAGTACACAAACTCATTCCCAACTATGCATTATCATCACCCACATCCCATATATAACAATTATACTACCCAGATTCCTACCAAATATTGTGCATATGTAACGACGAATTGGAAGTTTGGAACACCAGGTGGATTATAGTTATTACTCAATCTAAAAGCCATCTCAATGAAGTATCCAACCGAAGAATAGTGAAGATGCTAGTAATTATATGCTTCCTAGTTCCTACTATTTATGATCCCAAACTAGTGCATACCCTTATATTCACTAAGGCTATCACGATGTAGGAAACAAGAAGAATGGAAATATTTAAACCACATGGGTGCACAGACCATTGCATAGATATTGCATCTGAATAAATAAAAAATAACTATAATAAAGGTAAAGACTACAAGCATACAAAATACAATTAGCTGACACGCCAATTCAAGTTACCTTAACAATTGTTTGATCATAGAGAAGTGGCAATAATTCAGGAAGAAGTCCCTTAATGAGATTAGGCTTGTTGTGAGCGAATGTACTCAATGCCAATACAGCAGCACGCCGAACATGCTGTAAATAATAACAGCAATCAGGGTCTTCACAACATAATCAAATCAATGCTATATCACCCTTCCATGTGTTCTAAAATCTAAACTTACCCGGTCTTGATCCTTGATGAGCATAAGGAAAGATGAGATCTCTGGGTACATAATCTCATCTATCTTTTCTGGCCGCTCTACTACTGAATATTTTACAGCAATAACAACTGTTGCTCTAGTGAACGCAGCCGGACTAGTTGTTCTCACCTATACAAATATGAAAATCCAATTAACAATGCCAGGATATGAAGTTTTTCATTCGAAACAATCATTTGACATTTTAAGGCTCCAATACCTTAAGTGCAGGAACCAGTTTAGCAGGCTCAATAAGAGCGATTTTACCCAGACACTCAGCTACAACATTGCGGACACCCTCTTCCTCACTTTCACAGTGGTTGAAAAGTAGTTTAAGTATCTTCTCAACACTGGAATCCTGGAACTCTGCTTTATCTACAGATTGCCTCACTATAACCTACAAGATGACAAAAAAAATAGAATTAAAATAGATCCATTTTGTTGGGAAAGAACAACAGCCTTCGCTGTGAACATAAATTTTCAAATAAAACCCACCTCCTTCAGAGAATGTAAAAGAAGATACTGTTTCTTCTGCTGATTATCAATCTGGTCCAAGATAAAAGGTAGATACTTGGACAGGTTACCAACAGCTATATTGCCAAGAGCATAAGAAGCTGCAGACTTTATCTCTTCAAAAGGAGATTGAAAAGACTCTATGATGATAGTTTCTATATTTGCATGGGCACTCAGATCTTTCCTTCTCCCAACCTCCCCCAAGCATAGCAAGGCAAGATGTTGTTTAGCCTAAAAAATTACCGACAAATAATTAACAGAAGCGGAAATCAAAAGATTTAGAAAAAAAACTACCTACACTATTACAAGGAGGAACTTACAGAATTGGTAGTGCTGTCATCTTTGAGAATCTCAGTAAGCATCTGAACTGTAGAAGCGCATTTCCGATCGCCTGCAGCAAGGCAAAGAACAGCCACACATTGGGCTATTGAATATAAAGCCTGTTTTGCAACCCCACCAGATTGGGGTGATGGCTTGGCACTTGAAAGAAGGGAGTCCAGTAACATTTCAAAACTTGTATTTGCAGAATACACCAAGGTAGCAAAAAAGTTTTGTAAGGCCTACAACATCAAGCAGAAAAAATGTTCAGAACAGTATTAAATCTTGACCAGTAATAATATTTAGCAGCACAGGAAGTACCATAAGTGCTTGACCCTGTAGCAACGAGCTTTTGACTAGTGCAAGTGCCTGAGGCAGAACTTTATTTTTAACAGCCAAACCAACATTTGAGCTTGACCTCCTGTCAGCCATCAAGGTGCAGCAGAGTTCCAGTGCCAGAGCTGTCATATGCAAGTCTGAATCACTGCCAACGGAAAAACAAGAACACTGGCATTAGGAATGCGAACCATAAAGCTGATAATCTTCAAAAGGCACCAAAGAATAAGACACCAAATTGTAAAGGAAACCTTATCAAAGCTGAAAGTTCTGTAATGATAACTTCATAAGCAGATGAACGAATGTGGTCCCCATAAGCTACTATAAGCGAGTTTAGTGTCCCCAATGTTGCCTGCCTTAAAGCCCGATTAGCCTATTTACAGAGACAAGCAGAGTTCGGACTTATTGCAACATTTTAGAGCATGCTGGCCTATTTTCAAATTAAATTATCAGAAAATACAGAAAAAGCCAAACCTTTCGCAGGAATGCAGTCAACTCTGCAATTACATTCTCCAAAACACATGATAGATCAATTCGTAGCGGAGAAGCAGCAATAACAGCAAAAGCCTGGATTCAAGTTCAAGTGATAAAACACAGTTACGACCAATCAAGTACACAAACCAAGAGGCATAAAACTAGGTGGTAAAGTAGAATACACCCTGACACACAACACAAGTGCAAAGGCAAAAACAACCTTAACAGCGGTAAGTCGTGTTATTTCATTCCCCATTCGGTCAACAAGTACAGGGAGACATGCAGGCAATTCTGCACTTAGGCTGTCGCCAAACGTTGAAATAACAAGTCCCATGCAAGAAATAGCACACTCCTTCACCTCCTGTCAGAAGAAACATGGTTACATGACAGAAGAATCACACTACAAAGGACTTCTAAATTCACAAAATAACTTGCAACAAATACTACTTACTTGGTCTTGGTCTTGATTTGTCAATCGAGACATTATGGCTTTATATATTGGATGAACATATGGTTTGAAGTCAAAACCAAAGCCCTATATAAAAAACTATTCAAGTTAGCACAAAATAATTAATCTAGATCTCAAAAAACAAGAGACCACACAAGCTAACCTGAATGTTGGGACGCACAACACGAACAAGCTCCCCACATACTCTCAGTGCCTCAGCTGTGACCTTGTAATATCGCTCACCAACAGCAGATAAAACGGGGGTAGAAAGATCCTAAAATAATAGCATTAATAAATGTCAATGACAATCAATCACACTCATGGTTGCTATTTAATGTTAGAGATTGAATAAGCATGAGAAGTAATCAGAAAAATATAAACCAAATGAAAAAAACAAATTCAAAGTAACACATGTTAATAAAAGAAATGCACATCACAGTTAAGACTCAAACAAAAGAATCATTATATTGACAATGCTGTTACCTTGATATAAGGGTGGAAAACAGGAGGCGAATGTGAAGCCAAAACTAATCTTGTAAATGTAAGAGCCTCAATCTTCAAATTTGATGTTGAAGATTTGTCCTGAACATAAAAACAATGGTCGGATTGGAAAAGAAAAAGGAAATAGATAGTCAACAAACAGTTCAAGTAACAAGTTCAAAATGCAAGTAATCTTTGGGCATTTACTTACATTCAATGCCTTTTCAATTCCTGGAATAAGTGACCCAATATGTTCAGCGAGGCAGTCTGGCAAGACAACCACAAGTTCTTTCAGAACAGAAAATGCACCAACCTGCAATGAGATGAGACTATATTATATAGTGTGCTTCCGAACAATAATCCCTAATGGAAAGCAAATGGCTTACCTTAGTCTTGATAGATTTCTCGCGCAGCTGCCTGTTTATAGATTTGACAATCTTGGGCACTTCTTGCTTCAACAACCATCTTGGACTGTGCAACAGCACAACTTTTTAAGTAATTTTATGCAACCATACTCATAAAGAAATGAACAAAATGTAGAGAAAGTAATCTTGGTTTAATATCTCGAGTCACTGTTTAACCACTGTATAGACCTAGGAAGCCATGAATAATGTGTTTACACAAGGTTTGAAAACGGTTTATAACTTTCTAGGAACTAACATGTTATTTTTAAAATTCTGCTCTGCGGAACTATACAAGTTACTTAATATTGGACGAAAATGTAAGGGGGTTGAAAAGATGAAGAAAACAAATCATGAAATGCAGACTTTTCAACACAAATAATGAATTGAAGTAAACATGAAACAAACAAAACAATATAATTGATAGGTGAAGCTTACCTTGACTCATTAGTGTCAATCTGTCCTTTTGTAACATTGCCGGTTTGGCGTAGTAGCTCAATAAACGTATTAAATACATCCATCTGCAGAAAAGAATCATTAGTATAAGAACAACCAGAAATTATGAATTTTCATATGATTATATGATTGCACCAGGGTTACCTTGACGTTTTCTTCCCTTTCTTTAAATCTGTCGATCAATTTAGGACAGGCCTGCGCATAGCAAGAATTCAATGCTTAACATGTTGTAAATTAATAGAGCAGTTTAAAATCTCATAGGGAAAACCATTTCTACTTGACAATGTTACAATACAATGGTAGGAAGATATCATCTGTAGAAGTCATAAACTATGTGTAATTTGACCTTTGAGCATAACAATGAAACAAAAGTCCATGCTGTACCAGACAGTATTTAAGGAACGATATACAAGTGCGGGTAAACAGATTTATGTTGTTTGCATAACCTAATTTGCACGTTTATATATAGATAGCTACCTCCTCGTATAGCTTGGAGAGCATCTCAGGACGAGACACAATTAATGCTGCTAAGCATTTAGCAGCTGCTCTTCGAACTTTCCAGCTAGCATCTTCATCATCTGTATACTCATTTGCACTCTCACTACAACACAGCAAAATGCTGGAGATAAGTAACAAGCCTATTCATTTTCATGTGTATGACGTCAAACGAATCAGTAGATACGTACTCATCTTCTTCATCTTCATGACTCTCATCATCAGTATCTTCTTCCATGTTATCGGTGAAGTTTGGATCATAACTCAGGTATTCCAAAGTAAGATGAAGAATTTCATCGCAATAAGAGGCAATATCCCGAGGGCATCTAAGCAGAAAACTCTCTAGTGCCTGCAGGTGAATACAAAGGACACGAAGGTATAATCATATAACAAGTTAACAAGGTCTAACACTAACTATAACAATAAATAAACACCAAAAGAAAGGAGGGAAAAGCTTGTAAAGAACCTGCAAGCTATATTCCCGAAGCTCCTCATCATTCTCTGATGCACTTGTGCAATAATTAATTAGCACAGGCACGGTGTCACCAAGATGGGGTCCAAATCGATATCCCACAGCACGGCTAAACCACCACAGCATTACAATTTTGTTAGAACAAAGGTTTCAACTTTGGCAAAAAAGCAACAAATGGATGTCATCTGACATTGTGAAAGCACCGTATGCCTTACCTTAAAGCACCAATCATCTGAATGTTTGTACGGGTCATTTCAGGTTTTGCACCCTTACTTCTCAAATTACGAACGACTTGAACTGTTGCCTTTCCCAGTAAATCATCAGATAAGCTGGAAGCAAGAGATGCTAGAAAAGAAAGAATACATCAGGCCATGTCTTCAACATATAGTGGATAGGTTATCTATTCCTTCTTTAACTTTTAACCAACAGTTGCCATTCGAAATAAGAAAATGACAAAGTTATCAATTTGCTCGTAATTAGGAAGATAGAAATAAATAAAAATAACTTTTTTTCCTAAATCAGTTCATTAAGGGGAAAAAATATGTGTAAGGTCTAGAAACAGGAAAGTGTTTAACAGAAAAAAAGGCTTAATCTTACCAATACATGAGACTGTCTTTTTTCTAACACTCGCTTGATTGGAATTCAGCTGGGATAGAAGCG
This sequence comes from Viola odorata, assembly GCA_963691705.1. NCBI lineage: Eukaryota > Viridiplantae > Streptophyta > Magnoliopsida > Malpighiales > Violaceae > Viola > Viola odorata. The sequence goes on along the minus strand of OY829538.1, from coordinate 59,722,039 downwards.
CATTCAAAAGCATCTCATGATCGGTTGCCATCAAACTTCCAAATTTGTGAAGGACGTCACATAAAATATCAAGACACTCGCATTTTATCTTTATGCTCATTCCCTGAAGCAGAAAAAGATATGAGAAAAGAAAATAAGGAGATAGAAGGTTCCACATAATGACAATGACAAAATTTTCAGAAACTCACTGGATTGGTTATTCCTTTTATCAACTGAGGAGATAGAGAAACGAGAATAGATTGAGCAAGAGATGGAGTGTTGACTTCAGATACAATGGTCTTCAAAGCAATGCTTGCAATGTCACGGTGCTGATCTTTCCCATGTAGCAATTTATCACATAGTTTGATAGTCATCTCCACAACTCGAGCCTCACTGACCTTCTTCACCAGAGGCGCAAGGCTGCAACACCACATAACAAAATTCTCACCATTTTTTGTTATTATCACTTGATACATTCAAAAAAAAAAACTGAATTAAGGCACCTAGCAAGAAACAAGAATGGGCAAAAAATGAACCAGGATCCTTGGATGTCCATTTTACCCCACTATAAGCTCATGCTAAATACAAGCATCTTGTAACAAACAAGAAAATAATAAGAATTCACACGCAACATTATCATTTTAATACCACCAAATTATGAAATAATATAGCAAGAGGTGTACAATATTGAAAATACAAATGTGCATCTAAAAAGATAACACGGAGAAATTATGATGCTCAAACATCAAGACACCTCTAATGCTGTGAAGTGTGAACAGAACCAATTTCATACCACTTTACAGCCAACCCAGAAACATCACCAGCTACATCATCAAGCTGCTGTAGGACAATATTGGACAGCTTAATCTCCAAATCAGTATCAGCTTTGAACCCATCCTTGTTTAACTCATTCAACAAATCAGAGGTGGCCATATATCTATAATCCTTATCCTTTCCCGTCATCTGTTTAAAAAATAAAAAAGTTCTCAAACCACGGGACCTCAAAAACCACTGAACGGTATATCTAACTATCATTGGCAAACAAACTAATACAAAACATGGTTCATCCACAACACCAAATGGACCACGTACAAATATAATGTCCAAAGGAAATTGTACCTTTTCTAGGATACCCGTCATCTGTAAATTCGCCATCTCGGTGCACCAGTAGGAATAAACGCCTTGTGCAACCTAATCATGGGGAAAATAAATAACTAAGCAAATGGCATAACCCACACATAGCAACAGCCACAATAATTTAAATAACAACACCTAAATCCTTCTAGGTGAACCACAGCCCGGAAAGATTGAAAACTCTGCTCGTCTGCTTTTAGAAAAGCATAGAACAACACTCACAGCTTTAATTTTTTTATTTTTCTTTTTGATAAGCCAGAAACTTTTACAGCTGAGTACAATGTAGATGAGCATAACGTACATAAAGAAGCGGGATCAGCACAGCAAAACTACCGGAAACCCATGTGACAAAATGCAATAAGGAAACCATAGGTGGTGTAGAGTGAAAGTGAAAGAACCCATGTTCCGAAATTGCAAAGGGAATACCAGAAACTAGTACCGAGAAACAAAACCCTAGAAAGTGACTGTGAAATAGACAGTACAACAGTAAACACAATGGAGGGAGGAAGTAAAAAGGCTTACCACAAACTATAGACGCTTTGCTTTGATTGATTGGGTTCTTCGAAAAAATGTTGATCTGTGACTCTGCGTTTGTTTATGGGGTTTTGCTTCACTGTTTTGTGCGGTGTTGGTGTGTATATATATTATACTTATATTATACACATATATGTGCGTACGAGGGAGGGAGGGAGGGAGGGAGGGAGGGAGTCTCAGTGTTGTTGAGGAAGGCACTCCCGACTCACGAGCTCAAAAGCGTTCTGATAGTAATTGATGGGAAGCTGGTTGGGTAGAGTTTGGGTGAATTGAAGGAACTGGGCCGGGTCCTGGGCCTGGTCCTGGGCCTTGGTTGTTTGGATTCTTTCGAATACTCTTTTGTTAAATTTCTTATTGGTAAAATATGTCCTTTTAGTATAGACAATGATCCTAAATTTTAACTCCTAATATTTGAGTCCCAAATTTTAGTCTCTAATATGTTAAAATGTATCAAATTTTAGTCCTTATTTTTAGAATTTTCATCTGAATTAGAGCCTTAAATATTTTTTTTAAAATTAGAATATTATTAAACATGAATAAATAAATTCAAAAAATTATGAAAAATGGAGATTGATTTTTTCTAATAATATTTTTTTATATTTTTTCATAACTAAAATAATTAAGAACAATAGAAGAAAGTAAAAAAATATAAAATTATAAAATTATTAATTGTTCTGAATATTTTATATTTTTTTGAATTTTACTTAGCAAAAATGGAGATCTAATAGTTTTATTATATTATAAATAAATATTCTAAAGAAATACCCGATCGGCTATAACTTTTTATTTCCTCCTCCTTTCACACCATCCTCAATCTTCCTCACTCCTCCCTCTCTCCACCACTATAGAGGACACTGTTTCACCCACCACCGCAAACTAAACCCTTTTCACCGATGGCATCTCCATCAATTTCAACGCCCAATTCATCTCCTCCGATCAATTAATGGAATGAAAGGCAGTTCATTGATGAATTAATGTAAAGAAAGAACAATTTTTTCTTACTTTCCTTTATAATTTTCGAGTATAAAATATAAATATAAATATAAATAATACTTTCCTGTGAATTTTAAATGCTAACTAAACGCAAAAAATTAACATTCTTTTCAATCACTCTTCCATGTATCCTAGTGATTTTGATGCTGATGTTGCCTTTCAGGAGCTGACCGGTAATGAAATGCCGAGTTCAGCCCTAAAGCTGCCAAAGGACATGAAATTTCTGACCCTGCTCTGAGGATCTTGCATCGATATATGGCCTTTACTTACTCGGGCAAGCCCCATTCTTCTGGCCAGTTATCGATGCAAGAGCTGTTTTTCTTGTGGTGTATGAAGCATGAGATTAGGCTTAATCTTGGGTTTTGGTTTGCTACTGCTGTTACGTCTGTTCAGGCCATATCTCGTAGTCCTGCTATGGGGTCATTGGTCACTAGTATTGTTGTAAACGACAAATTTTTTAATTTGGTTTTGCCTTGTAGCAATCTGTCTGCACCTCTTGATTTTAAAATGCTAGACCCTAAGACCCTCGATCAGATGGGTCATTTGTGTGTCTCACAGCGTATATTGCGGTTTAGTGCACGTTGTACACAGGTGAAAGATCAAGCATTCGGCACTAAGCACCAAGGAAACTTCATGTATCCGACTGCTGCCCAAACCAAGCATCCAAGCCAAACCAGCTCTGCCCCAGACGCTCCAACCAATCCTGCCCAAGATGATCCACCTAGTGCTCCAGCAGCCCAGGATGTTCATCCTGCCCTCCTTGCCGCCGCAGCAGAGACAAATAGCCTCCTCTGGTCCATTTTGAAGCAACTACAAGATTTGACCACAGAAGTTGCTAGGCGCAACCTCCCGCCTATGTAGCATTCCCAGACTATGTCCCATCGCCTTAGGGCAATCCGCCACATTCCCCTCCCCCTTCCCCCTGAACTCTTTTTATATTCTGCACTCTCATATTTGTTTTGTGCGCCTCTCTCGCATTGAGGACAATGCAAAGCCTCAGTGTGGGGGAGGATTTATGTGTTTGTGTGATATGTTAGTATATATGTTCTACTGCATGCTTTGTATATATTTGATTGCATGCTTTGTGCAAAAATTTAAAAAATTTCGGATTTTCACTTTAAAGGATTTTGCTAACTTGTTAGCACTGCCTAGTTTTAAAACCCCTGAGTATGGACACACACTTCTGACTTGTGCACATGAAATAAACTGCCTTTCATGTTGGTCTTGCCCTAGATCTTGCATGCTTTGTCTGCTAGCTCTTATAACCTGCATCTGCACTAAACATCAGTAATCATTTATAGCACCTTGTGAGCATTTGAGCCTAAACAGTTATATTTTTCATGTGCGATTCAATGCTTAGCTAGGCACTCAACTAGGTTTGCATGAGACCCCTGGGTATGGGCACCATCAGTCTTAGGAAAGCAACAAAAAGACAAAAAAAATGAACTTTGCATCTTTGTTTTCGTTTCTTTTTCTTTCTATCCTTCCTCTCTTTTTCTTCATTTAGCCCTCGACACCCTTTTTCGTTTAGCCCTCGACATCTTCTCATTTCCTTCTCATTTTTCTCTCTTCTTCAACCACTTGTTCTCACTTTTCTTGATCCCTTTTCCTTGACAGGTGAGCGGTATTTGTCAGAGGTGGCGGGCTAGATGATCAGCAAAGCCCAAGTATGGGGGAGACCGACAAGAAGGTGTAGATGCCGAAAAAGGTCTAGGGCAAAGTCATCAAGCCCTAGGCAAAGTTCCTTCATCAAGCCCTAGCCGAAGTAAGTTGGCAAAATCCTCGAGCTAACTCAATCTTCATCAGCTAAAGTTTGTCAAATTCGTTTTCATCTATTTAAAAAAAAAAATCAAAAAAAATCAAAACCAGAAACAAAGCAAAGAAAAGAAAGTCCTATCTGGTTTCAAAAGAAAAGAAAAAAATAAAAGCGAAAGAAGGCAAACGCACGAACAAGAAAAATGAAGTATTGTCAGCATGGCTCTAAAGAGAAGAACTCCCCCAGATGAAGAATTTCGTCTAGCCCTCGACTGCCTGCCCTTGACGGATACTGCCTCACCACTTGATGGGTGTCGAATCCAATCAAAAATAAATTACAACTTATCACTAAGCAACAAAAAGGATTGTGCATAGCGGCAAGAGGTTCGATCCTCAGAGACAAGCCGGTCTGATCTTTGTTTCTCCTAAAAATGACAAAGTAAAATGCAAAGGGGGTGAGATGATTCTATAAACTAGAAATAAAACAGTACAAGAAAGTAATTGAGTGAGCTAATTGCAGCAATAACATAACGCAAATGAAGAGAGAAAATCAGTAGCAAAACAATCCTTGGTAGTGATATCCTTGAGGTGACTATACTATGCAATTGATCATTGATAAATATATTTTCCGAATGAATTTATAGAGATGTTAAAGGAACAAGAGACACTCTATATTCCCAGGCTTCCCCCTATACAAGTCAATTAAAAGAGGCCCTCTAATAATGACCCTAACTTTCCTAACAATTTGTCAAGTTGCTGGAAAATTGTAACCATCCGGGAAACCCATCCCTAGGCCTAGGGATGGACGTACTCAGCCCTGGACCTGTTCTTTTCTTCTTCCTAGATCCTAAAGACAAGTCTTATGTCAAATATTCACTAGTTGTCTACTTAATCTTCATAAATGCAGGTATCACGCTGACATAAATGAAACCGACATTACCCATTCAAATAAAATCATAGGTTAGCTAGGCCTAGATCAAACAAGAATGAATTTAGCATTTAAATGAGAAGGAAAGAAATACAAAAACATTCATATTAAGTTCAACGAAATCTCACAATAACATGCATAGTCAACCTCTCAATCTCTACCAAGAATCAGAGGATTTAGTTACAATACATAATGAAAACAACAAACAAGAAATAAAATCCTAATGAAGAACGAAAATACAAGAAAATAGAAAATGATAATGGTAATGGGAGAGTTCTCTTCACTCCCTCTCCCAATTCCGAATCTCCCCCTTTTCCTTTGCTTCGTTGTCTATTAATAGCCATTCTTCTACTCCCCTCATAGACTTCAAAGGTCCAGCCTTTACCATAAATAATTGCAGCACTCACATGTGCTGTCAAACCAGGCTGGAAAATGGCACTTCTTCACTTTTGAAGAGAATATTCTTGAATAATTCAAAGGGAATGTTTTGTCATTCTTCCATTGATGTCCCCTTGGTGTTTCTGCAAGGTGGAAGAAGGAATCCAGGCACTAATACTCGTGCCCATGTCCTCCAGGTTCCAGGCTGTCCGAACCAGCACTTTCAAATAAAATACACAAGTACACTCAGTGCTGTCCAGGCTGGAACTCTGACAGGGTCGACTCATCCTTAGGCCTAGGGATAGAGAGACCAAAATCGAAAGACAGTAGGCTAAAATCAAAACTCTAACACCGATTGATTGTTTCAGCTCTAATCTTCAAGCTTTTTGTTTCTTTTCCTCCTTTAACGATTATTAAGCCTGAAGAGCAAAATAGGAAGGAAACAAGCTCAAAGTAGCATAATTATTATCTCGATTAATAATAAAAGAGGCAATAAAACAAGGTAAATAAACAATCAATCAAATCCCCCACACTTAATCCATGCTTGCCCTCAAGCATGAACTCAAGACACAAAGAAACACAAAGAAAATAGAAAGACAACACACAAATAACACACAAAGCCCCCCTTGATCAGAAAATCCACTTCTAGACTGAACTCAAACAAAAACTTCAAGAATCAACTCCTCCAAGCAATGCTAAACACTCCCAACATCACAAATGTACAAATATTTATATAGAAGTATGAAAGCATGCTGTCAACCAAGAAATTCAACCCTAGAACCTTTGCCTTCTCCTCCTTTGGCTCAAAATCCACTCACTGCTGCTGACACTCATGCAAGAATTATAAAAGGTACAAACAGTAGTGAAGAACAGAAATTAAAACACATAATGAGCCAAAGGCTTCTTTTATTTTCTCCACTTCTTTTATTCTATTTTTTTTCTTTTTCTTTGTTGCATTTTTCTTTTTCTTTTTTTTCTTTCCTTCTTCTTCCGCATTCTTTCTTTCTTTTTTCTTTTCAATCCTCTTTCATTCCACATTCCCATTTTTTTCTTCTTTTTTTTTTTTTTTTTTTCGAATTCAAACACATGCACATGCAGACTTGGCTCCCCCCATGGTGCTATGATCGGCCCAAAATAAGGGGTTAGCACACAACCGAATGGAAGTTTCTCCATGATGGGATGATGGTGCCGAACCACCAACATCGTGCAATCCAGAGGGTATGAAGAGAGACCACACACAGGAAATTAAAAGGGGTACACATGCGAGCAAAAATTAAAAACTGACAGCAGTAAAGACGAAAGGATCCTTATCCCTAGGCCTAGGGATAGATACGGCAGTTCAGTTCTAGCAAAACATTTCTAAGGACAGCAACACTCATCATACTTCTATGTAAATAAATGCACATATTGCAATGTAGGAAGTGTTCAGGACTGAAAGAAAGAGATGATTGGAGAAGTGCTTGCAAGAGTTCAGCCTTGAGATAGATTTTCATACAAAAGGGTGCAAAACACACAAGAAAAACTACACAAAAATAGACTGAAAGCAAGCAATACACATGCACAAAATTACTGAAGTAAATATGCAGAAGAAATAGGAAAACTAAAGAAACTAAAAACAAGCAAACTGATCATGCATAAAAATAATTAAAATCACACAATCAAGCACACAAAAACACACAAAATAAAATATGAAAGTGATCCTCCCCCACACTTAAAGGACACATTGTCCTCAATGTGAGAAAGAACAACAACAAACAAACACAAACAAATAAAAACAGAAACCGAAAAGAAAAGAGAAGGGAAAAGGAAAATAAAACCCAGGGCAATTTGATTCAAGGATCGGGAGGGGCCGGAGCTGGGAATGCACGCTCCATGACATCAAGGATTCTCTGCTGAAGGCGGCTGCTCTAGTGCTGCTCATAGAGGACTGAAATCTGGGCAGAAAAATTGGGTGAACAAGGTGCAGGATCTGGAATGTCTATCCCTAGGCCTAGGGATAGGCACATTGGATGGTCTGTACTGGAAAATTCCAAAAATCCATTATTATGCAGAAAGTAAAACGATCAACTGGAAATAAAAACGAAAATAACAAAATGAAAACAGAAATGGAAGGAACATGGGTTGCCTCCCATACAGCGTCCCTCTTTATAGTCTTGGACTAGACTCTTTCAACATCACTTTGTCAACCAATCCTACTAAATGCTTTCCATCCACGAAGTTTGATGATAATGATTTCATTTTGTGCATGGTTCTCTAGCAAAGAAATCTGCATGCAACCATAAAATGATTCAAATTTTGGTTCGGGTTCATGCACAATAAAAAGATAATATTGGTTGTGAATGGGGGGTAATTCAATAAATGGATCAATATGATCAAAAAAATTCAGAACTTCCCTTTCACACACAACCATTTGTGGATTCTCAACCACTTCGGTTTCTTTCTCAATCTTCCTCACATCCTTCTCTAGCTTGATGCTACAACAAGTGTCCACAAACTTCGTCTCCTGCTCTAGTGACGTTCTGGAATGAGTTTGGGTCTGATTGGACTGCTTTGGTTGAGTGGCAACTTCTGCTGAATTTTCTGGGCTTGTTTCTGGTTTTGGGTCGTTCATCCCAAGGCCTAGGGATGAGTTCGACTGCTCAGGCAGATTTTTGTTGCTCACAAAAGAGGCAGTGCTAGCATCAGATTCCACATTTGCTTTGAAGTTTGAAGGCATGCATCTCTGTCTCTCCTGCTCAAGAGCAAGTTGTGATGCTGAGGAGGCAAGTTCTCTTAGTTGCTCCGTCATCCTCTCTATTTCCTGCACATATGGAGTTAAGGTTCTCATTAAAATTTCAGAACTAGTGGGTGCTTGGCTAGGTTGCGGAGGCTGGAAATATTGATAATTAGGGACTAATTGCACTCCATAATCAGAACTTTGTTGGTTCCACCAAGTGGGATAAGGAGTAGATGTGGATGGATTATAATTTGGCTCATATCCCCACTGTGGTGGACCATAGCATCCTTCATGGCTGGTCAAATTTCCTGCATCAACGCTTTGAGAAATAGGGGTTGATTGAGAAAAATAATTGAAATTGCTCATAAAAAAGAAAACTGAAAATTGTCACAAACAAGAAAAACGAAAATCAGTACACCGTTGTCCCCGGCAACGGCGCCAAAATTTGATGGGTGTCGAATCCAATCAAAAATAAATTACAACTTATCACTAAGCAACAAAAAGGATTGTGCATAGCGGCAAGAGGTTCGATCCTCAGAGACAAGCCGGTCTGATCTTTGTTTCTCCTGAAAATGACAAAGTAAAATGCAAAGGGGGTGAGATGATTCTATAAACTAGAAATAAAACAGTACAAGAAAGTAATTGAGTGAGCTAATTGCAGCAAGAACATAACGCAAATGAAGAGAGAAAATCAGTAGCAAAACAATCCTTGGTAGTGATATCCTTGAGGTGACTATACTATGCAATTGATCATTGATAAATATATTTTCCGAATGAATTTATAGAGATGTTAAAGGAACAAGAGACACTCTATATTCCCAGGCTTCCCCCTATACAAGTCAATTAAAAGAGGCCCTCTAATAATGACCCTAACTTTCCTAACAATTTGTCAAGTTGCTGGAAAATTGTAACCATCCGGGAAACCCATCCCTAGGCCTAGGGATGGACGTACTCAGCCCTGGACCTGTTCTTTTCTTCTTCCTAGATCCTAAAGACAAGTCTTATGTCAAATATTCACTAGTTGTCTACTTAATCTTCATAAATGCAGGAATCACGCTGACATAAATGAAACCGACATTACCCATTCAAATAAAATCATAGGTTAGCTAGGCCTAGATCAAACAAGAATGAATTTAGCATTTAAATGAGAAGGAAAGAAATACAAAAACATTCATATTAAGTTCAACGAAATCTCACAATAACATGCATAGTCAACCTCTCAATCTCTACCAAGAATCAGAGGATTTAGTTACAATACATAATGAAAACAGCAAACAAGAAATAAAATCCTAATGAAGAACGAAAATACAAGAAAATAGAAAATGATAATGGTAATGGGAGAGTTCTCTTCACTCCCTCTCCCAATTCCGAATCTCCCCCTTTTCCTTTGCTTCGTTGTCTATTAATAGCCATTCTTCTACTCCCCTCATAGACTTCAAAGGTCCAGCCTTTACCATAAATAATTGCAGCACTCACATGTGCTGTCAAACCAGGCTGGAAAATGGCACTTCTTCACTTTTGAAGAGAATATTCTTGAATAATTCAAAGGGAATGTTTTGTCATTCTTCCATTGATGTCCCCTTGGTGTTTCTGCAAGGTGGAAGAAGGAATCCAGGCACTAATACTCGTGCCCATGTCCTCCAGGTTCCAGGCTGTCCGAACCAGCACTCTCAAATAAAATACACAAGTACACTCAGTGCTGTCCAGGCTGGAACTCTGATAGGGTCGACTCATCCCTAGGCCTAGGGATAGAGAGACCAAAATCGGAAGACAGTAGGCTAAAATCAAAACTCCAACACCGATTGATTGTTTCAGCTCTAATCTTCAAGCTTTTTGTTTCTTTTCCTCCTTTAACGATTATTAAGCCTGAAGAGCAAAATAGGAAGGAAACAAGCTCAAAGTAGCATAATTATTATCTCGATTAATAATAAAAGAGGCAATAAAACAAGGTAAATAAACAATCAATCACCACTTCATCTCCATCCGGGTTTTTCGTTCTATTCTCCTTCTCTTTTCCTTCCTCTTTTTACTCTTTGTATAATCTATCCTCTTGTTTTTCCTATTTTCTTTCTTTCTTTCTTTCCCTTTTCTCTCCATATTGTTCATATTCTCTACACACCTTTCCTTTCAATCCTTTTGTATGGTGCAAAGTTCACTTCTGATTGTTGATTGCCTAAGCATGTGGATTTTAACTCGGGGTGATGTGTAAACTATGTTATGTGTCTTGTTAATTTGCATACTTGAGTGATTAAACGCCGAGCCTAGTTGAGTATGATTGCAAACACTTTCCCGGTGAGGATTGTTGATGCCAAGTCTGATGTGGTAAAGTTTCTTCATTAGGGTCGTTATCCTAATGATTTGATGCAGAGTTATCTAGGCGGAGTATGTCTTGACATGGTCAGGGTTGATTGATTGGTTTGTCAATTTTTGTGCTATGGTTGGTTGTGCTTGTCTGTGTCTTGGGGTGTGTTTTCCTTTTTTTGATTGCTCGAGGGCGAGCAATGGGCAGTGTGGGGGAATTTGATATGATGCCTTTTTATGCATGTTTTTCCCTCTCTTTTAGGTCTAATTTCACACTTGATACTATTAATTTGGCTTGTTTTCCAACCACTTTGTAGATTTGGACTAAAGGGAGAAACTTGCTGAAAAGCGCGCCATTTGGATGAATTTCTGCTGATCTTACATCGTCGAGCCATAGATGCAGTTTTGTCTTCGAGACCTACCGTCGGGACCTAGACGAGATCTTACGTCCAGGCCTAGACGCACGCACGCGCATGTTTCTTCTCGGATGACGCTTGACCAAGGATGCCAAAAAGATTCTAGTGGGATTCCATGTGCAAATCATCCAGCTCATCAGAGAATATTCCTCTATACCATTTTGTCCCCTAGTGGGGTTGTTAGGCTATATATAGAACCTTAACTTTAGGTTAAAGAGGAGGCTACTCTTTAGTATATTTTTCATCTTTTTAGGGTTTTCAATCATTGTAGCCACCTCTCTAACATTGGGATTTGTTCTTCCTTTATTTTTCCAGAAATTGGAGCCCCAAGCTCCAATTAGTTTTTAATCCAGATTTTCGTTTTCATCTGCACCTCTTCTCTATTTATGTTGCTTTCTCCATCTATCTTGTGCATGATTTCCAGCATGAGTGGCTAAATCTCTTAGTCTTGGCAGGGGTGTTTTAAGGATTGCAAGAGGATAGTTGGGAGGTCAAAGTGTTCTTAAAACGTGTTCATTGTTGTATCCGTTTTTTTGCCATTTTATTGTCATTTCGTGTGAGATTTGTTGGTAGTTTGATCACCTATTTGCATGTTTCTCATGAATATTGTCATTTCCATGGTAATAACTAACGTGAGGTCATGGAATAGAGTAGGCACCTGGTCCAGAGTCACCATGTCGTTTGGTCCAATCTGGCTAGGGCAAGAAACCGGTTAGGGCAGACTTCTCAGTGTCTAGCCCTAGACGTGTCTTCTCTCCACTCCACGGGCCTGTGTGTATGACCCATAAGCGTACCTTGGGCACAGTGTCACGGCCACTCCCATAAGCGTACCTTGGGAGTGACTTCTCTTAAGAAGAGAAGTAGGGAACCCACGTGAAAACAGGATTCCTATAGCACGTCTATGGCGTGAACGCAGTCTATCCTTGTACCGATGACCGACTAGACCTCGACGCAATCCGCTGTCTACCCCTGCTGACCGCGCGTCGAACACGTCAAATATAGTAGTGAAATAGTTATGGAATTGGGGGTAGAAATACAACTTATCACTGTCTACAAGGATTTGTAGATGATGGTAAGAGGATCGTCCACAGAGACCTCTAGGAAATGTAGTTCTTGAGTTTGACTTCCTCGTCACTGAGTTTTGGTTGGTTGTTATCTGAAACTAAAGACAAAACAGAAAGTAATGAAAACAGTTTAAAATATAAAATAGTATTGGCCGAAGTCTAGGCCAAGACAGCGGGCTAGATTGGGAAAAAGTCTTGTGATACGGAATTCCAAGTAAGGGCGATGGGTGAGCTTGTGTTCTTATGCATCGATCATTGACTGAAGTATGTTCATCTCTTCTTCATAGTACTGCTATAGAGGGGAGGAACTCCTTTTCCCTCCTATCTTCCCTCCTCTTCAAACTACCTGGCGGGTACTCCCTCTCCTGATAATCCTAGCCAAGGGACACCTTGCTGGTTAAAGGGTTTATCCGTTTGACTGCTGTCTTGAATGGTTGCTCACCTCTTCAATGGCACAGGGGAAGACAGTACCTAGGCTAAGTTCCTAGGTTGTCAATCTGGTCTCTACCTATTTTACCTATTCTTCTAGTCTGCTCGAGACTAGTCACCTACTCCGTCTAGCCGGCGGGTACTCCCTCTCCTTCTAGACTGGTTACAACTCTTCTCTCCTAGAGAACAAGGATGATCAAACCTTGGCTCTAGTGAGTAAGTGATGGATTAAGTTCAAGAATAAATAAATACAAAGAAAGAGATTGTGAAGAACGGATTGTGTCTCACGATTGCATTAAGAACTTAAGCTCATCAACCCTTACCAAGAACAAGTGTTTAGCTACTCATACTCATGAATGAATAATAAGAATACTTGATTGCATAAATAAATTAAATCCGAGATTCAAAGAATTGAATCCGGAGCAATAATATAAAGTGTCGAATTGGGGAAGAAGAATAGAGCGTAGAGAGAGAGAGGAAAAGGGGAGGACGAGATCAGCTATAAGAAAGCTAAAACTCCTCTGTCCTTCTCCAACTCCATCTCCTAAATAATCTCCTAAATAATCTCCTAAATAATCTCCTAAAAGATTATTACAATTAATTGTTCTAAATATGGAAACTAAATCGCAATTAATTAAAGAGGGAGATCCCATGCGGGATTCTACATAAGATTGTCTTCCTATCCCTCTAAAATTGCTGGACAGCTGCTACGTGCCAGCTGTGAGAGTCCAACTCCAAAAATACTTCAATCGCTCTAAGCTGCAGTCTGATCGCAAAGGAGTCTTGGCCGGAGTCTAGGCCAAGACGATTCTGGTAAGCGCACTGCGTCAGATGCGAATATGTCTAGGCCAAGACCCAGGCCTAGACTCGAGTAAACAACTTCGGCTCCAAACTTCGTGAATTCTTCTCATTCAGCCTCCAAACCAGACCTGATCAAATGTGGGAAATTAAAGGGAATATCAATAGAATTACTGTCCAAAATAACTAGAAAATGGACAATAAAACATGATGAAATGCAATGCAATCAAACTCCCCACACTTAAACAATGCTTGCCCCCAAGCATACAGACTCAAAGACTCAACAAAAATTAAAAACACATCAAAACAAAACAGACATCCTGACCCCTTGGACTTTCTCATTTTCAGATTGCTTACCCGTCCACTGGATCTGCCAAGACACTTCACTAGAGTACCCAATGCAAGACTAATAAGGAATGATCAATACCCCGAACATACACCTTCCACATGGTATCAAGACACCCTACTAGATTAGATGATAAAGTATAGGGCAACAAGGTTCACCAAGGATTTGAGTCCCACCAAGTGTCGTCTATCAAAAAGTGCCTAAAGACTGGTGCCATTTAAATCACTTTGACAGAAATTTTTCTTCTTTTATTTTCTTTTATGTCTTTAGCAATTTTTTTTTTCTTCTGACAATTCAAGTGTCTTTTCTATGATAAATTTTTTCTTTTATAGATAGACAGAGCTTGTCCTTTTCAGCGGGGACTTCCACCTTTGCTATGTCTGTCCTATGACATTCCAACACCTTTATTTGTCTCACACTACAACAGATAGAACGACACACTCAAATCCGGGCAGCAAACCTCATCATCCTAATAAGAATTAAGGTCCTAGCTAGGTGTCCTTACGACCATATGGATGGCTAACGTTCGGGAAACATCAGATTAAATGCCCCTTAGGCATTGATCATTTACGCTCATTCGCATCCCTGTTACTAAAGCATTTTATTCCCTAGAAAAGTGTCTACATGCAATCCCACCAAAAGACTAAACAATCTAAGCAAGAAAACAGGGATTCGGATGTTCACAACAAAACAAACTCAAAACATGCATAAAAATACCAATAAAAATCATGCAAATGACTGACTCTATACTGGACATACTGATATAAAAATAAAAAATAAAAACACACTAATTTGACTCACAGAAACAGACGCAAAACACACAATCAAACATTCAATATTCACAAAAACACAAGACATATTTAACACCCTCCCCACACTTAAAAGACACAATGTCCTCATTGTGTGGAGAGACAAAAATAAAAGACAAAACATAAAAATAAAAGAAAGGAAAGATATAACCTGGGGGCAGAAGCAACTCAGGTTGCTGGGGTCTGGGGATCTTGGCCAGAAGCTTGGCCTAGATCAGGGGCAGGAGGGTCTTTTGGTTTCGGATCTCTTGAAGCAGGAGGTTCTTGGCCTGGCGGTTGTCCAGGATGTTCCAGGATGGACTGTTGTTGTTGAGCGAGTAGAGTGCTGCTGAAGTCCGTTTTCAGGTGGAGACTGGATAAGGGATTTTGGCCGCAGTCTTGGCCTGTGTCTTGGCCTAGATCAGCTGCTGCTGCTGGATCTGTAATGGGTGGGTCTTGCAAAGCCTTCGACTCCAGTTGTGGTGTCTGCACAACAGAAGGTAGGAATTTAGGAACCGTAGACTGCACGAATTGGCAACTTACAGTTTTTTTCTTCGGTTTGGCAGTCTTGGCCTGCGTCTTAGCCAAGCTCGAGGCCAAGACTGAGTCTGTTTTTTCTGGATCGGCCAAACTGGCCAAAACTTCTGGGAGTTCCTTCTGATCTCCTGCTCTGTCCTCCAATCCTGCTATTGGATCTAAAATATCAAGAAAATTCACGCAATGTGGATCATTAGGATGCTGTGATGCTTCTGTGATGCTGAATTTTATAGTACTTCCAAAGAATTCTAAAATTATGCTCCCTTCAAAGCAGTCAATCTTAGCCTTCGATGTCCTTAGAAATGGTCTTCCTAATAAAATGTCAGTGGTGCAAGAAGGCAATTGAATATTCATTTCAACAATGTAAAAGTCCACTGGATATATAAAATCATTTACCATTACCAAGACATCTGTCACAATTCCCTTGGGTCGGATGAACGATCTGTCAGCTAGCTGAATCACCAGATCAGTCTCCTTCATTGTACCTATCTTTAAGGTCTCGAACTCACTCAAGGACATCACGTTGATGCCAGCCCCTAAGTCACAAAGGGCATTATCAATCATCTTGTTTCCTATTCGGCATGGAATGGTGAAAGTTCCTTGATCCTTGCACTTCTCTGGAAGTTGCTGCACTGTATGAACTAAATTCACCCTCTCTACACCTGCAACTTTCTTTTTGTTAGTGCAAAATTCTTTAAGAAGTTTAGCATAAGAGGGAACTTTGGCAATTAAGTCTAACATAGGCATATTAACAGCTATCTTTCCAAAAAAATTCATAAAGTCCCTTGCTTCATCTTGTTTCTTCTCTTTTGAGGATCTAGGAGGAAACGGTGGAGGAATTTCGATCACTTCCTCTTTCTGGTCAGTCTTGGCCCGAGTCTTGGCCAAGACAGGTTCTGTTTTTTCTGTTTCCGTGGGAACAGCAGGTTTGGTCTGAGGTTTGGCCAAGACAACTTCTGCCTCATTTTCATCCAACTCTTGCGATTGAATTTTCTCCAATTCCCTGTCTGTTTTCGCACCTTGCCTCTCTGGTAAAACACTTCCACTCCTTAAACTCATGGCACTAACATTAACATTGTGCGCTGGATTGTTTACCGTGGTGGGAGGTAATCTGCCTTGGTTAGCCATCTGATTGATTTGCTTCTGCATCTCCGCCTGTGATTGCATAAAACTCTTCTGCATCTCTATCTGTGACTGCATAAAAATTTTCTGCATCTCTACCAAACCAGTTTGGGTTGTTTGCATAAAACTTTTAAGAGTGTCTTCTATAGATGGACCTGCAATCTGCAAAGGTTGAGGTGCTGGTGGCAGCTGAGGTATTGGGGCTTGGCCAGGAGCTCGACCTAGATTCTGTTGTGGAGGGACTGGATCGCTCCATCTGAAGTTTGGGTGGCCTCTCCATGAGTACTCGTTACTCCCCTAAGGGTAGTTCTGCATGCTCCCTTGGTTATGTGCGTATGCTGCGTTAACCTGAGTCATATCATCCGGAGAGTGTTGCACCATATAACAATTGTTGGTTTGATGATCCTGCTGCTGGCATATCCCACACACTGAAGCTACCTGCTTTTGATTCTGAACTCCTGTGGGCATTGCACCTGAAAAGTTAATAGAGAGATTTTTTACCATGTCAGTTAATTCAGTTAACTTTTGTTCAACATTAACAGCACAAAGATTTGAAGGAATAGAGTTTCGGTCAGAAGAAATATTATTTTGGCAATTGTCCGCCATAGTTTGAAGTAGCATCTTGGCTCTTGTGACAGTCAAATCTTGCAACGCTCCACCTGCGGCTGAATCAACTTTTTCTTTGGTGGCTGGAAGCATCCCGTCATAAAAGTACTGGATCATTGTCTGATCCGCAACTCCGTGTGTAGGGCATACTTCTTGTAACTCCCTGAACCGTTGATGATATTCACTTAGACCCTCATCGTCCCTTTGCTGGATGGCAGCCATGTTCTTTCTAGCTACCCCTGCTTTTGTTGCATTCCAGTACTTGTTGAGGAACAAAGTGGACATCTCGGCCCAAGTGTTGACCGTGTTGTGAGGTAGGCTGTAGAACCAATTCTGGGCAGCCCCCTCAAGAGAGCATGGAAAAGCTTTCAACTTTGCTCTTTCCATATTCACAGCAGCTGGTTTCATCATGTCACATTGAACGTGTAGGTTCCTCAGATGCTTGAATGGGTTTTCATTCGAATGGCCAAAGAACTTAGGAAGGTTGGCCACCATATTGGTCTTTATAGACCAGTCATTTGCCACTGTTGGCAAAGCGATACAGGAGAAGGTTTCCTGCTCCGCTGTCTTGTTTAGCTCCCTCATCGTCGGTTCTTGTCGATTTTCTTCCATGTCTTGGCCGGAGTCTAGGCCAAGACTGTGGTCTAGACTAAAATCTGTTTCGGAACTAGAGGTTTCCGATTCACTTTCTTCTGGGGTTTTCCTCTTTCTAGCTATCTTTCTGAGTTGTGCTTTGGTCTTAGTGAGATTCGGATTGTACAGTAGCAAATCTTCTTCTCTGCAAGAGGACCTGGTCATCAACTATCAAAAATAAAATAAAACAAAAACTACAAATACCGTTAGAGATCCCCGGCAACGGTGCCAAAATTTGACCGCGCGTCGAACACGTCAAATATAGTAGTGAAATAGTTATGGAATTGGGGGTAGAAATACAACTTATCACTGTCTACAAGGATTTGTAGATGATGGTAAGAGGATCGTCCACAGAGACCTCTAGGAAATGTAGTTCTTGAGTTTGACTTCCTCGTCACTGAGTTTTGGTTGGTTGTTATCTGAAACTAAAGACAAACCAGAAAGTAATGAAAACAGTTTAAAATATAAAATAGTATTGGCCGAAGTCTAGGCCAAGACAGCGGGCTAGATTGGGAAAAAGTCTTGTGATACGGAATTCTAAGTAAGGGCGATGGGTGAGCTTGTGTTCTTATGCATCGATCATTGACTGAAGTATGTTCATCTCTTCTTCATAGTACTGCTATAGAGGGGAGGAACTCCTTTTCCCTCCTATCTTCCCTCCTCTTCAAACTACCTGGCGGGTACTCCCTCTCCTGATAATCCTAGCCAAGGGACACCTTGCTGGTTAAAGGGTTTATCCGTTTGACTGCTGTCTTGAATGGTTGCTCACCTCTTCAATGGCACAGGGGAAGACAGTACCTAGGCTAAGTTCCTAGGTTGTCAATCTGGTCTCTACCTATTTTACCTATTCTTCTAGTCTGCTCGAGACTAGTCACCTACTCCGTCTAGCTGGCGGGTACTCCCTCTCCTTCTAGACTGGTTACAACTCTTCTCTCCTAGAGAACAAGGATGATCAAACCTTGGCTCTAGTGAGTAAGCGATGGATTAAGTTCAAGAATAAATAAATACAAAGAAAGAGATTGTGAAGAACGGATTGTGTCTCACGATTGCATTAAGAACTTAAGCTCATCAACCCTTACCAAGAACAAGTGTTTAGCTACTCATACTCATGAATGAATAATAAGAATACTTGATTGCATAAATAAATTAAATCCGAGATTCAAAGAATTGAATCCGGAGCAATAGTATAAAAGTGTCGAATTGGGGAAGAAGAATAGAGCGTAGAGAGAGAGGAAAAGGGGAGGACGAGATCAGCTATAAGAAAGCTAAAACTCCTCTGTCCTTCTCCAACTCCATCTCCTAAATAATCTCCTAAATAATCTCCTAAATAATCTCCTAAATAATCTCCTAAAAGATTATTACAATTAATTATTCTAAATATGGAAACTAAATCACAATTAATTAAAGAGGGAGATCCCATGCGGGATTCTACATAAGATTGTCTTCTTATCCCTCTAAAATTGCTGGACAGCTGCTACGTGCCAGCTGTGAGAGTCCAACTCCAAAAATACTTCAATCGCTCCAAGCTGCAGTCTGATCGCAAAGGAGTCTTGGCCGGAGTCTAGGCCAAGACGATTCTGGTAAGCGCACTGCGTCAGATGCCAATATGTCTAGGCCAAGACCCAGGCCTAGACTCGAGTAAACAGCTTCGGCTCCAAACTTCGTGAATTCTTCTCATTCAGCCTCCAAACCAGACCTGATCAAATGTGGGAAATTAAAGGGAATATCAATAGAATTACTGTCCAAAATAACTAGAAAATGGACAATAAAACATGATGAAAATGGACAATAAAACATGATGAAATGGACAATAACTAGAAGAGAAGTAGGGAACCCACGTGAAAACAGGATTCCTATAGCACGTCTATGGCGTGAACGCAGTCTATCATTGTACCGATGACCGACTAGACCTCGACGCAATCCGCCGTCTACCCCTGCTAAGATTTCTCCTTTTATCTGATCTATTATCTTTACTTACTTTGTTATTGTCTTTATTACATTTGTTAGTCTTTACCATTTTTATTGATATTCTCTTACTTTATTTCCGTCCCCTTTTTATTTAATTATTTTGTTTGTCTATTATCACTTGTTATTTGCATTTTTATTCTCTGTCTCAACATCAACTGCCATCGTTGGTTAGATTCGTCTACACCAACCAAACCCCCCCTGTGTTACTTTTATGTCTATTGCATTTTCATCCTCGTCATACATCTAGGGCAATTAAATCTAGTCCTTCATTTTCCCTATGGTTCGACCCTGACTTGCCGCTATATACATTAATTTGTGCATCTAGCCTATCAGGATTATAAATTTATTTTATTACTTTTGATGCGTTTCGACGGCGCATCAATATTCATCTCTTCGTTCGTAGTACTGCTATAGAGTGGAGATACTCCTGTTCACTCCTGTCTTCCCTCCTCTTCAAATTACCTGACGGGTACTCCATTTCCTAATAATCCTAGCCAAGGGACACCTTACTGGTTAAAGGGTTTATCCGTTTGACTGCTGTCTTGAATGACTGTTCGCTTCCTCAATGGTATAGGGGAAGACAGTACCTAGGTCAAGGTGTTTCCTTGTGGAAACCCTAGGTTGTCAATCTGGTCTTGACCTAGATCACTTATTTCTTCTAGTCTGGCGCGAGACTAGTCACCTACTCTGTCTAGCCGACGGGTACTCCCTTTCCTTCTAGACCGGTTGCAACTCTTCTCTACTAGAGCACAAGGATGATCAAACCTTGTCCCTAGTGAGTAAGCGATAGATTAAGTTCAAGAAATAAATAAATACAAGAGAAAAGATTGTTAAGTACGAATTGATCTCACGAATGCATAAGAACTTGAGCTCATCAACCCTTACCAAGAATGGGTGTTTAGCTACTCATACTTATAGGTAAAAAGATGAAATATTTGATTGCATGAATAAATAAAATCTGAGATAATAAAATCCGGAGCAAAAGTATTTTAATGTCAAAGAAGGAGAAAAGAGAAGAAGAGTTCCGATCGACAGTGCGTGATTCTGGACAGAGGAGAACAATGTTCGGCTAAATAGCCCTAAAACACCTCTGTCCTATTCCAACTCTAATCCCTAGAAAATCTCTAAGAGATTGCTATAATAAATTGTTCTTATAATGGAAAGTAAATCGCAATTACAAAAGAGGGAGATCCCATGCAGGATTCGTCAAGAGATATGCTTCAGATCCCTCTAGAATTGCGGGACAGCTGTGACTTGCCAGCTGCAAAGCCCAATGTGGGAAGCGGTCCAAACGATCCACGCTTCTGCCTCTATCGCGAATGCGTCTTGGCCGCAGGCTTGGCCAAGACGGGTCTGATACGCGCTGCTTTTGGATGAGAATTTGTCTAGGCCAAGATCCAGGCCAAGACTCAGGTGAATAGCTTCAGCGCTCCACAAATCAGATCTCCAATAATTCACCTCCAGACCAGATCTGCTAAGATATGGGAAATACAAGGATAAATCAGTAGCTTTACTGCCCAATTCAACAAGTAAATGGACAATAAAACATGATGAAATGCAATGTAATCATATATATAAAAGAATGAGGAGCCAAGTATTGATAAGTTGTAGATACTCAATTCTAATTAAAAATGTTCAATATGTTTAGGTAGCGTTTGGTTAACAGAATGCTATTTTTTTTTAAAAATCACTTTACGGGGAAAGTAATAGCTAAGAGAGGAATTGAAAGGAATGTTAGTTTTTTACGTTTGGTTAGATTCAAAGAAAAATATTATTCTCGTGTTTGTTTTATACTCGGAAATCCTAAAGTAAAGTAAAAAAAATTACTACTTTATTGATAAACAATAATAATTATTTAATTATTTTAAATACAATACAAAATGAATATTTTTAACATTCTAAAATATAATATAGTTAAAAATAATATAATGCAAATAAGACATTTGATAAAAATTAAATTAACAAATAAAATAAAAAAATAATAATAAGAAAAGCTTGAGTGTAAATTCATTTAAAAAAATATATAGATTGATGTATATAGTAAAATAAAATAGTAAAATAAAATGGAGGAATAACTAATTTTAATAAAAACAATTTTTTTTTGGATTAGGGAAAGTGAGATTGCCCGCACTTTGACTAGGAATCACTTTCCCCTATTTAGAGGAAAAATGGAAAAGTCAAGAAAAATTGGATACTTGGAATTCCAATTTTCTATATGTCAATCAAACATAATAAAATTTAAAATCTCAAATTTTCGAATCACTTTTTTTTTTAATTTCGCCAACTAAATACTACCTTAAAGTGCAGTCACATGAGTACCCGATAACTGAAATTAATTCAAGCTATAATAATAGTGCAGTCACATAATAACAACATGCAAACTTTAGATTAATTAAAGCTTATAGGAATCCCTACGTTGAACGTGCAATCACATTGCAACAAGGAAGAATGGCCTGAGGAAGTTAAGATACAATTCAAATTACTTAAAAATTAATTCAAGTTAATCTTAGTCTATGACTCTATTATAGGCTATAGCATGTCACACTACAACAACAAAGTGACACGTGGCACTTCAGATACAATCCAAAAACTTGAAATGAACATAAATTAAAGGGAAAAAGAGAAATTGACACCCAACATTTACTAAAAAAACAATTTAGCTATCCACTTTTGCAATTGATCAATTTGGCATTGGCACTCCATATTTTTTCGTTAGATAAATTAACAACCCATGTTTTTGTTGTTAGACAATATTGTCACCGTGCTACTCAATTTTAACTAACGGTGTTAAATAATTGACACATGTCTGTAATCTAATGATGTGACATTTATTATTATTATTTATTAAATATGGAAAAAGTCATATCATCATTTTTTTAAATATAAAAATTGAAAAAATAGGGGGAAATCATTCAAAAATTGAGAAAAAAACTAGAAAAATATACGTTTTAAAAAAATTATAAATAAAATAAATAAATTTTAGAAAAAAATATCCAGAAAATATGAAAAAAATAAAAAGAGGCAAATTAGAGTAAAAAAATAGGAAATTCAAACCGATAGAATTTTTTTAAAAAAAAATTGACACTCAGTAGAGTGTAAAAATAAATTATTTTCAAATATTGTGTTATAATTTTTATTTTCAAATAAAATATCTTAAAAATAGAAAAATATAAGAAAAAAATAAAAAAACGCACTCCGTATAGAGGCTAGAAATGTTAACTTCACCACTCTACACACAATTTTTTTAGTTTCTCTTTTAGGATAGCGAGTTTGTTGAAGAAAGGGATGAGGATTTTGTCCTTTTTTTTATTAAATCCTATTGGTTTAATTTTTCTATATTTTTTTACATTATAATTTTTTCCTCGTTTTATTTTTTTCATATTTTCTGGATTTTTTTATAATTTTTAAAAAATGTATATATATTTTTTATTATTATTTTTCTAGATTTTTTAAAAAGTTTTTAGGATTTTACAATTTTTGTATTTTTTAAAATGATGATTTGGCTTTTTTCATATTTAATAAATAATAATAATAATAATTGTCACGTCATTAGATAATGACCACGTGTTAATTATTTAACACCATTAGTTAAAATTGAATAGCATGGTGACAATATTGTCTAACGGAGAAATTTTGGATGCCAAATTAGTCAATTGTAAAAATGGGTGGTTAAATTATTTATTTTGGTAAATGTTAAGTGTCAATATGTCTTTTTTCCTAAATTATTATATCTCAAACTGTGTTTCGACTCGTGGATTTGCTAGATGCAAACTGTTAAATGAATGAGAAAAGCTCCCTATTAATTAATATAACTGGTCTCTGCTAATTTTTTCCACAAGTCATAATCTAATATGGACGAGTGACCTCAATTTAATCTCAACCCTCCATTATTATCAATGGATCAAATTGGGTCAAATCATTAGCTATTCTTTTAATTACAAAAGCTTATATGCCAAAAGATCACTTCCATGCCAAAATAGGCATGGATAAAACCTTTTTGGATTTGTGATTAAATTTTCTTTAAAATAATTTTATAATGATTAATTTTGTTTTCATATTCGTAAAATATTTTTACTCAAACCCTATATTTTTATAATCTCACATTTCTTCTCGTACTTGTAAATTTGATCTAACTAAATCCTATATAATTACCGCACTCATTTTTTTCGTTTCTCTAAACCCATTACTTGATAATTAATTTAAATTCCGTGTTCGTAAAAAAATTTCAATCGAATCCCTACATTTATGAAATCTCATACTTATCCCATGTTTGTAAACTTGATCTAACTAACCCCTACATAATTACTCCTTCTAATCCAAAGCCAAAACAAAAAATAAAAAAACAAAATAAAAAAAAGGAGGAGGTGAAAATGCGGTGGCTCCTGGCCCAGAGATTGCCGAAGCTAAACATGTCATAAGCTCTCTCTCTCTCTCCTAGTGGACACATCAAAACCGCCGTATGCTAATTGTTGGTTGCTGCCCAGCTGCCCCTCTCCTCCCTCCCTCCCCTTCTCCTTGATTTCTTCGTTAATCCCGATGCCGCTTCCCCCTCTGTAAGAACCCGAAACAACACCCCAATCTCATTCCCATTTCTCCCCAATGGCACCCATCAACCTCAAGCAATCCCAATCCCTTCCCTCCACCACAACCACCGCCGCCGCAGCAGCTGCCGACACGCATTTGCTCATCCGCGAAACCCTCCGTATCAGCGCCAACTTAGCTTCTTCCAACGCCAAGTCCTCCTCCGGGAATCAGACGGCTGCTTCTGCTGCTGTCACTGTCGAGCGTGAGCGGGGGAGGTTTAGAGGGCTCGTGGAGGAGGAATATATTGGTTCTAGCCTAAGGTTGATCTGTTGTGAGGATATTGATGGCCGGAGGTGGAAGTATTTGGCCGAAAACGATGCCGCTGGCCGCTTCAAAAAGAATTCCATTCGTTCTGTTAGCTTGCACTCTCCTCAAGCTCCCGTTGAGGTCCGTCTCTCAAAAATAAAAATAAAACGACAAAAAGATTATTACCGCTTTTGTCATTGTTTTTTTTGTTTATATTTGATCTGATTGTTGCTTTATTTTAATTCATTTCATTTCCTGGAGAAATTGTTACTGGAACGGGTTTAGAAATGCTATATCGGTAGAGCCAGTATTGATTATTTGATTACCGTAAAATTATCGAAATTTATAGTCTTTATTACTTTATTGGAAGTGTTGCATGGTATTTTACTTCTCAGAGCAACTTCTTGTAAAATTATGGGCATCATCATCATCATCATCATCATCTAATTTAGCGCCTCCTCTGTTTACCTACATTAGAGAGCACGTTACTTGTTGAGGTTTTTACTGCAGTGAGTAAGATGATCTGATTAGTTTGGTCGATATATAAGTTTTAAAAGAGACTTTGAGTATTAAATTAATGTTGAATATTTTCTTTTTATTTATTGTTTTTTTAATGTTATGACGTGAAGATTTTTGTATTTCATGATGCAGGAAGTGATGTCATTCATAAGATCTTACGTGGTCCCTGAGGGTTTTCCTGATAGTGTTACTCCATCTTATGTGCCATACATGACTTGGAGAGCTTTGAAGGTGTAAATTTGTTTTGATAGACAATAGGGTTTCAAGGAAATAGATAATAGTTTGTCGTGTTCAGAATGTTAATTGATTATGTTTATTGTAGCATTTCTTTGGTGGGGCAATGGGTGTTTTCACGACAAAAACGCTACTGAATTCAGTTGGAGTTTCTCAAAGCCAAGTAATTCCCGGAGCTATTGCCATCAATTGGATTCTTAAGGTAAGAATTGCATTCAAAGATCTTCAATGTCAATTGAGATGAAGTTTCTATATGTTTTCATTTCTCATCTAGCATTATAGTGCAGCCCGAGATGTTGGAGCTGATTCTTGATAATTTTGATACTTGGTTTTAATTAAAAAAGGGTATTTCATGATGCTTCCTGTCCAAACTGAAACCTGTTACTTTTTGAGTTTTGTATACGCAGTCTGTTCATGAAGATGAGAGTTTTAATGTTTATTTTTCTGACCACCTGCTATAATTTGTAAACCTATAATTTTCATCTTGGTGTTGACATATTGCTTATCTACCTGGTAATTGTTACGAAAGAGTTTATTTACTCTTTTATAGAGTGTCACCAAAGTTCTTCATTTTAGAGTATCCTCAAACCATGTTTTCATGTATACAATCACTGTGGCACTTTATCATCAAGCTTTCTGGCATTGTAATCAAAACATTTTTTCACTAATGCACTTTACGCTGCATATGCTTGCAATCTTCTGCTGCATATGTAAGGTTTTGTTTAATCGCAAGTTGCAACTTACTTGTGAATGCACCAAATGGTTGCTGAATTTTTGGTGTTTTGACCTGAAGATTGTAGACTTTATGATGAGAAACTATCTCACTGTTCTATTATGATTCCGCATAGCATGTTGTTACCATCATGAATTACTGATAGCCAACTTCCACCGACAGTTATGAATTTGTTGCGTTTGGACTTGTTCTTCAATGTTTGCAGGATGGTGCTGGTCGTGTTGGAAAGTTTTTTTTTGCAAGGCAAGGAAAGAAGTTCGATTATGATCTTAAACAGGTAGAACTACTTACTGTTGGATGAATTATGTTGTCAGTTCATACATGACATGCTTTGACTTGCATTCCACTGCAGCTGAGATTCTCAGGTGATCTTCTAATGGAATTGGGTGCTGGAGTGGAGTTGGCTACTGCAGCAGTCCCTCACCTTTTTCTTCCTCTGGCTTGTGCTGCCAATGTGGCAAAGGTTTGTGGTGCATTTTCTTATGGTCATTCAAAGGAAAATGCATGTATGTTTGCATTTTCTGTTCAAGTACTCATACTCTTAGTTGTTTCTTTTAGAATGTTGCTGCGGTAACTTCAACCTCGACTCGCACACCTATTTATAAAGCTTTTGCCAAAGGTGAAAACATTGGAGATGTTACTGCAAAAGGAGAATGTGTTGGGAATCTTGCTGATTTGGTATGTTTGGTGAATCCTTATGACTCTTCATGCATGTGCTGATGTGCATCAGACTTTTACAATACTATATGACATTGGAACTCTCTGTTGATGCACTTATTGAGATATTATCATTCCAAAATGAGAAAAGGTAGCTAGAGTTGTTGCTGTAGTTTGCAGCCTCTTATCGTACCATAAATATTCATGGGGCTGTGTACAAAAAAATCATATCATACAAAAATAATAGAAATAGAAGCTTGAAGGGTTCTAAAAGAGTGAATGTTTTTACTGGTATCTAGAGAGTTTGAGGCAGGAAAAAAAGTATGCATGTTGTTGACAATCTAACAAAGTGATGTTCATACCTGTTTTTTTTTCATTGTGTGGCTTAGGAATTTCATCTTACTCTCTCCAGAGCACCTAGAGATAATCTAGTATGAACTGTTTCAAATCTTGGTTTATGTTATTTTTTCTTGATCATTGTCTTCTATATTTGAGGCTTTTGCTACGTAGTTTAGAGGAATTAAGCCACCATAGAAGCACTATGTGATTTTCTGTGTTCACATCCATGTCGCATTAGCATAATTTTCCAGATAGTAGATGTCTTGATTTCTTTGATGAAATTCATATTTCATGTGTACTGTATGCATACTATGGTCTCCAGAAGATAGCATACTTATGCATTCATTTTCTCTTGGGAGTAATAATTGTCTAACTTTTTCTTGTGAAGCTGGGAACGGGACTAAGCATAATGATCGCTAAAAGAAATCCTTCCTTGGTTACAACATTTTCCTTACTGTCATGTGGATATGTTTTCAGCTCTTACAAAGAGGTTAGATGTTCAAATCTTCACATTGGTATTAGTATTTTGTATTTTTCATTCGCCTTTCGCACTTGGAGCAGGAAATTGCTTTTTAATTGTTCTAAGTTCTAACTGCCTTGATGTGCTTTTTGGCAGGTTAAATCTGTAGTTTTGGATACCTTGAACCGGGCTAGATTTGGTGTGGCGGTAGATTCTTTCCTAAAAACAGGTTAGATGAAGTTTTCCTTTCATTACATGTGGCTGTTTTGATCTTATTTCCCTTAGTTGAGTTACCTCTTGTGGTTAGGTGTATTAAATTAACTCCCATAGTTAAGAATGCACAAGTTTTTTCTGAATTTTTTATCGTGTTTACTCTTCATGTGCAGGACGAGTTCCCTCACTGCAGGAGGGGAATCAGAATGAAAGCATATTCAGCTTTCCATGGTTGAAGGATAGACCTGTTGTTCTAGGTGTGTACACAAGTTTAAATTGTTTTGTTTCTTTTGGTAAATGACCTTTTGCTATATTTTATGTGATGCTTATTTTCTGCTGTTTGCAGGATCAAGATTTAAAGATGCATTTCAGGACCCAAGTGCGTATCTTGCCATAGAACCTCTCTTTGAGGTAAGCTGCACTGGTGGAACGAATTTCAAGCTGAGAAATTTTTGTCTATAACTGTGGATCCATTAATTTTTTTATTTCCCCTTGGTTTTCAGTCTCCTTGTCTCTTTCTCACATGTATTGCATATGTGCCTTTGATAACAGAGGGAAAGATATATAGTCACGTATAATCCATTGAAGGACAAGGTATATGCATTGCTTAAGGAACAGGCAAAGTCGGACGACATTCTAAAAGCAGCATTCCACGTGCGTATCTGACTGCTTTGCTTGCATTCTAACGTTGATCCCCTAGTGAGAGCTTTTCACTGTGTAAATAACCTGCAAGAGGAATTTATGTTTTATTACAGGCCCACGTGCTGTTGCATTTCATACATTCATCAAATGGTGGCCGGACTTTGTCAAAGCAGCAGGAACATGGCCATTCAAGCTTTAGTCTCTCACCTGCCGATCTTGAAGCACACATTGCTGAGTCATGCAAGATGGTCTCAACCTTGTATTGCCCTTTCAAAAGTAAAGCTGGAGAACAGGTTTGTGGAATCTCATATATTTCTGTTTCTACCATATTAAAGGCATAGAATTTAGTACTCGATTTCGAAGTATTTTAGTAATGCCTCTTCTTTCTTTGCTTCTTGCGGAGTTGGCTTGTCTACATATTTAGTTCTGAAGAAATATTCCATAGTGTGGTTTAGGAAGATGAGAATTTACAAGCTTGCACTTCAGAAAATGTCTGTATAGACATGCATTTTCTTATAGAAGAAGAAGAGATATTTTAGTCCATGTTAGTCTTTCCCAAAGTATACCATCAGCTATTACGTAACATATTGTTTAAATGTGAGACGTGATCCTGCCACTGTATTTAACATCATTCCTCTTTTGTCTTGTGATAGGGTTGGAGGATGTCTGAATCACTTCTTAATCCTGGCCGAGCTAGGCTTGTATTAAGTGGGTGAGCGTGAAAATGTTTCAGGATCAAGAGCAATGGTCACAGTGATCCTTCTCATCACCTAACTTTCAATCAATCAAATGCGAAGCTTGCTTGATGTGCGAAGTGCTCAAGCTGGATTGGATGTTTCTGAAACCAGAAAAGTTCAGGTTCTAACCATGGTATCTTCTCCAAGAGGGTAACCATGGAGCAGCATCCGTAGCCACATCCATGTAAGAACCTAATTCACTCTGCTGCCTTATAGCAACTGCTTGGTTGCATGTGTCCACCCGTGGTGCAGTTTCGGGAGTGGTCTGGAACGAGTAACAGTGTGTGATAAGAGTTTGAGGTTGTTCTTTCTGGTATTTTTTTTCTTATTCGAGTGTATATTTTCAAGTCTGGTTCCTTGTTTCTGTGTATAAATAAAATAAGCTCTGGTCTTTTCTTGGGAACGTACACTTCCACTCCACCCTTTTACTGTTTGCAAGGAGATGACTTTGAAACACTAGTAACCTCAAAGTCATAATGGGCTACGAAACCCTGAACTGTCGGGCAAGAAGCACGACTTTTGTTCTGCTTTATTTATTAACTTCAGTCACTTCTGCTGTTCCGTGTCTTCTGCAACTGAACAAAAACACATTTTGTGTTTGACTCTTTGGGATGGATGGTATATATTGTCTTTTGATTTTGTGGAAATAGAAATTCTTTTGTAAGTTAAAGATGGTGGAGTGATGTGGTTAGACATTTCAAGTTTTTTGTAAAGAAAGAGTCTTCACTACTAGCTTAGGTTTGACTCTTTGCTAGAAAAGAGATTTAATATACATTTAGAAAGATCCGAAAGAAAGACTTACAGAACTCCTTCCGCTCTGTTCTCATATTTATCTTTTTTAAATGGTTAGTTAATAATTTTTATTTTTTTATCTTTAATTATATTAATTATAGAAATTAACAGGTCAACTTCCAATCATAATTAGTTTATTTATGAATATTTAGTTAATTATAAATTGTAACATTATTTAATGAATATAGGTGTATTTTTCTTTAAAAATTAAAAATGCAATTAAAATTAATTATTTTATTAGCTTGATAAAAAAGAAGAAGAAGAAGAAGAAGAAGAGACTAGTAGCAGTGTACCTGTATATTTAAAATGAAGAAGGGTAGAAATTGAATGTGGACATGTGGGACCATCTCTTAACTTCCTCCAACGTTGAGTTGAGTTTGAAAATCGTCCATTCGTACAGCTATAGATAGAGTATATCATACACTTATCATATGTGGCTGATAGATTGTGGATTTACTAATGAGGACTGACCAACTCAGTAACTGTGGAGGAGAGGAGAGGCTTTTGTTCCGTTTAGTTTCGTTTGCCTACACAGCACTATTATGTTCAACGTTGTTAAAATCGAATGGAGAGTTTAAGTAAATTTAGAATGAGTAGGTGAAATTGAAATTGTAAAATGGTAATGTAATTATTGTAATAATTTATAAAAAAGTTTACAATAATAATTATTTTTTAACCAAAATGATACCGTTTTTGACAAAACTAATGTAATTTTGGGTTTGAAGTAAAACGGTAATATTTTAGTTTTAATCGAACCATGTCATTTTTTTAAAAAGTCTGCCAAATGATTTTAGCGAATTTATATCGTTTTCACTTGATTTTGAGTTTTTGTCCGAGGTGGCTCGTCTTGGGAGGCTGAGGGTGAAAGTACGAGTTTACAAGTTGAATTCGTGAGTTTGACAATTATGTTCACAAATCCTAATCCGAAGAATCGAATCGTAAACCGAATCAAAAAATTATTATTCAAACCGTAAAATGAAACTTTATTTCGATCTGTAATTAAATTAAAATTTCTTTTGGATATTGGATATTCGAACCCTAAAGTATAAAATAACCAATTAATTTGAACCAAATCGATCCAAAGATTAGTACAGTATATTTCAATTTAATTAAAATAAACGAAAAAGACCTAAATTAAATTATTTTTTACGGATAAAAAACTGACACGTCTATCAAGGTGAGAGGGGCAGGGGGTATCCGGGCAGTCTGGGCAGCGCATGTCATCTCAATGGCAGCGAGTAGCGACCGAAGCAAACACACACATTTATTATTTTTACCTCTTTTTCTCACTCATATTTAATACGGTTCAGAAGATCATGGTTCCATCATTTATTACGCCCCTCTTAAATCAGACCATCCTTTCTCCTTCTATTCTCTTTACTTTCTTTTCTTTTCTTTTCTTTATTCAATTTTTAAGCAAGTTCTCCCATATCTTTTAAACCACAATTTTAGGTTAAAAAAATTAATTTCAAATAAATAATAATATTTTATAAATTTATAAATATTTTATAATTTATTTATTTAATATAAATAAGAAAAATTTTATTTATTAGTTAGTTTATTTAAAATATAAAAGTATTTTTAATAATTATTACCTTAATTCTCATACCAGTTTCAAAACGTCATTTATTAGAATCTGAATGAAATAAATAAAATTAAACGGTAGAAATTAGAGAAATTTAAAAAAAAAATTAGAGTAATTTTCTTTTTTGTTGTTGTTTGGTGCCTTGTTGGTTTTTGTAGTAATTGTACCGTATAAACAAACAATCCTTATGGAAGGAAGCATTAGTGTATTTTTCAAGTTTCCATACCTCTTTGTCACAAATTAATTATGGGACTTTTTTTCTTTCTTTTTCATGTAGCAAAGCGAATGATCTGAATTGATTGCATTCAGTAAAATCAAAATTTCAAGGAGTTATTATACTTCAACTACATAATTTATTAGTTATTTTATATACTAAATAGTAAAAATATCAATAAATATTTCTACTCAAATTCAAATTTCACTTCCATTTTTAGTTTATTAAATGTTTCACTTTGGTTCATGTAGTTTTTTTGAAAGTTGCAATTTCAACTATCCTCATAGCTATTTTTTTTCCAAAAGAAATGATAAAAAAATAAAATATAGGCGAGTCCATTTTATTTAAAAAATTGAAAAATAAAGAAAAAAATTAAAAATAAATGTAACTAAAATTTAAACTAACTTCGTTTACATTGTGTTCGATTCTACTATATTTATTATGTATATTTTTGTGCAAATTTCATAAATATTTGCTATTTTTTACTATTATAGAGGTTAACATTGCATTTTGTAAGAAATTATAAAATTTTATCGTACGCTTTTATACTATAGGGTGAAAGGTGAAATATTTTAGTCTTGTAAAAAATATTGGGGTATTTGAATTGGAGTTGATTCTAAATTTATATGTGGCTCATAGAGATGTGGTTCAATTGCTACGAACTATAATTTTTTACATAATTTTCACTATTATTTATAATTCTTACAATGGCTAATATACAACAAGTTGCATCCAAATTTTACGAAAATTTATATAATAATTTACGTTACCTATTTAGACATGCTTAATTGAATTGTCCAACTAATATAGTTGTAACATGTGGTTTAATCCCTTTGAGGCCTATCCTCACCACTAACTAAATAGACAACATTTTCAAAATTTAAATTTTGAAATCATTTAATCCGTCACCACAAATCCTAATTTGTAATATTCTTATTGTTTAACGATCTAACTAAACGTACCCAAATGAAACACTTAAATTATTATATAATTACCTAATTTTTACAGGGGCAAAATAAAAAATAGCGTAAGTATTGTTTGTTTATTATTTTTCTTTTTAAAAGAAAGAACGATTCCATTCATCAAAACAAATAACTAATAGAAGAGTTTCTATTCGTTCAAAAAAATTAATACTAGAAGAGCTTCTAGAAAATGGAGGAATATTCCTCTGAACAAACTTCTTTCAAACTAGAAATAATTGCTCGTTTGGCTAAAGTACATGAGTGTATAAAAATTGGACTAAATTGGAAGCCAACTGGACCATTTTGGACCAGCCAGTTTGGTCTAGCGTTCTGTTCAGTTCTTTTTTTTAGAAACTAAAAACTGAATTGAAAAATCATATATAAATCATACATCCGTTTGTTCTATGATTTATATATATGGGACTTCTTCAACATCTTGATACCATTTTGTCTTAATTACTGAATGTATCCTCAGCAATTATATCCATATCACAATTTTCTTTCGCTTTAAAATCATCAATAATCAAATCATCTGCCTCCTCTTCTCTCCAAATCCAATTGAATCCTTGATGAACATACATGTTCATGAAATCACCAAATTCTACTAAACTATCGTGTTGAGAATCTTCCCAAAATTCGATGCTCTCCATTAATGTAAAATGAAAACTAAAAAACCCTAATTTTGGAGAGACTGGAATAGAAAACCAAGGAAGAAAATAGAGTAAGAGGCGAAGAATTGTTGGTGGATGAAGGGAAAAGAGATAATAATGATTTGAACCATCAAAAATTTCATTTTCCCCCAAATTATTTTTCAAATTCCTACCTCAAATCGAATTTCAAAATCGCGTCCAGACCAATACTTACGCTATTTGTAGTAATGACAACTGTTTCTTCTGATTCCTTTACACCATCCTGCAAATCCAAATGCCCCGCCTCTAATTTATATATCTTCTTCATCCGTCTTCAGAAACACAACTCTCTCTTCTTGATTGTTTACAACAGAGAATACTTCATCTTTGCTAAGCATCAAGCCTAAACCATCTTCACCCTTGCCCGCAAATGGGACTTCTTCCACAGCTGGAGACCTTTTCGTCTTCAAAATCGCGTCCAAACCATTTTTCCTATTCTGGCGAACATGCATGGTGTAGGCAACCCAACTGAAGGAACTCGTCAATTTCGTTGATAAGAAGGGTATAATGTTAAAGAACAATGAAAGATGCATTGAGAAAGGTAAAATGAGATCCAAAATTTCATTTTTTTAGAATCTGGAAAGAGTATAAAATATTATTTAATGCACTGTTAGAGTTTTAGAGAGAAATTTTAACAAAAGGGATTAAAATTTGATACATTTCGATATGTTAGAGTTTTAGAACTAAAAAATTAAAGACTAAGGTATAGAATTGACTATACTTATAGTGACATTTGAATATTTTACCCTTAGTTATATTCTAAAGAGTTTAGTTCAACGCATGTTGGATAGCTAAACCCTATGGTATTTGTTGAGTTATTTATTATTATTAGTTTACGAATTGGTTTTTTCCCCTCAATAAACTGATTGCCAATATAATATTCTTTTTTATTAACAAATATGAGATTCGTATGTGAACTCAACTCTTTATAAATAAATTTACCACTAATAAAATAACCAGTGATCTGCATACTCATTGGTAACAATGTGGTATAAATTATCTAAATAAATAATAGTATTAAGAATGAGTAATATAATTAAGCACCGTAGAAAGTGAAAACAACACCTAGAAAGTAGAAAGCTTGGAGGGCACAGTGGGTAGTGAATGGGGATTACCATTACCTTTCGACCATACTACACACTTTTATTAATGTGTTCATTCACACGAAATTGTATTTTAATTAGTTAGTATTTATCGTAGGTTATGAGTTCAAATTCTAATATAGTAATGATAATAATATAACCAAATTTTTTATTTTATTTTAAAAATGTGCTCCTACCCTCCATATATTTATATAGCTTACATCAAGTCCTCTAAGTGAGTAGTTTAGCACTAATCTATTTATTTTGCTAAAGTTAAAAAATGTTTTTTCCATTTTTTCATATAAAGTAATTAATTGTTTGTTAGAAATACATTTTGCCCTTATTTAATAGGCTAGACAGATGAGAAAAATAAACTTTATTATATATATATATTCTTTTAGTAAAAGAAGAGAAGAATGATTAAGTAGGAAGAGTATATTGGTGGGTTTTGGTGTGAATAATGACACGAGAGGATGCATGTGAAAACTTGCAGAAAACTTGATAAGGCTGATGGCGTTAGGCCGGCATTTAACCATCTTATTTAATGTAACATGTGATATGCAAGAGAACTAGTAATTGTAATTCATGCGACAATAATTATAAAAATCGGACTGAAAATCAGGCCGGTCTAATACTAATATTTTTACTAATTGATGTGACGCGAGTCGATTGACGTTAATCTCTTTCTTATTAAGTTATACTCCTTCTGGATTTTAAAGATTGTCGTTCACTGTTCACGCACGGGTCTCTAGGGGGCCCGGATGACGCACTATTTGACTCCAAAAAATTTCGTACTTTTTTTCGAACGTTCGGAAAAAATTATGGAATTTTTTGGAGTCAAATAGTACGTCATCCGGGCAGCCTAAAGACCCGTGCGTGAACAGTGAACGACAATCTTTAAAATCCAGAAGGAGTATTTATTTTATTTAAATAAATAATTATACACGAGGAAGTAAATTAAATTATACAATAAATGTTTCTAGGAAGCATTCGGCATTTACAAGAAGCATGCATGTAGTTACTCTTCCTGGTTCAACAATCCAAACTTTTTGGAGCCAAAATGGTTCGGAAGATTATATAAACATGTTTGCTTCTAAATTGAGACATTTAATTATTAATATAATTACGAGAATATCTAAAAAAAATGATATTTCTTTGATTCGAAGTGTTTGTCATGTTTAACTCTGCGTGTATATAATCGAATGACGTACACAAATTAAACTTGTCAACTCATTCTTTTATCTTTATTATTCAAAAAATACTTTACTACAAGAATATATAACTGTAATAGTAAATGGTAAAAAAATAGTAAGTATATAATTAGACAAACAGATTGTATCATGAAATATAATTAAGATCTTCCATGGACTAAAGTATCATAAGCAGCAGTCGTACACACCTGAGCTAAGAACAAAGTGTAGGTACTAGGTAGGAAAACAGCACAAATCCCTAATTATAATTAACTACATAAATTTAATATTAATTAATACAGTACACAAGCAGGTATTTATTTATTATTCTAACTAAATATCACGACAGATGATAACTCAAGAAACTAAAAGGACAGGAGGAGGATATCATGATGGAAAAGCAAAAGTGTGAAACTTTTGGCTATAATTAATTACCAGTAGAGTTAAGCCAAAAAGTGATTAAGATGAGAAAGGAGGTTAAGTAGCAGCAGCAGCAGCAGCAGAAGTGGTGATGGGGATGGTAGTAGTGGTAGTCTTCTTGGCAAGATTGTGCTTGTTGTTATGCATCCAAACCTTGAGGACTCTCCTCTTGATTCCAATCTCTTGGCAGAGCTGTTGCACCACACTCTCTTCTTGCTTTTGTATCTTCCAACCAACTTTCTCTGCAAAGTTGAGCATCTTCTCCTTCTGCTCTGGTGTGAACTTTGTCCTGAACCTTTTCTTGACTAGCTGGTGGTGGTGGTGGTGGGCCCTGCTGGCCACAACAACACCACCAATCCCATCTTCTTGCTCATCAGCTTCTGAAGGGAGGGACCCAGCTGCCATGTTGTAGGACATGATCATGTGGTGGTGGTGATGTCCTGCTCCTGTTCTTGAAGAAGGTACATTAATAGCAGCTGGTACTGTAGGGTACCCTAAAGGTTCAGGGGCATGAACAATGGTCTTATGGTGGTGTCCTAAGATGAGTTTTCTACTCTTGTTGTTCAAATGAGGAGGGTAGAAGGCGTCACAAGGGTGGATTAGTTGGTGTTGAGGATCATGGTCATCACCTTCAATCTCTTTTCTGTGGAAGTTTCTATGACAATTGCAGGCAGAGCAAGTGAGGGCTTCAATGCTGCCTTCTTCACCACTTGGCATGAACTCTCCACACCCATCTGTGGCATTCCCTCCCATGGCAGCTGCATGGTTCTTCAGGCATTCTCTGTACTTTATCACCTGCTTCTTGTTGCTGCTGCTGCTGTTGTTGTTGTTGTTGCTGTTGTTGTAGTTGTGGTTGTGGTGATGATCAATTTCCAAGCTGCTTGCTGAATTATTATCAAGACCATTGTTGTTGTTGTTGTTGTTGTTGTTGTTGGGGGCAGGAGCTGATGTTGGAGAAGTGAGAATGTGGTTGTGGGGCATTACAACTGCTGACGGATGGTGATGATGATGGATCATGTGGCCATGCCCATGACCACCAAAGCTACTGTTTATTGGGATAGGGATCTCTCCTTCTCCATGGCTTGAAAGTTCCATATCTCTTTCTTTCTTTCTTGGGACTATAAACTATCTATTGTTTGATGAGTTGCAAACAAACTAAAAATACCAAAAGAGCAAGAACAACAAAACAGGAGGAGAAGAATTAAGAGACTTATTAATGATTGGAATTAAAAGTTTGTTCCTTCCTTTCTTTCTTTCTTTTTTCTATAAGAATCCAAATTTGACAACTCACTGATTACCACAAAACTATCTCCAAACTTGGGAAAAGACCAATCAATAGACCAACCCTCCCTTCAAAGTTGATCATAACCTTGAAGCTTCATCTCCAAAGACCTGCAGCTGAAATAACCACTGCTTTCTGATATTTTCTTTTCTTAATCAGGAGAGAAATGATGTGTAGAACAGGATTTGGATGACTGACACTTTTTAATTAGTAGAAACAAGAAAACCCCCTGTGTTTATTTCTAGCTAGAATTCTAGAAAAAAATAAAAATAAAAATTGGGTAA
Source organism: Viola odorata (assembly GCA_963691705.1). Lineage (NCBI taxonomy): Eukaryota > Viridiplantae > Streptophyta > Magnoliopsida > Malpighiales > Violaceae > Viola > Viola odorata. The sequence continues at coordinate 59,684,750 of OY829538.1, read as the reverse complement.
GTTTTTCCTTGACTAAGAAATTAAAAAGAAGAATTAGCAGAAGTAGTAGGGGGCAGTGGTGAAGAAAACAAGAAAGAGGGGAGAGTTTTGAGAGTGGATTCTCTGGTAGTGAAGTAGAAGCACGCACTAAGCACTAAGCACTAAGCACTGAGCACTAAGCTTATATGGAAGCTTATTTTTAATTTTGATTTATTTTTACTATTCTTGTATTTTTGTTTTGATGAGGGTGGGCCAAAAGGCTGAGTGAGAGAGAAGAAATAAACAACAACATATTTCTTCATTTATTTATTTTTTAATGTAATTTTCTTTTATAAAAAAGAAAAGAAAAAGGGAGAAAAAAAGGTGGGGTGCTGTGCTTGCTTTGCTTTGCTTACACTATCAGGCATCAAGTTCTTACGCCATATATGCAGAGCAGTGTGTCAGAGTGGAGAAAAAGGACAAAGTCAGGAGAGACAAATTATTTAAGACACAAAGGCCCTAACAAATGAATAGTTACTCCTATATATACACAACCACTTCGATAATGGATAAATATTTTGCGTAGCAATTGATCCATACGATACTTAACTAACTCACCTTTTAACTTGCTAAATCACCCTAAAGACAAAAGCCACACGGGGTTAAGACAATTTGTTTGGATTATCAAATTCGTATGCCTTTGAGAAGGAGGGTGGGAGGCAACGAGAGCATAGATAGATACACATATGGGCCTTTAGAGGCACCTTGGATGGTTGCGATATCTCGGATTTGGGTTTCAGCGGGAATGAGTTGTACAATTCAGAAGTTTTGCTCACTCCCATGTGAAGCGTTCGTTCATCGAACACCCCATCCCATCATCTTTCCTCTTTAGCTCTTGTTTATCCTACGGAAACCATTATAGTGGAGGATGTTCCCTCTTATTTTTCTTGTAGTTTGGATTAGTACCAATTGGTTTAAATAAAATCTAAATTCCTTTTAAAAATAAATAAATTGGGCTAATAGTATTTTTCGGGTTTATACTAAATGGAACTAAACCAAACCAAGCAGTTTGGTTAAGAGGAATCAAAACTAAACCGAAATAAAACATTTTGTTTGTAGTTTTTAAAATTCCTTATATTACATTTTGAAAGTGAAGGTGAACTGTTTTTTATTGTTTCTTAGAGTACTATTTGCTTTATACTTTAATAAAGATATCTTTTTGACAATTAGAACTGTGATTTTAATATTCTTAATATGAGAATTTCATATAATCTAAAATACATTTTTTAAGAACTATTATAAGGTAAGATATATTTAATTTATTTTGTAATTTATTTTGTTAAAGTAGCTATTTTAAATTTAGATACTACACCGATCATATCCTATATTGGCGAATGGCGATTTATATGAGGCTGTTATGATATTAGTTAGGGTTGTTTATGGTCGAATAATCGTGTTGGTGGGTTATTTTCAGATGGTTAATTTCAGATCTCGGTTAAATCGGATAATATATGCTCGGATATTCAATTTAATCGGTTCAGTTCGGTTGGATAGCTTATTATTTTATAACCAAATTTCGATTCAATTATCGATTTTTTTATAAAAAAAAATAAAAAATAAAAAAAAATATGTACGACCTTATTCTCATTAGTTAATTTGCCAAAGTTTACAAGACAAGGTTTCTTTTTACTAAATTCAACTTGAATCCAATTAAGGTTTCCTTTTATTAAATATATATATATATATATAAAAGCTTATAAAATTAGTTTAGTTTATATATTGAATAGGCTTTTTCACATAAAAGTGTTAATTACTGTATATACATATGCATTAGAGAATAAAAAACTACTAGTAAATATAACCCTACTCATGCTTATGTTATTGTGATTATTTACATGAATTAAATAAAGATTTTAATTCAAATAAATAAATTATTTAAAAATGAATAAATACTTTATATTAGTAACAATTATAATTCAATCAATCTCTTATTTAAACATTTTTTTATAAAATTAAAATAAATTTATCTTTGGTTCGGTTTAACTTGGATTAATCAGTTATTCTATGTTTTTAGATTTGGATATCCAATATCTAAAGAAAACTTCGGTTGGGTTACGAATAAAAAAAATATTTATTTTCTCATTTTGAATAACTGCTATCTCAATTTGGTTTACGGTTTATTCAGGATTTTTTGGATTTCAATTATATCTCCCCTTTATATATGTTTTTTTTTAGATAAATAGATAAGTATTTTTTTATCTGAATTTGTAAGGAATATAAGGTGAGATCTCTCTTTATAGAGTTCAAATTATGCTATATATCACTTATCCCTAGATAAATGCGAGAAATTATTTTCATGCTAGAGCTAGACTACACTTATCCTTCCTTTATTCCAAAGTTTATCCTTCTTTTAGTTTTTTGTTTTTATCTTTCTTGTCCGTTCTTCTAGTAATTCCCGATAAATGATGCTTTTCTTTCTTGCTTGCTTTGCTTCTCTCCTCTCTCTTCTCTTTCTAGTTTAAAAAATCAACAGTGTACTACGCTATTATTATCATCACGGTAATAAATAATTTACCCCTTTATACTATTAATTAACAGTAAAAAACTCTATTGAGTTTAAATTTCTTAATTTCACTCTTTTGATTTTTTTTTACTGCAATCTACCTATTTTGTTTTTTCTTTAAGTTCACTAACAGTTGTCCATAAATAATAAATAATGTAAAAAATAAAAAAACATCATTTATATTTATTAATGTTATTATAATATTCATCTTTCTCGCTAAAATAATAAAAAATTTAAAATTAAAAGGTGGAAGAAAAAGAACATATAATAATTATACTCCCTCTTTTTTAGAAAGACGTTTGAATGTATTTAAAATACTAAGACAAATATTTATTAGTAGTTAGTTGATAGTATTATCTCTCTAATTCATTAATTAGAGCACAAAATTATTCAATTAAGAAGATAATGTAGGAGTAATTATACCTCTTATATATATATTTTTTTTCAATTACTCTCTTATCGCGATAAAAAAAACTTACGATCAGTTGTTGTCATGTGATGACATACCATGTGGTGATGTGACAAATGACATAACACGCATTATACTAATTGTTTGTTTCATTACCCTCCATGTACTTATTTTTTTTCTTCTGTTTAATCATTCTTGTCGTAATTGAATGATAATATTACTCAATTTTCTATCCAAAAAATTATCACATAGTATTAAAATAAAATCCGAGATTAATTTATTATATAGTAATAGAATGAACCTTGGAAATAAGAACCACTCCTTTGGGTAAATCTTAAGCATGCAAATTCCCATTCTGCTATTGGTCAACTAAGTTGTCTCTCACATTTTGCTTTTTAGGAACAAACTTTCTACTAATAACTTCTCCATGCTACCAACCATCTTTTTCATTGGTGCTTTGTCTTAGGAAACAAAGCTTTCCTTAAAGATGCCAATCATTCTATAATTTACAAAATCATCAGTTTCTTATACTTCTTTCGGTTAATTAATTAGTGCTCCTTCTATATTTCAAAAAAATAATTTTCGGGTTGGAAAATTATAATTAATATTAATTAGACGTATTTAACGGGACAATTTAGAACAATTGGTTAGAAAGTAGTACATCTTATAAGATTTGAGAAGACAGATATAAAATTATAAAATAGGATCTTGAATTTTTAGCCTTGTTTTACAACTACTCAACCTTCTGTGTAACGTATTTGCTAGAAGTATATGCAAGATTGTGACCACCACCAATAGGCAATAGAATCATTCATTCTTGCTAACCTCATACTCATGTCGCCACTTTCCTTTTTCTTTTCGTTTTTCTTGTTCCGAAAGAAGTACACTTCTTAAAGATAGCTTTCTTTTAGGTTCCTTAAGACTGAAATGTTCACCACAATATCTAGTAGTTTCTTCTCTTCACCATTGGGATTGTCAACTGTCACGTTATCATTCTACCTTAGCTCAGGTTCCACTAGTGTTTTCTTTCTTGTCATTTTTTTATAATAAAAATAATAATTTTCATATTTTTCTCTTCAGATTTACCGTCGAGTTTAGGCTAGAAATTATATTTATCCTGAATAAAAGGACTAGAGCAGCAGAGCTTGTTAAAAGAAGGCGTGTTTTGGTTGTAGACATAATAGTACTCTAAGGCCAACTCACCAAAATTATGGTTTCTGCACAACATTACGAGCCCATCATCATTTATGGTGCCTAGTGAATCACTCAAAATCACATAATATTTAACGGAAGAAATGAATCCATTATAATAATATGATCAAATCAAATTAGTATAAGTAAAAAATATTAGAAATGGTAGATTTAACAAATCCATTAAGTCAAAAAGAAGTAGGGTACTTTAGAAATAGGAACATAACAAAATAGTAGTAATAATTTATATAAAAATATTTGATTAAAAAATTTAATTAATAAATTAATGACTTTAAAGATCATTTTATTTTAATTAAAATAATTTACAGCACATCATAGTTGTTTCTAACCAAATAATTTTCTTACTTCATTTCAGAGCACAACACTACACAACGCAGTGTAGCACAACACTCATAGTATAGCGCAACGCAACACAATGGGTCAAACACGGCCTATAAGTATTAGAGATTTTGCATGAAGCAAACTAGGGAGAGGCAAATAGTAGAAGTAAGGAAAACAATGATTAATGAGTATTGTTAGGATAAAAAACAATGGATCTGTATTCTCCAAGCCCAATACGCCAATCACATATGTGCGGCCCACATTACTTATATATGAAACGCACCTCATGGTTTCGTTTAGTAAAGAACAATGTATTTGGAAAAGAACTAACTTCCTTTCTCTTTAGGGTCTGTTCCCTCGCCTTATCGATTAGCAAGGAACCTCTTTCTTTGTCACGCGTGTTTATGAACTCCGAGTTCTATTCTGCATAAAATTTAGAAGAAATTGCCTTTATCGCCTAAATTGTGGAATATAATTTCTTAATACTACTCCGACTTAATATAAAAGTTTTTAAACTCATAGATCTCCTATCATATTGGGTACTCTAAATTTTAGCTATGGAAGGGTATAAATATAACGAAGGAAGTATTTCTAGACATAACTCAGGACACATTACATACTTCAACTTTATATTTTCTCCATAGCTCTACTTTAAGACCGATTGAAGCTTGCCAAATCCACACCCGCATTCTCATAACTCACAAGTATTATAGTTAAAGTTTTTAGTAATACAATTGATTAGTATAAGATATCTTTATGACATAAAATTATGAATTTAATTATTAATATTATAATAATAATTAATAATATAAGAAGACGGTAAAAACTTCCTGTATCTATTTAAGGAATTGCACTAAACCACGCATATAAGCAGGCAATGATAATGATTAAAAATGAAGCATTGATTTAGACGTGAGATATATCTAGAGGGTTTTCTTTCTTATCTTTTGGGCCCATTATAATAGAATCTTAGTGTTTTTTATTTTAATTATACATTTATTTTAGCTTTATTCTTTGCCCTTTTAAATTTGAAGATAAAATACTTAGCCGTTGGGAACATTCCCACCACTTTATAATATTTGTCTGGACTTAGACTTAAAGGCCACATTAAGGGCACCAACCCAACATTCTTGTATGGTGTGGTATCACTCGTGAGATTCAAAGCAAAGCTAAAAAGAGACTTACACAACTTTCATTTTACACAATCCGTTAGCATCTATTGTCTCTTCTCCTAATATGCCCCACAAAAACCACCCTGTAGCATATGATTGAGGAAAAAAGATGAGAAAGGGGTGAAGCCAAATTGCCTTGAGCTCCTCCATTTGTCACTTTTTTTGGTAAATGGATATTCCCTCACCTTTATATTCTTTAATTGTTTGATTTTATGCAATGAAAGATCCCTCATCTTTTTTTTACTTTATTGTTTGATTTTTATTCAATAATATTCCGCGGTTTTAAAAAATAAATATTTAGTGCCTTTTATTTTCCTGATATGTACTTAATATTTCTCCATTAAGAAAAATCTAACAACTTTGATGATAGTGACGAAAAGTAGAAAAGTCTGACGGTGGTCATGACACGTAAATTTTTAAATTTTTTCCATAATAGTATTTTAAATTTTAATATTTTTTTATCAATCCCTTATATTTGGCCAGAACTAATGGCTGGCCTTTGCTCTCCTTAAAAAAAAATTATTACTCATTTTGTTAGTAAAATATAGGTTACTTTGTTAGTAAAATAGTTAGTATCCTAAGTATTATTCTTCATTTTAAAACATAGATCGTAACCTTAATTATTAGACATGACGGAGTATGATTATTAAACAAAAAATATTTTGACATAAATGGTTATCTTAATCTTCTAATCTTTTATAATAATTATTCCAAAAGTAGTATTATGTCCTATGTTTGGCTAGATTAATGTCCAAATTAAGGGTTACTCATTCTTAATTCCATGTTTAACATTAGACCCTTTAATTAGGACACATTTTTCAAACATGAGATTGTAATTTTCTTCTTAATTGAGAATTTATAGGCATATATACGTAGGTCCTAAAATAGTCTTCATGTCCATTTAGGGTTACTTGAAAACTCTTTCTAATTACCAAGCCTTTTCCTTCTGCATCTGCCAATGTATGGAAGTTCAACTCACTAAACTCAATAACATGTCTTCCAAGAAAAGATGCAAACTGCGCAAGAACAGATCTTGCTTAACCAAGCCCACATGAGAAAGTACTGAAACAAGGTTACGAGTGAGAAATCTGAAGGTGAAAAAAAGCCAGAAATGTGAAGACCTTTTCCTTTGAAACTGATAAACCGGAAATTGAGAGTAAGAAAACTGAGTCTGAAAAAGTTGATTTTGTCATCGATGAGTCTCCTCCACCTACCCAAAAGGAACTGAAACTTGTTGTTGAACTTGAAGTTTTGAGGAGAGCTGTGCAAAGCCTTCAGAAGCAAAATGATAATTTGGATTATCATAGTTACCACTCATAATCAAAATGCCTGATCTTGACAAATTTGAAAATGTCCTAAGACTCAAGCTGATGACGATGTGAACAACATTACTATTCCAATTCCATCTAAATTCACTCAAGATGCATTACAAGAAAGTTTTTGATAATCTTGTCGAAGCAAAGCACATTCAGTCATTGGCTCCTAAATCCCCTCCTGTTAATCCACCACCACATTGGCGAGCTGACTTATACCGTGAATTTCATCAAGAAAATGTTATGACATCATCTTTTTCAAGAATAAGCTCTAGCATCTTATTGTTACCATCTTAAAGAATGTCCAATCCAAACTTTTGCCAAAGCATCAGTGACATGCTCGAAGTTTGCAATAATGTCTTGTGTTGTGAAGTGAAGATAGTCTAGCTTATCTATTTATTTCATTTTAAATTATTTCTTGAGTCATGGACTCACTTCTGGTTAATAAAAAATTCTCTTCTTTCGGAGCTGTGTTGATTTTGACCCTCTTCAAATTAGGAGTATGTAGGCAGTCTTTTTTGGACACGGCCTGAAATTTTTCTCAACATCTTTTCAATTCAAATGATGGAGATTCAAACTTTTTGAGAACAAAATTCTTAGGTCTAAAAAAAAGAGAGGAACACAACAAAAACTGTCAGGGCCTTGATCATATTAAGATTGCCAAAATATCTAATGGTATCTTTTCATAACATGAAGAGATTCGGGAACATAACGAAAAAATCAAGACCTTAATCATGCAGTTCTTGTAACACATCATTCGCCTGCTACCAAAATAGAATTTAAGAACAAGAAAATAGAAATTACTCTGTATTATTTTGCTTGATTTCATTCGTGTAGAGTTACATAACCATAGATATACATAACAGAGAGGTGAGTCTTACCTAACCAACTTTCTTAACGAGGCATAACCTACAAAGTACTCCCTCTGGTTTTTTAAATAGTCATTTTAACTGCAATCACATATACTAATAGAAATGATGATGGTATCGTCGTCATGGGCCAAGTTATCTTTTTACCATTAGTTATAAGGTTGGAATGGCATTATCGGTTGCTTTGAATACAAACGCATGGTTATATTTGAGGCTCATATTGTCACCAACAAGAAGACGAGTAAAAACCGTCGTGATCCCAATATGCCAGTGGAAGGAAGGATGCTGGTTGAATGCCAAGTTCGCCAAACTATCCGCCGAGTTTGCTTCCCTGAAACACATGGGTCACTTATCACTTTTGTTTGAATTAAGAATGGACCAACTTTGTAAATTTCAAGAAAAGAAGCAAATAGAAAGTGTTAGAGGCAAATTGCATAGTAATGCATGGAAGAGTGCTTTGTGCTGGAAAAGTGAGTGATGATGAAAAAGAGATGTGAACGAACGCAAACCAAAAACGCAAAAACGCATGCTATGAGCTTAATCACCACATGACCATGACCATGACCATGACCTGACCAGCAGCTGCAAATACAGATCCCCAAACCTGTCACTTTGCTCCTCGAAAAAACATTTAACGAGAATATATTGTATAGTTTACTAAATTTATATTATGAATTGTATTTAAAAAAAATTATTGGGTACCTAAGACTATCAAATGGTAGTAGTGTTATTTTTTCATTGGAAAATACAAATATATATGTGTGTGTTATAATTTACAAATTAGGATTAAAATTTTAGTATAATAAATTTCCTAAAGACACGTAACTATCATGTATGAAAATGAGTTTATGACCACACCTACACTTGCACGCTATGATTTTGAATAACTTTTTGAGGGAAATAATTTTGAATAACGAAGAACACATCTAGATCTATCAATCAATACAGAGACATTTTGATAAACAAAAAAAGAAAAAAAAAGTTTATCGTAATAATTCTTTGTAAGAAAATCAAATTTATGATCTGTTTGAATAGGAGAGCCAATTTGAAATGGTTTGTTAGGGATTGCATTTTTGTTTTTTCCACCACATATCTAATGGTCAAAACTATTTCCCACGTAAACATACACTTTGATACTTCTACTATAAGGGATTTTGTTCACTAGATTGTACCGGAAAAGCACAATGCAATACCAGTTGGACCCATAAAGTTGAAGACCCGGTGGACTATACTAACAATAAAGGAAAAATATTCTAAGGTTTTTAGAGTGCACCTCTATACCTTGACTTTTGAAACTTCAAATTTTAGTTGATGACATATTCTAAAGTATCCAAATAATAATACATGACATCGTAAGAGGTTTCTTCTCAAATCATCAAGAGAGTTTCACCACATATATAAATATAAAAACTATCTGCAACAAACACGGACACAATGAAAATATAAAAAATAGAGGGAAGATGATAGAGAAGACACTAATAATTATTATTGTCCTTATTTTAAACATCAATTTATATTAAAAATGAATTATGTGTCTTGGTAATTTATAATATTTTGATTTTCCAAGATTAGAGATACTAATTATTGTCCTTACTATGAACCATTTTAAACATCAAAATTTCGTTACTTTACGATTTCATTACGCTACAATTTCTGCTACGTTACTCTTTTTCATTATTTATAACCTTAGAGCAGAACAGCTAGCAATCAAGTGTAGCAAAACTTGTCACGCCTTTTCTGATATGATCCGGCCTAGTGTAAGTAAGCCGAATGATATATGGAGCTTGAGGAGGATCTAGCCGAAGGAGTTAACTAGGGAAACCCAAACCAATTAAGGAAGAAACAACAAGATATGGAGGTGCAGCGGATGAAGAACACAAAAGAGTGGAGGAAAGGAACGAAAATACCCGGAAATTAGAAGATGGATGGAAGGGACGAAGATGAACACAAACGAAGTAGCAAATGTCACTCGAACGATTGCTTGATCAAGATATAATCCGAGGGCCAAGTAGGGACTCGTTTCTATGGATGATCAACCAAATAAAACATATATTTCATTCAAACAAAAGTCTTCACAATCATTACAAATATGGATTTCCCGGAGAAAGATCAAGAGGAGTGTTCTCAACTCAAATGATCTCTCTCAAGGAAGAGATGAAGAGCCTAAGGCTTAGGTGATAAGAGAAAGGAGTAATCTCACTTTACAAATATCAACCAATGTCTAAGCTACCGAAAAAATGAAAGGAAATAGCTATTTATACAAAAAGGCACTGTAGCTACAGTAACGTACTCGAACGATTGCTTGATCAAGATACCCGGAAATTAGAAGATGGATGGAAGGGACGAAGATGAACACAAACGAAGTAGCAAATGTCACTCGAACGATTGCTTGATCAAGATATAATCCGAGGGCCAAGTAGGGGCTCGTTTCTATGGATGATCAACCAAATAAAACATATATTTCATTCAAACAAAAGTCTTCACAATCATTACAAATATGGATTTCCCGGAGAAAGATCAAGAGGAGTGTTCTCAACTCAAATGATCTCTCTCAAGGAAGAGATGAAGAGCCTAAGGCTTAGGTGATAAGAGAAAGGAGTAATCTCACTTTACAAATATCAACCAATGTCTAAGCTACCGAAAAAATGAAAGGAAATAGCTATTTATACAAAAAGGCACTGTAGCTACAGTAACGTACTGTAGCTGGCGGCATGCCGCTACAGGAGGCTTGGCCCTGGCGGCATGCCGCTTGGTTCGCTTGGAGCAAACCAAAAATAAATCATTTAATTCATTTCTCGCGTCCACACTGCGCGCCAAAATGTCGACGCCCATAACTTCTGATCCAACCGTCCGATTGACCTGAAACTTGTCCCAAAAGAAAGCTAACATCTTGAAGTTTCCATCAAGACCTTGTTCGCTCAAATCAGACTCCATTTGCTTGTCCATCGGATCATGATGATTGGCGGCGATCCCCAAAGGTGGTGGTTCTGGAGGTATGTTGTCATGCATTAGTTCTTCACTAACTTTGCCTTCATGAAGGGTTACGTGCACAGCCTTGGGGTGGACTTGGATACACTCTTTCTCTCTCATTTTGCCTTCTAACCATAGGATCAACCCTCTTGATTCTCTTCGTGTGATCGATCCTTGAGGCAACATGTCTTGAGTGTCAAAGTTGGTCTTTGAGGGGTCCGTGATCATATCAACTCCTTCCCCTTCAAAAGGATTCGTCCTCGAATCCCTTACTTCAACCTTCTCACCTGCACACTTAAAAACACTTGCAAACAAAGGTGAGATACCCAAGAGGCGCAATTGCGCATGTTTATGCCTAGGTTGGCCCAAGGAAGAGTCTACAACATTAATAACACATTGATGCACATCGTTTTTTAAAATGTCATGTAAAATATGGATGGCATCACAAGTCATAGAACAACAGGAAGGATGAATCTTCTTCTCTATTCGGCTCACAATGATAAGCCAAGAGAATTGAGCACTACACACAAGCACAATGCACTTGAAAATACCAAACAAATTTCCAAAGGTAAAACACAAATTTTCGTAAGAATTATGCCAATTAATTCTTGACAAATTCGGCCCATAACTTTGTGTTCTCCTAACACACAACATATTCATGGTATTTAAGTACACATCATCCACAAATAACTCATGTAGGCTACAATTGGCATAACAAAATACTTCCATTTCAAAATCAGGCACATCTCTTTCATATTTAAGCACATTGGTCTTTAAGACAACATTAAGGATGCGCATGGTATCGCCAATTATTAAACAACGTAGGCGGTGAGTCATTTTCTCAAAACTGCCTATAAGGATTAGCCAAGAAAATTGAGCTACATGCCCATACACAAAGCACATTGGAAATCCAAACAATCGACACAAATAGGAATACAATTCCTTGCAACAATTAGGCCAAGAAAATCCCAACAAGTTGGAGCAAAAGAATTGTTTCCATGCTTCATGCAAATTAGTCATGGATTCCAAATAAAAACAACACATAAATAAATCATACGTACTATCCGAAGAATTACAAAAATTATCATGTTTGAGCAAGAAAGGGTCATACTTGATGAAAAGCAAATTAGGAGTTTTAACACTTACCACAAAATTTTCATACAAGTAATCTTCATACTCAAACCAAGAAGAATTATGCTTGACGAAGGGTACGACAAGATTTTTGCATGTAGTAAAATTCGTACCCAAGTGGTTTTCAATTACACAAGCAAAAGGATCATGCTCAACGAAATGCAAGAATAGTCCTTTATCACATGTCAAAGATTTATCATACAAAATTTCATCATGTGAATAAGGGTGAGCGAATTGAACAACCTCAAACACTTGAGCATTTAAAGAGGGATTTGGTACACA